>CM072699.1:11143916-11181416 GCA_036884735.1 Huso huso | reverse complement strand
AACATGAAGGCCTCCGCTAGTGCATTAACATAGCAGAGGAAGGTGAAAGGCCCCTAGCACCCCCCCCCAGACTGGAACCCAGGCCTCCAGAGGAAGGTGAAAGGCAGTTCCTATACAGTTTAGTGCAGTGCGGTATTCAGACTGCAGTCTCAACTCCAGCCCTGTGCGTTGCTCATTGCAGTCTCTCTGATTGTTTTTTTATAGGTGGGGTGGGACTCTTAATCAATTTGTCACTTCTCTCCCATCAGTACTAACCCACTTCTTCCCACTATAGGTGGACCTCTGTCCTCATTTATCTGGGTTTGGATCACACAGCCTGTCTCGTCTGTAGAATTTTGGGTAGCAGCACGACTTTTACTAACCAACGAAACAAACCGACGCCTTATTTGTTTCCTCTTGCTGTTTCTAGTTGTCAGTTTTATGTTGCATCGAGGTTTTTATTGTGTAATTATTCAAGTCAGTCAGTCTCTGTCCACGACGGCCATCGCTCTTGAAGTAGTTCAGCGAGTAACAGAGCCCAAGTAAACGGATTCTGCAGCACGTGGCTCAGCGTTAGGAGATGAGATCCATATTAAGAGACAGTTTAAACCCTTTCATGCATAAAATATTGAAAATGGCTGAAAAAATAAAATATGTTTAGACATGTAATTATCAATTAAAAATAATTTTTTCAACTTTTTTCCCATTGTTTTATATGGGGTGAAAAATTGCATCCGGTTCATATGAGGCTCACATGCATTAGCTTGCTAGTCTTCCACTTGTCCCCTAGATAGAGAGATAGATAGAGAGACTAGGAGAGTTTTATCCATCCCCATATGAGGTCGCCATGCACAGATAAGAAAAATGACCTTAAAATAAAATTCTTCCTTCCTCTTTTGGTCTTTGCTGATCGGAGGCAGGCTGTCCGTCTGTCTGCCTGTGGTCACGCTCGCTGACCCTCGCTCTGTGTGTGTGTTGTGACTGCTGTCCTTCCGTCTGTCTGTCCAGGTGAAAAGGACCGACCGAACTCCGAGCGCAAGAACTCTGCCGGGCTACCCGCCAAACAGGACAGCAGCCAGAGAGGCGGGGGCAAGCCCGTGGGGGGGGGCGGAGACTGCTGAGGTGTCGACTGTGACGATCAGCATCACCTCCAGTGGAGACAGCAACCAGGGGGACACAGGTGAGGGGGGGGGAGGAGAAGGGGAAAGGGGGAGGAGGGAGGGGAGAGGAGGGGAGAGGAGGGAAGGGCTTAAGGGAGTGGAGTGATTGGAGAAGGGGAAAGGTGGAGGAGGGAGGAGGGAAGGGCTTAAGGAAGTGCAGTTAGGGGAGAAGGCGAAAAGGGGAAGGAAGGAGGGAGTGGAAGGAGGGAAGGGCTTAAGGAAGTGGGGTGGGTGGAGGAGGAGGGATAGGAGAGGAGGGACGGGCGAAAGGAAAGGCAAGGCTACAATCTCATGATTTGAATGGAATCAGGTAGGATGTGCAGTTTTTTTTTTGACAGGAATGAGTAGAGCAGTGTAAAGAAAGCCAGCCTGATGAATACAGGTCACTGATTCTCTCGCACTGTCTCTCTCAGCTCAGGGAAGTGTTCGCCCCGATGGTTCGGGAGACCCCTCTGACCAGGGGTGGAAAGGAGGAGCTGTCTGGGACCCCCCCGCCCCTAACGAGACCCCCCCGGAGGAGGGGGTGCTGGAGAGCGAGAGGTGAGAGACCCACTGATACTGACACACTAACAGACTGATACTGGTACAGACACACTGATACAGACACACGCATACATACAGAGGTGGGAGACACAGACAGACAGACACAGACCCACTCAGTAACACACGGATACAGACACGCTGCTACTGACACACACACATACATACACACACTGACAAATAAGCAGGTACATACAAACTGATGGACGCGCACACACACTCTTGGCACATTTCACTCTCAAACTGCATACATTTTCAATGGAAGACAGGAAGGGATCAGATCAGTGCATTGTTCTACCCAGTGCCAGATTTAGGGGCCGTGTTGAAAGTTCCCTTGGCGATGAATAGCGGATCTAGGCAGGTGCCTGCCTACCTGTCTGGTGTCTCACTGTTGCTGCTGCTGTTGCTGCTGCTGCTGCTGCTGCTGCTTTGAAAAACCGCTGCTTTGAAGAACATCTCGGATATTTGGAGACGCCCCCTTACCCAGCCTCCCCTACCCACTACCCCCCTACCCTTTCCGTCTCATCTGTCTGTCTCTATCTGTTTCATGTCTTCTTTCTAACATTTAGAGCCCCATTCACATTTGTCAAAGATTGTCAAAGATATTAGTGTCAGTACTTGATAGTGAGATCGGTCGCTGATATTAAATTAATATATACGGAAAGGCACAGTGTGTTTATTTCTTCTTGTGTCATCACCGTTATCATCATCATCATCATCATTATTATTATTATTAGTAATATTAGTGGTATTATTATTAATATTTGCATTAACACTTAACACATGCGCTAAAGACCATTGTGGTCTTTTATACTGGCGAAGCAGATTCATTTCAGCTCTGCCAGCTTCACCACTCTGTCTGTTTAAAAGTAGACTAGGAGGAGCTGCCAGCATTAAACACGGCACAGGGTTTGAATGGAACAAGGAAGGCTATTCAGTGCCCAGCATTCAGGGTTCCCCAGGCAAGCTCAAAGCCAGGTTTAGATTCAAGAGAAAAAAAAGAAACGATAGTTCAGTATTGGAGACACCTCTCTGAACAACTGCAAACGCCGCGCAGCAGTGAAGGGGGGATGTGAAAAAGCCATTTGAAATAACGTTCACAGCTGCTTTACAAGTGCCCTGTGGTGTTGTTGACCCCCCTGAGTTTGTAGTGATCCCTGCCTGTTTGTTCCTGTGCGCTCTGTGGCATCGCTCATCTTTTGTTTTTGAGTCGCTTCGTGTGTTTTTTTTGGTAAGAATTTTCACAGGTCGGTGACTGCAAGGCAGAAATAAAACCCACAACGTGGGCCTGTGTAGCGCTTCATTGTATGGGGGGGGGGATGGAAATAAGACTCCCGTTGCACAGCAGTCTGATCCGTTACAGGTTTCACTAGGAGTTTGATAATAAGACACACCTGAGCTTGTTAGCTAGACACACTGGGGGCTGATCAAGCTGGTAGTAAAACCTGGACTGGGTGACACTGCTGTGCAGTAGGAGTCTTGTTACCATCCCTGGGGTCTGTGTAGCGCTTATGTATCTGCTGTAGCTGAGTCTTGTGATGGTTTGTATAGCTGCATTGTGCAATGGGGCTTGTGTGTGGTGAGGTCCAGAAAAAATGACTATTGGATGTACTGGAGCTCTGTCTTCTCAGACTGGGCAAACAGAAACGGCTGTGGGGGCTCGCCCACCCCCCCTCCCTGGTTTGAGGATTATTTGTTTGAGAGTTGGCCTTCCTCGTTGCTGTTGTTTTCCATGCAATCCACTGTTCGGCTTTGTGTGTGCGTGCGTGCGTGCGCGTGTGTGTGTGCGTGTGTGCGTGTCTGTGTGTGCGTGTGTGCGTGCGTGTGTGTGTTAATGCTGCACAAACTGATCATTCCATTACCGGGATGGAGCTCTCCACAGGGCTGACAATCCAGCGAGGGTCTCTGGTGTCGATCTGGCTGATTTTAACTTTCAGAGCGAATTAAGAAACAGCTGCTTGGGTTTGTGATGATCGCTGCTTTTCTTAAAGACTCAAAGCTATCCACACAAACCCAAGCAGCTGTTTCTGAATTCGCTCTGAACGGTAAAATCAGCCTGATGGACACTAGCGACCCTCGCTGGATTGTCAGGAACTGATTTCTGTGGAGAGCTCTTAATAATGGAGGAATAGGGTGTGACCTGTGCTCGGTGGTCTCTGGAGCGCTGGCAGTGTAGTGGGCTCTGGTCGTGTGGCTCGCTGTTTCTCGCGTCCCAGGCTCGCTGGATCCGTGGCTGTGTGTCGGGAATCTCGGGTTCAGATTCTGCTCCTGAATTAAACCAGCCGTCACCGTGATGCAAAGAGCTTGTTTATGAATTGAGAAAGAAATCCGCTAAATCTGATCAAAAGCTATAGTGTGTGTTTTTTTATTTTAGTAATTTTAGTTATTTAAAAAATAATAAAAATAATAAAGTCCAGTTTTTTTTTTACAAATATTTTTACAGGTGACATTTTTGTACACTTTTTTGTCATATAAAACAAATAATATTTTTTACAAGATATTTTTTATGAATTGAAGTAACTTTTTAAAAATATATTGAATGATTTAAATAAACAGATAAATAAGCAGCGATTTATTTATTTTAATAATTGTAAATGTATTTTTTTTTTTTTTTTTTTTAGAATTTCATTTTGTAAAATGGAACAATATTCCGTCTTGCATTGTGGTGACTGTGCTTCAAATCAATGTCTTTTTTTAACAATCGCATCCTAACCAAGCCGACTGACTAACTGTGGGCCACTGCATAATGAGAGAGAGAGAGAGAGAGAGGGGAGGAATTAAAATAAACACCCGGGTATTTTTTTTAATCAGAATAAACACCCGGGTATTTATTTTATTGGAATAAATACCCTTTTAAAAATATATATTTTTGAAATGTTTTATTTTTTTAGATTCTAATCATTTTAAATATATTATTTATTTGTTAATGTATTTATTTATTCATTCATGTATACCCTGTCCCTGGTGATTCCTGGCTCATTCTACAGCGCTTCTCTATTCCAGTGCGCTCCCTCCCTCCCTCCCTCCCTCCCTCCCTGTCCCTGGTGATTCCGGGTCATTAATTCCGGGTTCCTCTTTGTTTTCAGAAAGAGAAAGAGGTGGGTGTGTCTGCTGGTGCCTTTGCTAGGGTTATGACAGTGGATGACAAGTAATGTGTGTGTGACAAAAAAACAAAACTTAAAAACACAGCAAAAAAATACCTGAATGGCTAAGTATCTTTATTATCATTATTATTATTATTATTATTATTATTATTAGTAGTAGTAGTAGTAGTGTTGTTGTTACTGTTATTAGTATTATTATTATTATTGTACCAACTACAACACACTGCCCTCTAGTGGATGTGAGGGAACACAAAGCCACTGTTTCAGGAGCAGCTGTTTGAAACCTGGCTCCAGGAGACCGCCTGGAGACCTAGTCTGAGGTTGCTGTGTCAAACCCAAGTCTCCCCTTGTGTGCCGTGCAGTGGCCTGAAACCCGCAGAGTGGCTCTGTGCTCCCACCACTTTAGCAATACATCAGTGATTAATACCACAGAGCACAAATCTGGTATTTTCTCTTTTACATCCACTAGGGGGCAGAGTGGTGCATGGTGGACAGGGTAATGGTGACCTCATAGTGTTCAGTAAGGTGTACACTTTGTTGTAAAGTACAGTGGAAGAATAATGCAGCACAGAATGGAAAGTTCGTGCCCCCCCCCCCCATAGTCTAATTTAATGGGACTTTTAGTTGGTCCGCTGCTTTCAAACCCTCATAGGATCACGGTTTTTGTTTGCTGTGAAACTCCAAAAGCAGTACCGTTGCAGAATATCATGCGAGAGTAACAGGAGAGCTCAAATACAGCGACTGACAAAAGTTTTGCAGCATCGCCCTCTATATAGAATGAACACATTTTGCTGCAATAATGTTACGTTAACATATTGAATCACAAACCGCATCCCCCAGATGCTTAACGAAAAACTGAACAAAATCCGACATTTCGAAATCTAACATGAAATACTACTGTACTACTATTGCGGCTTCCGGTAGACTTTATTTGCGATATCGTTTTGTAGTTTCTTTGATTTACTAAAAAAAAAAACAAGAGTCTCAATCCTAAAATTCCAGGTGATGCAAAACTTTTGGCCATAGCTGTACATTGCTGCTGTCATATAAATCACGTTTTTAATCCATCCGAACATTTGAAGTCAGTTTATCTTTGAGTAAGGGTCTCTTTTTTTTGTCCGTTGATTTGCGGCTGGTACGCTGTGCAGAGAGTACCGTTGCAGTCCTTCTTACATGAAAACCACAGTCTTTACATACTGAGTTCAGAGTAGGTCATCTCTAGCTTCTTATCAGTGCTGTAATCTCTCTTTCTCTAATGCATGCACTCACTTATTCTCCCTCTGTGTGTGTCTCCGTCTGTCTCTCCCTCATCCTGTGTCTTTTTCTCCCCTCCTCCATCCCTCTTTCACTCCTGTGCTTATATAAACCCTGCGATCCCCACTCCTTTCACCCATCTCTTCTCCTCTTTCTCCTCTCTTCCCTGCATCCCCATCCACCCTCTCTCCATCCCTCCTCCTTTTATAAACCCTGGGATCTCCTCTCTCTCTTCCATCCTTCCTTCATTATAAACCCTGAACCTGTCTCCGCCCCCCGTCCTGTGTCCCTGTGGCGTGTGGTCTCAGACACGGTGTGCGTCTGGGTCGCTCAGAGAGCCTGTGTGCGCCGGAGCGCCGGCGTTCTCAGAAGGGATCCTCCCAGAAGGGCAAGCAGCTGAGATCCCGGAGCGATGTGGACCTGCAGGCAGCCAGCAAAGCCAACAGCCTCCAGAGAGCTGGCAGCACCTCGCAGCCAGCCACGTAGGTCAACTATACAGCTCTGCAATACACGCAGCCACGTAGTCTAATATACAGAGAGCCAGTAATTCAGCTGGTATACAGTTCTACATTACAGGCAGATCTCGTACAACTCTGAAATACAGAGGTCTAATACAGCTCGCTCTCTCTCTCTGTGTCTCTCTCACGCTCACTCCCTGTCCCCCTCTCTCTCTCTCCCGCAGCCCCGAGCCGGGGGGGGGGTGAGCCCCCGCAGCCCTTTCTGCTTGCCCAGTCTGAGGAGGCTGAGCCGCGTGTTTCGGAGCTGGACCTCGACCCGCCTAACTGGCGCGAGCAGGCCCCCCCCCGAGCACCTCCTCGGACTGAAGAAAACAGAGGTCAAGCGGCAGGAGGTCATCAACGGTGTGTGTGTGTGTGTGTGTGTGTGTGTGTGTCTCTGCACAGAGCTGTTCATCACAGAGCAGGCTCACGTTCTGTGTGTGTGTGTGTGTGCGCGTGTGTCTCTGCACAGAGCTGTTCATCACAGAGCAGGCTCACGTTCTGTGTGTGTGTGTGTGTCTGTCTCTGCACAGAGGCTGTTCATCACAGAGCAGGCTCACGTTCTGTGTGTGTGTGTGTGTCTGCACAGAGCTGTTCATCACAGAGCAGGCTCACGTTCTGTGTGTGTGTGTGTGTGTCTCTGCACAGAGCTGTTCATCACAGAGCAGACTCACGTTCTGTGTGTGTGTGCGTGTGTGTCTGCACAGAGCTGTTCATCACAGAGCAGACTCACGTTCTGTGTGTGTGTGTGTGTGTGCGTGTGTGTGTGTGTGTGTGTCTCTGCACAGAGCTGTTCATCACAGAGCAGACTCACGTTCTCTGTGTGTGTGTGTGTGTTCATCACAGTGTGTCTGCACTGAGGCTGTTCATCACAGAGCTGTTCTGTGTGTGTGTGTGTGTGTGTGTCTGCACAGAGCTGTTCAGGCAGAGCAGACGTTCTGTGTGTGTGTGTGTGTGTGTGTGTGCTGTTCATGCAGAGCAGACTCACGTTCTGTGTGTGTGTGTCTCTCTGCACAGAGCTGTTCATCACAGAGCAGGCTCACGTTCTCTGTGTGTGTGTGTGTCTGCACAGAGGCTGTTCATCACAGAGCAGACTCACGTTCTGTGTGTGTGTGTCTCTCTGCACAGAGCTGTTCATCACAGAGCAGACTCACGTTCTCTGTGTGTGTGTGTGTGTGTGTGTGTGTGTGTGTGTGTGTGTGTCTCTGATATCTCTGTTGTGTTCTCTCTGCACAGAGCTGTTCATCACGGAGCACGCTCACGTTCGCATGCTCAATGTCTTGCACACCGTGTTCTACGTGCCGCTGGAGAGAGAGAAGATCATGAGCCTGGATGAGCTGGCAGCCATCTTCCCAGGGCTGGAAGACATCATCGAAGTGCACAGTGAGAGAGCTGCATCATTCTTTATAGCAGGACAAAGACAGAGACTAGGGGGGGGGTGAACACTGCTTCATCAACTGCTGCTGCTGCTGCAGAGTCACTTCCAATAGGACCTTGTTTGTTTTACGTCTCATCCGAAGCACACACGAGAGCTCCAATACAATGCTGTTAATACACTAGAGCATGAGAGAGCTCAGATACAGGGCTGTAAAATACTGTGATAAGGATTGTGGAAGCAACTGTAATGTGATCTAGTAATGAATCCTCGTTGTTAATGATACCTGACGACAGTGGGTGAATTCAACCAAACCTATTTATCAAAGCGTTCATTAATCAAAGCTTAGCATGCACAGCTTATCAGCAGGGATGGGAATAAAGACCCCCTCCCATTGCATAGCAGTTTGATCCAATCCCGATTTTCCGAGGAGTTTAATAAGACACGCCTGAGCTTGTTCCCTTTACTCTGTGGCTCATCAAGCTTGTAATAAAGCCTGGAATGGGTGAAACTTTTTGAACCCGTTATATTTTCAGTGCGTGACTCAATGACCAGTCTAGAGCTTGGGAGTGTTTTGAATGTTTTCCTGTTTTTCAGACTCGTTCTACGAAAGCTTGAAGAAGCTGAGGCAGGAGAGCAATTACATTGTGATGCACATCGGAGACACTCTGCTTAGCAGGGTAAGAACGCTGCTCCCTGGGGGTCTGTCCCATTGGGTTTCGCATCTCCCCTGGTGTGGGGGCGTGTTCTCCTGGTATACCCCGGGGTCCCCTCCATTACTCTGGAAGGCTGAACTAAGAGTTTACTTAGCTTGGTGGATCAAGCCCACCCAACAGTGTGTGTGTATTGAGTTGATCTCTCTCTCTCTCTCAGTTCAGTGGGATGGGGGTGAAGGAGGTGGGAGGGTGTCAGTGTGTATTGAGTTGACCCAGTCTGTAATCTCTCTCCCCCCTCTCTCTCTCTCTCTCTCTCTCTCTCTCCGCTCTCTCTCTCTCTCTCTCTGGTTCGCTGGCTTGGTTCAGTGGGGTGCGGGTGTCAGTGTGTATTGAGTTGACCCAGTCTGTATTCTCTCTCTCTCTCTCTCTCTCTCTCTCTCTCTCTCTCTCTCTCTGGTTTCAGTTCGATGGCTTGGTTCAGTGGGATGAGGGTGTCAGTGTGTATTGAGTTGACCCAGTCTGTGATCTCTCTCCCCTCTCCCCTCTCTCTGGTTTCAGTTCGATGGCTCGGAGGGAGAGTGGTTTCAGAAGCTCTCCTCGCGGTTCTCCAGTCACCAGTCCTATGCTCTCGACACCATCAAAGCCCGGCAGAAGAAAGACTCCAAGTTCAACAGCTTCATTCTGGTGAGCAGCTCCGGCACGCTGCCATCTCCGAGAGAATCCGACTGCAGAGCGGGATCCATTCCTGCTTTTGCTATGAGTTTAATGAGACACACCTGAGCTTGTTACACTGGGGCTAATCAAAAACCTGGAATGGATGAAACTGCTATTAAAAAGGAGTCTTGTTTCCATCCCAGTAGACCAGCAACTCTCTCTCTCACAATTTCTCTTTCTCTCTCACTCTCTCTCTCTCTCACTGTGTCTGACAGGAGGCCGAGAGCAATGCTCAGTGTCGCCGCCTGCAGCTCAAAGACATCATCCCCATCGAGATGCAGAGACTGACCAAGTACCCTCTGCTGCTGGAAAACATTGCCAAGTGCACAGGTGTGTCTGTGTGTCTGTGTGTCTGTGTGTCTGTCTGTGTGTGTGTGTGTGTTTGAGGGGGGGGTAGGAGGCTGGTCAGCTCTCTGTTCATTGCGCTTCTCTCTCTCTCTCTCTCGGTACTCAGACGAGCCACAGGAGAAGTCGAAGATCCAGCAGGCTGCGGAGTGCTGCCGCAAGATCCTGAATCGTGTGAACCAGACTGTGAGAGAGATGGAGAACCTGCTGGTGAGTAACACAGACCCGCGACCCCTAAACACTGACCCCGACCCCTCTCACTGACCCCCGACTCCCCCCAGCCCCTCACACTAACCCCCTCTCACTGACCCCGACTCCCCAGCCCCTCCCACTCTCCCTGTCCCCCAGCCCCTCTCACACTGTCCCCGCTCTCACTGACCCCTCTCACTGACCCCCCCTCTCCACTGACCCCCTCTGGACCTCCCCTCTCCTCACAGCGACCCTGAATGATTACCAACCTGTCCCTCTCCTGTCAAATCTCCCCTCCTCAGCTCTGAATGTTCAAGGTAACCTGTGTGTCTGCCTGTCCTGTCTGTCTCTGTCTGTCTGCCTGTCTCTCTCTCTCTCTCTCTGTCTGTATTCCTGTCTGTGTCTGTGAGTGAGATCTGTCTGTGTCTTTCTTTCTCAGTCTCTCTCTCTCGGTCTGTCTGCCTGTCTCTCTCTCTCTCTCTCTCTGTCTGTATTCCTGTCTGTGTCTGTGAGTGAGATCTGTCTGTGTCTTTCTTTCTCAGTCTCTCTCTCTCTCGGTCTGTCTGCCTGTCTCTCTCTCTGTCTGTCTGTATTCCTGTCTGTGTCTGTGAGTGAGATCTGTCTGTGTCTTTCTTTCTCAGTCTCTCTCGGTCTGTCTGTCTGTATCTATCTATGTCTGTCTTGTGCTGAGTATTGGATATCCAATGTGGCACTGATCCTGTCTGTCTGTGTTTCAGAACGTGGACCTGACGCAAAGACACATGATCCATGAGGGGGCGCTCACCTGGAGAGTCACCAAGGAAAAGTCAGTTGGTGAGTCTCTTCACTCCTATTGCACAGCAGTTTCACCCGTTCCAGGTTTTACTACCAGCTTGAATTAGCCCCAGTGTGTCTAGGTAACAAGCTCAGGTGTGTTATTATTAAACTCCTAGTGAAACCAGGAATGGATCAAACTGCTGTGCAACGGGAGTCTTACTCCCATCCCTGGAAATGTATCTCCAAGGAGCTGGAGTGGACATGTCCTCCTGTGTCTCTGTCCCTCTCTGATGGACGATGGCATGGTGTGGACGGTCGCACAGGGCAGTACTGGCGGGACCGCACTGTATAACACCTGTCCCGACGTGTCTCTGTGTCCCAGACGTGCAGGTCCTGCTGCTCACTGATATCCTGGTCTTGCTGCAGAAGCAGGATGATAAGATGGTTCTGAAGTGCCAGAGTAAGAGTGGCTCAGTGGCGCAGGACGGGAAGCAGGTGCTGAGCCCCATCATCAAGCTGAACTCGGTGTTCTGCCGCGAGGTCGCCACGGGTGAGTCAGGGCTGGGGGGAGGGGGCGGTACTGTAAGGATTTTGAATGAATCCGTGTTGTTCATGAGACCTGACCAGCAGTGAGTAAATTCAATCAAGCCTCTGTTTAATTATTTTTTTATTTGTATGAAAGCGTACGTTACTCATAGATTTAGATTCCCAGATGACTAGGGATGCAGCAATGCGCAGGTATTGCAATGATGCCTCTTGGCTCGATTATCAGGGTCATCTAGTTTAGAGTTACAGGAAACAGCTGATGAAATTGGGGGTTGCGTGTTAACCCGGTACGTTACTGTGTTTTAAACACTGACCTGCTGGACCGCGCTTTGCACATTGAAACAGGTCAGTGTTTTAAGATGTGGGTTCCAATCTGGGGGGCTAGGTGGCGGTAGTGGGTTAATGCTAATGAGATTCACCTTGTTGACTCCTCTCTCTCGCTCTCTCCCTCTCTCGCTCTGTCTCTCTCGCTCCTCCCCTCTCTTGTTCTCTGTCCCCTCTCCCCTCTCTCTCTCGTTCCCTCTCCCCCTCTTGCTCTCTCACCCCCTCTCGCTCCCTACCCCTCCCTCTCTCCCTCCCCCTCTCTCTCCTCTCTCCCTCCCCTCTCTCTCTCTCTCATTCCCTCCCCTCTCTCTCCCTCTCCCTCTCCTCTCTCCCCCCCTCCCTCCCTCCCTCCCTCCCTCTCTCTCTCTCTCCCTCTCTCTCTCTCCCTCTCTCTCTCTCTCTCTCCCTCCCTCTCTCTCTCATTCCCTCCCCCCTCTCTCTCCCTCCCTCCTCCCTCTCTCTCCTCTCCCCCTCCCCCTCTCTCTCCCTCTCTCTCCCTCCCCTCCCTCTCTCTCTCCCTCTCTCTCTCCCCCCCTCTCTCCCTCCCTCTCTCTCTCTCTCTCTCTCTCCTCTCTCTCTCTCTCTCTCTCTCTCTCCCCCCCTCTCTCTCCCTCCCCCTCCCCCTCTCGCTCTCTCTCCAGATCGCAAGGCGTTCTATGTGATCTTCACCTGGGATTGCGGAGCTCAGATCTATGAGCTGGTGGCACAGACGGTGTCGGAGCGCAAGAAGTACGTTTCACCTTCCAACCCCCCACTGAACACGATTCCTAAACACCATTGTGCTTCCGATAACATATTTGATATGCCTGCTGTCCTGCACACAGGGCAATGCTGCCATTGATCTATATAACACTAATATAAAACCCTGTACAGAACTACAGCAGCTACCCACCATGGTGTCTATATAAAGTGCTGATCTAGTGCGCTGGCATTGCCTGCTGTGTGCTGGGCAGAGCCTCGCTGTGCTGTACTGTGTCAATGTAACTGGATTGTGTCTCTGCTGTGTAGCTGGGGGGAGCTCATTAAGAATACAGTGGAGGATTTGAAGAGGTCTGGACTGAGCGTCCCTCAAGACAAGAAAGTGCCCAGGCCAGTGGTCCTGCCCACCAGCCCCTCATAGTGAGTACCCCCCTCCACACCCCTCCCTCCCCCTCTCAAATTCACATGGCCTTTATTGGAATGACAGTCACACTCGAGCAGTTATCAAAGTCAATGTAGCAAGTGTACGAAAATATTCTCTGTCTTCATCTCTCGCTCTTCTTTCTTTCTTCACCTGTCTCTCGCTCTTCTCTTCATCACTCACTCTTCTTTCTTCATCTCTCGCTCTTTCTTTCATCTCTTGCTCTCCTTTATTTCTTCATCTGTCTCGCTCTTTCTTCTCCATCTTTCGCTCTCTTTCTTCACCTCTGTCTCTCGTTCTCTTTCTTCATCTCCCTCCTTCCCTTCCTCCCCCTCTCCCTCAATTCAACCCTGTCTTACTATGAAGCTGATATAGTCACAGCTCTTAGATATAAAGAAAAACACAGACAAATACAGCAGCTGTACTAAAAAAATAATACTAATGCCTCTCGATCTCCCTCCCTCCCTCTCTCCTTTCTCTCAGCACCAGCCCTCGCTCTCCCCTCAGCCTCTCGGAGAATGGGGGCTCCGTCAAAGACCCCGAGGGACCCCTACATCATTCAGGTACGAACGCTGTACCCCCGTTCTCCTCTCTGAGTGTTTTGGATCGGAGCTGGGGGTCTGTTCTGACGATCATGCTCAGTGACAGTTACAGTGACTCGCGTGTCGTGGGTTTGTTCTGTGCATGTGTGACGTGTGAGTGAGTGCTGTGCATGTCTTCAATGGGAGTGGCTGTTGTGCTCTGTGTGCGTGTTTTCTATTGGGTGGTGATCGCTGTGTGTTCGTTGCTCTTGTTATCAGACAAGGAGAAGGACTCTCTCTCTGAGAAGGCGGGGAATGCAGCCCATTTGCTGGTGGATTTCCTCACAGCCAATGGCATCGACCCGTATGGCATGAGCCACGCCCCCCAGGAGAAGGTGGCCAATGAGGCACTGCAGGAAGGTAAGGAGGGGAATCCCCCCCGACAACGGTGTGTATTCAACACTCCTTTACCCCCCTCCTCCTCTCCCCTCCACTCCTCTCCCTCCCTCTCTCTATCCTACTTCCTCTCTGCCTATCTATTCCTTCCTCCTGTTTCCTCCATCTCACACCGCACTGATCTCCACCTTTCACTCTCTCCCTTTCATGCCCCCTCTCCCTCTCCCCCCTCCTCTCCACCTCTCTCGCACGCCTCTCCCCCTGTCTCACGCTCTCTCACTCTCGCATTTCTCTCCCCCTCTCTCACATGCTCTCTCTCCCTCTCTCATGCTCGCTCTTACACTTTCACACTTCTCTCCCTCTCTCCCCCCTCTCTCACACACACTCTCTCCCCCTCTCTCTCTCTTTCTCTCCCTCTCACACTCTCTCTGTCTCTCCCCCCCCCTCTCTCTCTCTCCCTCCCCCTCTCAGTGCTCTTGTTGAAGAGGATGCTGGTGGGCAGTATCTGCCTCTCGGAGGAAGTGGCGCTCCCCCCAGAGGGTACCCAGCATACACCCAGCCCGGAGGATGAAGGGAGCGAGGGGAGGGGTGAAGAGGAGGAGCCTGCAGAGAATGGGAGGAGAGAGGAGGAGCGTGGGAGCAGTCAGTCAGCAGGTGAGTGTGCCCTCCCAAAAACATACTGTATTTTATCATTAAGGAAGAGGGACTTCATTTTTGTTACTAAACCCAATGCACTGCCCTTGATTCACAGCAACTCCCATATATGTGTATCTATATCTATATCTATCTATCTATATGTGCTTCAAGTTCTCGTCTGCTTGTTGGTTTAGTGTCTTATTAGTGTTGGTATCTGCATGCCCACCTTTGCCCAGCCACATTTTAACATAATTGTCTCCAGGTTCAAAGTGAATGACAATGAGAACTCTGAGAACTCTGAGGAATCGCTGAAGGCATTCACGTGTTATTCCTCTGGGATTCACCTGGGAATTCATTAGGAATTTGCAGCCGTTATTTTAACCTATATGCCTATAAATGTAGGCTCCGTGGGTGTGGTATGTGAGATTCACGTGTCCTGTGTTCCTCCCTTCGCTAGGGGGAGCCCCAGCCGACAGTGAGCCCGGTGGAGGGGAAGGGGAGGAGTCTATCAGCACCCCTCTCATCCTGTCACATGACCAGGCGCAGGAAGTGGGGCGGCGCATGGAGAGTCTGGAGCGGCAGATCCAGCAGCTCAAGGTAAACGAGCGATGGATGAATTCAGAACCGCGGAGAGAAACGGGAGCAATTCAACAGCTAACGTTTCCACTAGAAGCCTTTCTCAGCATCTTCAGTGTAAATTCAACCGCTAACGTTTCCACTAGAAGCCTTTCTCAGCATCTTCAGTGTAAATTCAACCGCTAACGTATCCACTAGAAGCCTTTCTCAGCATCTTCAGTGTAAATTCAACAGCTAACGTTTCCACTAGAAGCCTTTCTCAGCTTCTTCAGTGTAAATTCAACAGCTAACGTTTCCACTAGAAGCCTTTCTCAGCGTCTTCAGTGTAAATTCAACAGCTAACGTTTCCACTAGAAGCCTTTCTCAGCATCTTCAGTGTAAATTCAACCGCTAACGTTTCCACTAGAAGCCTTTCTCAGCATCTTCAGTGTAAATTCAACCGCTAACGTTTCCACTAGAAGCCTTTCTCATTGTCTTCAGTGTAAATTCAACAGCTAACGTTTCCACTAGAAGCCTTTCTCAGCTTCTTCAGTGTAAATTCGTTTTAGAAGCCTTTTTCGCTTCTTCAGTGTAAATTCAACAGCTAACGTTTCCACTAGAAGCCTTTCTCATTGTCTTCAGTGTAAATTCAACAGCTAGCGTTTCCACTAGAAGCCTTTCTCATTGTCTTCAGTGTAAATTCAACAGCTAACGTTTCCACTAGAAGCCTTTCTCAGCATCTTCAGTGTAAATTCAACAGCTAACGTTTCCACTAGAAGTCTTTCTCAGCTTCTTCAGTGTAAATTCAACAGCTAACGTTTCCACTAACGCCTTTTCTTTCTCTTCAGTGTAAATTCAACAGCTAACGTTTCCACTAGAATCTTTTCATTGTCTTCAGTGTAAATTCAACAGCTAACGTTTCCACTAGAAGTCTTTCTCAGCTTCTTCAGTGTAAATTCAACAGCTAACGTTTCCACTAGAAGCCTTTCTCATTGTCTTCAGTGTAAATTCAATGACTAACATTTTGACTAGAAGTCTTTCTCCGTGCCTTCAAAGTAAAAAAAAAGACTTCCACTAGAAGCCTTTTTTTGTCAGTGTAAATTCAATGACTAAATTTATTGAAGTCTTTCAAAGTAAAAAAAAGTATTTTTTTTCTTGTCTTGAAACAGTTTCCTGCAACTGTGTGTAAGTTTCTTAAAAGATACAATTTCTCACTGTACTAGACTCCTAGAACTGCTTCCAGTACTGCCAGTACTAGTGTGAGATCTAAGACCACTCCACCTAACACAGAAACACTAATACAACTCCGATGAGGATGATTTTAATCTTGTTTATTGTATTGGGTCAGTGTGAACGGTCTCGGATTTTCAGCGATTTTTATTTATTTCTCTCTCTCTCTCTCTCTCTCTCTCTCTCTCTCTCTCTCTCAGATTATTGAGGAGGAGTATCACAGATTGCAGGACGGTCTCTCCAAGTTCGCCATGTCCCAGCACAGCTACTGAGGAGCAAGAACCAGGGAGAGGTGTGTACGACAGACAGACAAACAGACAGACAGACACTAACATTCCACTGAATCAGAAAAGGGCTTGCTACCAGGAGGTTCAAATTCCAGCTCAGCCCCTGACTCTGTGTGTGACCCTGAGCAAGTCACTGAACCTCCTTGTGCTCCGTCCTTCGGATAAGACGTCAAACAAACAAGCTCCTATAGGAAGTGACTCTGCAGCAGCAGCAGCAGTTGTTGATGATGCATAGTTAACCCCCCCTAGTCTCAAAGTCGCTTTGGATAAAAGCGTCTGCTAAATGACTGGTTGATAATAATAACTGCTTCAATCTCTCTGGTTGTTTTTGGATTGATTAATCTGGTCTAACCCACTCTGTCTCGTTGCAGGTTGAAGAGAGAGAGGCATGGGTGATTGATTAGCAGTGCCTGGACCCACACACTGAGCTTCCCCAGCCCCCTCACACTCAATCCGTTTCTCTGTGCTCAACTCTGCTGCCTTGAATTGAAGTGCTGCCTTGGTGTCTGATGGTCGCAAAGAGCGAGAGAAGAAAGACAAAGAGAGGAGAGGAAGAGAGAGAACGAGTGAGAGAGCGACAGAAAGGAGAGGGAGAACGAGAGAGAATGATTTTAATGAGGAAGGAGAAAGGAGCTGAAGAGAAGGGATTTTAAAGCAATTAAAAAGAGAAAATGCGTGCTTGAATGTGGGTGTGTGAGGGACTTGTGCGTCTGTGTGAGTGTGCAAATCACATGTTTGCAAACACTGAGCTTGGACACTGTGCGTGTGTGAATTTCTTCCACTTGTTTATAACCTGTGTGTGTGTGTGTGAGAGAGAGAGAGAGAGAGAGAGAGACAGGGCGGGAGATTTCAAAGCCAAAGTTTCACCTGTTACAACGAAGGGAAGGGATTTTGTTTTCTGAAAAGGGAAAACCAAATTTGAGGCCAAAAAAAATGAGCTTGCACAAAACCCCTCCCCTTTCCATTATAACCCCTCCCATCTCCAGTATAACCCCTCCCCTTTCCATTATAACCCCTCCCCTTTCCAAAATAACCCCTCTCCATTCCATTATAATACCCTCCCCTTTCCATTATAACCCCTCCCCTTTCCAGTATAACCCCACCCCTTCTTGTCGTAGCCCCTCCTCATTCCATTCTAATACCCTCCCCTTCGCATTATAACCCCCCTTCCCATTCCTAAACTAAAGAATCCCCTGGTTATGTAAATACAGTATTTTTGCTGAAACTCATTTTCCCTCGAGACGTTTATTATCACAAGCTCCACCCCTTCTCAGTTAGCCCCTCCCTCCCCTGTCTCTGGACTCTAGACTATGCAACGTGTGACGATTCCAAACCATTGTGCCTTAACTGTTAACTCAAACAATATAGATTTAGAATAAACTTGTTCCTTGCTGTCTCCTCCAGCTTGTGTTATCCCGAGAAAAACAAGATCCACAAACGCTGGTCTGCTTGACTCAGTTTAGTTTCAATAACGCTGATGAAGGCACTAGAGCCCAAACGCTGGTCTGCTTGACTCAGTCTCTTCTAGTTTCAATCACACTGATGAAGGCACTAGAGCCCAAACGCTGGTCTGCTTGACTCAGTTTAGTTTCAATAACACTGATGAAGGCACTGGAGCCCAAACGCTGGTCTGCTTGACTCGGTCTCTTCTAGTGTCAATCACACTGATGAAGGCACTAGAGCCCAAACGCTGGTCTGCTTGACTCAGTTTAGTTTCAATAACGCTGATGAAGGCACTGGTTGAAGCATTCACCTTCTGGCCAAACACCCTTGCTAATGAAAACCCTTTTATTTACACACTTTGAAAGATCTTTTATATTCCAAAAAAAGGGAAACTGTAAAAAAAAACAACACAGAGCACAGGAAGGAAGGAAGGAAGGAGATTCTAAATAAACGAGACGGGACGGTCTGTTCTGATTTGAGTTTTTCTCTGGTTCATTCATTATTTCTTTCGCTGTTTTTCCTGCGATTGCTGTTTCTGTTCTCGTCGGTTTTAAGGGTGGAATTAGCACAGAAAGTTGAGAGGAAGTGAGAGAGAAAGAGGCTGCAGAATGTCTAGGAGGAAAGTCTGTTATTGTCCTGTCAGACATGCTGGATATATAGAGAACTGGGTTGAATTTGCTGTTATTTTTGATGTTCCTTCTTTGTTACTGTATTGAAGTGCCTGCGCAGGGTGTGAGGAGGGGGAAGGGGGTCCATACATTTCCCAAAGTCCAGCACTTTCTCACACACACACACACATTTCTTCTCCACTTTGTCACTTTCTACTTTTTTGACATTTCCATAATCTTATTCCCCTCCTCTCCTCGTTTTCTCTCGCTCTCTGTCTCTCAAATTAAAGTCATTCATTTATTGTGAAGTCACAAGTATTGCCAAACTGAATGCCCCCCCTTCTCGCTCTCTCTCTCTCTCTCTCTCTCTCGCCTTTTTGTCTCAGAATTCAAAACGCATGTGTGTATTGACGAGTCACACATGTACTGAATTGCCAAAATAGAGGCCTCTATTCTGCTGTTCCAATAAGGAGGGCATAGACTGGAATAGAATGAACGGTCTGCTCTGTGTCACGCACGCACACGCACACGCACGCACACACACACACACACACTTTCTTCCAGCGCCTATCCTCAGCACTTGCCTGCTTTTGGGCTCTGATCTTTTCCCCCTTCACATCCCCGAACCCACTCACCTCTCTGCAGTGGCAACTTCAGATATTTCAAATAGAAAAAAATATATATATATTATTCATAGTGCTTCTGAAGCCTTTTATTGGTTCTGTTTTAGTTTTAAGATACGGGTGGTGTTGTTATTATAATAATAATAATAATTATTATTATTATAGCTGTGTATTATGATTATTGCTTTAGCAAGAAAACATAGTGGGACCAAAGAAAATTACATTACGCCAAAACTGTGGAGTTCTGTTCGCAGATCATTTCGATTTGTATTTTAATTGTCTTTTATTTTGTATGAAAAGGCAGGCAGTTTATTTATTTGTATTCGTTGTATTTATTATTTTTAAAAGCAGGATAGATTCACTAGAAGCGAAGTTTGTTGTTCGACCCACACGCATCTCCTTTAGGAATTATTTCTTTCATTCCCAATCGAGCATTTCAAAAAGCAAAACGGAGGCAAATTATTACCCGAGTTCAACAGTTTCATTTCAAGCACGCTTTGTTGTTGTACGTTGAGAGGGAGAGGGAGGAGGAGGAGGGAGAGGGGAGGAGGAGGAGAGGAGGGAGGGAGGGGGAGGGAGGAGGAGGAGGGGGAGGAGGAGAGGGGAGGGGAGGAGAGGGAGGGGGAGGAGGAGGGGAGGAGGGGGGGGAGGAGGAGGGGAGGAGGAGGAGGGAGGAGGAGGAGGGAGGGGGAGGGGAGGGGAGGAGGGGAGAGGGGAGGGGGAGGGAGGAGAGGGGAGAGGAGGAGGAGGAGGAGGAGGGAGAGAGGAGGAGGAGGGGAGGGGAGAGGGAGGGAGGAGGAGGAGGGAGGGGGGGAGGGAGAGGGGAGGAGGAGGGGAGGAGAGGAGGGGAGGGGAGGAGGAGGAGGAGGAGGAGGGGAGGGGGGAGGAGGAGGGAGGGGAGGGAGGAGGAGAGAGAGGGAGGAGGAGGAGGAGAGGGAGGGAGGGAGGAGGGAGAGGAGGGAGGAGGAGGAGGGAGGAGGAGGAGGAGGAGGAGGAGGAGGAGTGTGAGGCTTCCATTTCAGGGCAGTTTAATTTTAAAACCAAAGTCCATTACAAGTGACAGGGTGTTTATTTGAAAGACTTTTTCAGTTTTTCTTTAGAACGTGACAAAATCTTTACGAATTCTGACGGAACTGCATTTTTTTTGCGAACAGAACTCATTATTATTATTATTATTATTATTATTATTATTACTGTAATACGTGTATTGATGACAAAGTTTTATAATCCGCTCACCAAACGGTTAAGCTTCAACGATGTATGTATTATTATTTTTTGGGTAGGAACGCGCGCACCGTCATCTATATACAGAGACTAGAAAATAGCTTCCTTATTGTTGAGTTATTGTTTTTGTTTTTTTCTGTTTTAATGCCAATTATGGATTATCTCTTTTTTATATAAAGAAAAAAAATAATGAATCCTGTTTTTTCTCTCTCCCTGTTTACTATAGAACGGAATTGTACTGTGTATTTTGCTATGACGGATATGTAAATGCAATTTATAAAAAAAGATATGGGAAAAAAATCTGAAAAAAAGAGGAACCAGGTACGCTGTAATCGTGTTTTTTAAAAAAATAATAAAAAAATCTATAAAGAAAATGTGTTTTTTTTCAACTGTGTTTGGTGTCTTCTTAATTTTAACTAGGGTGAGGGAGGGAGGGTGCAGTGCAGTCTCCGTGCCTCAAACCTGCCCTGGACTGGAGGGAGCCCCCTTTCTCTTAGGGGGGTGAGGGAGGGAGGGTGCAGTTCAGTCTCCATGCCTCAAACCTGCCCTGGACTGGAGGGAGCACACTTTCTCTTAGGGGGGTGAGGGAGGGAGGGAGCAGTTCAGTCTCCGTGCCTCAAACCTGCCCTGGACTGGGGGGAGCCCCCTTTCTCTTAGGGGGGTGAGGGAGGGAGGGAGCAGTTCAGTCTCCATGCCTCAAACCTGCCCTGGACTGGGGGAGCCCCCTTTCTCTTAGGGGGGTGAGGGAGGGAGGGAGCAGTTCAGTCTCCATGCCTCAAGTCTGCCCTGGACTGGAGGGAGCCCCCTTTCTCTTAGGGGGGTGAGGGAGGGAGGGAGGGAGGGAGCAGTTCAGTTTTCAACTTGAGCTATCCCTGAACCGTACACTCTCTTAGCCACTAGAGGGAGTCATTGCCTTAGCTGATGTGATTTTTTTGTTTGTTTCTGAAGCATTAGTCCCAAAAAATGAAGTCAGACAGTTTCTACACACCTAGCAAATCTGACAATCTTTTTTTCCTGCTTTCCTTCCTTCTATCTATCATGTTTATTGCCTTTGTTCTGTTTTTAGATATATCATAGATTATATATATATATATATATATATATATATATATATATATATATATATATATATATATATATAATTGTACTTTCAAAACCAGCATCTCAGCGCTGGAGAATTTTTTTAGCAGAGCAAATATGACTAGAAACGTAACCCTTTTAAAATGAACAAAGTCGTTAGGCAGCTGTTTAAACTCCATGTGCAATCGATCCTGCCCTCCGTGCGTCGCTGAGGGGAAATGCATTGGCACTCCCGCGAACGAATGTGCGTTGGTGATGTTCATCCAGTGTGCTGGGGGACTTTGACATCAGTGGAGTTGCCAAGGTAACTCCACCTGGCCTTAGGCTTACAATAGCGAGTGATAAGACATGTGCCAGAGTGTATGGGGAAGAAGGCACCTGGTAACCTTGTAACAGAGGGTAGTTAGCGGTTGGTTGCACCCACAGGGAGTAATAACTTAACGTGGAAATATGTTTTGTATATGTAAGTATACAACTGTATCAGAAAAGAGTTAGGGCTGTATCAGGCAAAAAGATGTCCACGTTAAGCACATTGTTACTATGCATAATAACGTTGTAATGATGTGTCAGCACACTGTATTTACTCAGTAATTACAATGTAAATACGCAGTCACTAGAGACACTAATGGAAAGTGTTACCGCCCATTCAAAGCATTGAAGATTTGCATGTATTAAAAAGCAGACTCCAGCCACTGGCTTTAAACACACGGTTTTATTGCTTTTGAAGAGATTTTTTTAATTTTTTTTATTACAAGATATATTTACAGAGAAATGCTTTTAAAATGGCATACAGCGATGGCATTTGACACAAGAAGGTATTTCAATAAAGTGTATCTACAATAAAAAGATTTTATCTCAAATGTATTTATTTATTATTGTTAATATTACTTAGTTTTTTTTTTTTTTTTGAACACCACGTACGATTATTATAACACACAGGAATACACAATACTAACCTGAAAACAGATTTTTTTTTTTTAGTTCATTAAATCTTTATTTAAACGTTTTAAATTTTTGTTTTAACATGTTTACAATATTTAACACCATGTAGAGAAGATAGAACAGAAAGGCGCTGTAAGTAAAGCAGATGCAGTATTTCTTGCATCCACTAGGGGGCAGACTAGTGTTGCGCGTGGAGGGGGATCGGTTAATGGTTACGCACTGTGGTGTACCTGCTGTCGAGTTCAGACAGGATTCTGAGAGCTCTATTGAGAGTTTTAATAAAGCGGTTTTTAACCCATTAAGTACCAAATACATTTGACTTAAAAGAAACATCTGAACAAAACTTAGAGGTTTGTAATTTGATACATTCCAAAAGTGAGAACTGTAAAGAGACAGGGGCATCTTTATAACATATATATATATAGGTCGGCCAGGGTGTCCTCGGCTCACTGCGCATCAGCGACCCCTGTGGTCAGGCCGGACACCTGCGGGCTTGCCTGTAAGCTGCCCAGGGCTGCGTTGTCCTCCGATGCTGTAGCTCTGGGTGGCTACACGGTGAGTCTGCAGTGTTGAAAAGAAGCGGTCGGCTGATGGCACATGCTTCGGAGGACAGCTGAGCCTAAAAAGTAATTGGGCATTACTAAATTTGGGGGGGGGGAATGAGGACAGTGGCACTTAATGGGTTAAAACACTTGAGTGGCGTCAGAAAAGCAGGTTCTGTAGTTTTGTTAGCTGCCCTCCACCTCACCCGTTTGTGAAGTTTGCAAACATTCGGAATGGCGTTTATTGCAATTACTCAAAGGCTGTGAATTCTTTGAACGAGGCAGGTTTAGTGCTGGCTGCCTGCCTGCTGTGGACATGTGTAACCCGGCCTAGATCAGGCAAAGGGGCTTTGTAACAGCGCCATCTAGTGCACAGCTAGTGCATTGCCAGCAATACAAAAGAAAACTTGATCCGGCGAGGCAGATCACTAGATGGCTCTTCATTAAAATCACGCTTGGGTAAAACTTTAAAATAACAGCCACAGACTCCAAATGAATTCCTGTCTGAATCTCACAGGAATCCCACCTGAATATCGCCTGCGCTTCTCCTCCGAGTTCTGAAGCCATTCCTTGTGAATCAACACGGCTCACAATCCCGTGGTGGGCGAGTAAGAGAGTATGAATGAAGCGACTCCGCTGTTATTGCCCCGCTGTTATAAATATGCAGCTGGGATTCCTGTGAGATTCCTGTGGGAATGCATCGGGAATGTGCAGCGGTTCATTGAAAACGTCACCGGGGACACTTGTCTTTTTGAAGCCACTTACTCGGCATGCACATTTAATTCTACTGTAAAAAAAAAAATCACAGGATCGGATGGGCCACCTCCAGCTCACGAGTTAAAAAGCGTCCAGCAGATCAGACAGACAGACAGACACTCAGCCAGTCCATTAACTCCTCGAGGCAATGCTAATGGCCAGGGGATCCACACACTGCTTGGATGATGCTGGGGGGGTCAACGGGGGGTCCTGTCAATTTGTGAGCTTGCATGAGAGCCGGAGACACCCCTCCCTTTCCCTGGGGGGTGCGGCCGGCGCTGGGAGGGGTCAGCCTGGGTTCCACCCCGAAATCGCAAGCCTCCCCCTCGTTCTCTGAGCTGCACTCGCTGAGATCTGTAATCTCCAGATCGGAATCAGAGCCGGGGGCCTCCTTCACTCCCCTGGCTCCTGGGCTCTCTACTCGTCCCCTGGGGGCCACAGGAGCCTGCCGCTCCCCCGCCTCGGCCCCTCGTCCCAGGACTAGCCCCGCTGGGTAGGAAGGGAGGCACAGCCTGGCTAGCCCACCCACCCCCACGCTGCCCTGGGTCCCTCCTCCTCCTCCTGCTCTCTCCAAGCTGTCTGCGCTGGGGAGGAGAGAGGAGAAGGGGTTGGGGAGCTGGGAGAGGGAGCTGTGGAGGGGGCTGGGGTAGAAGTGAGGGGGGTAGAGGGAGCTGGGGGGTAGTTTGGGGTTGTTGAGGGAGAAGGCGGCGGGAAGGTAGGGGTTAAAGTTCCAGGGGTACTCGGAGAAAGGAGGGGTGCGTCCGTAAGGGGAGACGAGGCCGGGGGGTTTGGAGTAGCAGGGTCCGGCTGTGGAGAGAAGAGGGCAGAGGTGAGGGGAGCCGAGAACGCACAGAACATTATTCAGAAACGTGCGGAATAATTCATGAAGTCGAATGAAATCTGCTGGATTAATGTTACTTGAATATATAGAACATGAAATACTATTCTCCTACTATTATGGCTTCCGGTAGACTTTATTTGCGAAATGGATTACATGATGTTAAATAAAAGATCTAAATTATGGGAAACTGTGCTAAATGCACAATATAACCATGGGAAAAGCATGGGGTGGAAAAATGCAAAAAAAAAGACAGAGACAGAGAAGGGCTGTGAAGGGTTAAGGTCTTGCTGGTGTATTCTGCAGTGGAGTCCTATTAAATAGAAGCCTGGGAGCCACATGAATATTGAATCACAGGGCAGCGCTGTGTGTGCTTGCTTAACAACACACTTCTAATAGACACCAGAGGCCATACACAGACCTGGACTTCATTAGGACAGAGTCGACTTGATAGGGATGAGAGAGAGAGAGAGAGAGAGAGAGAGAGAGAGAGAGAGAGAGAGAGAGAGAGAGAGAGAGAGAGAGAAGGGAAGGGGGGAGAGGGAGAAAGGGAGAGGGAAGAGGGAGAAAGAGAGGGGAAGAGGGGGGGAGGGAGAAGGGGGAGAGAGAGAAGGGAGGAAGAGGGACAGAGGGAGAGAGAGAGAGGAAGAAAAAGGGGGGAGAGAAGAGGGGGAGAGAGAGAGAGGGGAGGGGAAGGGGAGAGAGAGGGAGGGGGGAAGAGGGGGGGAAGAGGGGGAGAGAGGGGGAGAGAGAAAGGGGAAGAGAGGGAGAGGGAGAGAGAAGGGAAGAGGGGAGAGAGAGAGAGAGAGAAGAGGGGGAGAGAGGGAGAAAGAGGGGTGAGGGAGAAAGAGGGGTGAGAGAGGGGGGGCAGAGGGGGGGGGGAGAGAAGAGGAGGAGAGGAGGGCAGCCTCAATACCATTCAACGTATTGAGGCATTCCTACATTGGTGGAGACTTCTCATTGACTCTCACTATATTTTTATTTACTATTTCTATGGTCAGACAAAACTCCACACAGGGTGAAAGTCGACAACAGCTTCAAACAAAATATCAAATGGAAACTCTACCACCTAAGAAACTATACATCGTGTGTTACTCGAAGTAGCGCGCATCCTGCACTGGCACTGACCGGGGCTCGGGAGCTTCAGGTGAAGAGGCGGGTGTCGGAGTCTGCGTTCATTTACAACGCGGAGCAGATTCGTATTGTCAGCGTGACCTGCACTAACCCTAAAACCCATCCACATCTCTGAGAGCTTAATGACGCAACACCGGCACGCACACACGTTCCTCCTCACGGCACCAGTGACAGAACCTTCACACGTCACTGCTGGGGGGTCACTCATTTCCACATGACACGCACCTGATCCCAGGAAGGGGAACGCCGCGTCCAGCCGCAGCTTGTCCGAGTCTGATCCCGGGAGCGCTCGCTCGAACAGAGTGTTGCGGAGCTCCCTGCTGCTGGCTTCTGGGAGCCGGGGGAAGAGAGTCTGGAGAGACTGAGAGAGAGAGAGAGAGAGAGAGGAGAGGAGATTAGGAAGGGGGCGAAACGGTACCTGTGTCGTTATAAATCCTATATCAGAAATAACCAAAATTCCAGTATGTTAATACAGCACCTTTAATCCTACGCGCATTATCCATAAAAACAATGTCTTTGGAAGTAAATATGTTTACAACAGTTCTATTTGTTTATTTTTAAATCCAGCCTCAAAAGCCAGAGTTTTTTCTATTCAATACCTTGTTGCCGGACTGAATCTAGTTACATAAACAAAGCAGCTTTGCTTGTTTCATAAAATGCGCGTGGGCATGCCACGGGTGAATAATACACGCGCGCGTGGGCATTATTGCCGCTCACCTCCGGTGTGACGGGCCCGCAGTCCTGGGCGGCCGAGTTGAAGTGATTCTGGCCCAGGAGAAAGGGAGAGTTGGCCATCTCGAGCAGCGGGTAGTTCACCAGCACCACTTTACTGAAGTTGAACTTGTAGGTGAAGCGTTTCCCTTTGGTCTTGTGAAGGATTCTCTTGTTGTAGTAATACCTGCGAGAGAGGAAGGAGGGGGAGAGCAGGCGGTCAGCGCCGTGAAACCGGACCCGGACCCGAACCCGAACCCACCCCGATTCCACACGACTTACTTTACTGTAGTCGTTGAAGAAATTGAGATATATATATATATATAATTGTATTTTATTTATATAGCGCCTTTCATGACGCAGAATCTCAAAGCAAATAATAATAATAATAATAATAATAATAATAATAATAATAACAGTTTGAGAAGATCTATATTTTAGTGGCGGTGTCTTTAGAATTGGGACTACACCGCTGATTAAAATTGATCAAACCAGGACGTTACCAAGATATACAGACGAACTATTTTTCATTTGTGTACATCGAGGGAACCGGTTCAATACTGGGGGGCTTTTCAAAGCTGTTATCGCGTTTTTAAATGACCCCTACCTTTTTTTATTAATGAGGATAAGACGCCTCTTAATTCAACAAAACTAGAACCCCCCCCCCATCCACGTTCTGGGGGTGCGCGCTCTCGGGGTGTTTCCATTCTGTACCATTTAGCTGCAATTTTGTTCTCCTTTAAAAAAATGGAGTTAATTAAAGACTGCTTGGGAACACTTTAAAAAAGACTGGCTGTGACCCTTTATCTCACAGCCAAGCCGTTCAACATTATTATTATAATGAATAAATCATTTAGCAGACGCGACTTACAGAGACTAGAGGGGTGAACTCTGCTTCATCAACAACTGCTTCTGCAGAGTCACTTCCAATAGGAGCTCGTTTGTTTTGCGTCTCATCCGAAGGACGGAGCACAAGGAGGTGAAGTGACTTGCTCAGGGTCACACACAGGGAGTCAGTGGCTGAGCTGGGATTTGAACCCGGGGACCTCCTGGTAACAAGACTCTTTCTTTAACCACCGGACCACCACGTCTCAGTTCGAGGCAGTTTATTGGCTGAATGTTTGAGCGCTGTACTGGGACCGAAAAGAGAACGGGCGCGAAGGGTTCCCGGCAAAATGTGAACAATTCTATTCTGAAAGCGTCCTTCTCTTAATCGGGTCATTACGTCTATTTCACCCCCATTCGTGTGTGTGTGTGGCACGGAAAAGCAGGTCCTAATTATACAATTAAGACGGGGGTAATTTGTAATAATTAGCCATCAAAGACATGGCTAATAGAGCCGGCCACGGTTCCAATATGAATGACTCGCTGTGATAGGAAAAGCAATACGGAAAAATATAATACAAACAGCAATGCGATAAAGAAATAAGTGAAAACCATAAGCGCCTCGCGAAACCGCGCAATTAAACAAAGTCTCTTTGAAAAGCCGCCTCGCATTGACTACGAGCTATCAGGGGCTGGCAAAACAGTGTAATTAAACTGGATTGTAATTCGTTCCGTTTGAACGTCTCTTTAGCCAGAGCGAGGCTTAATTATCACATTATTAATGTGTTCTTATAAAATCAATATAAATTAATCCGGGTCGAGGCAACGAAAGCGATTTTTTAGTTGGAATAACAACAACTCTCTCTCGTGTAAGTCTCTTTCCTATATATTTTCCAGAAGGCTAATTTTTAAACGCTAAATAAGTTCCTGCGATGTATTTATGCATTTCTATATAGTTTGGATCACTGATTTTTAGAAGAAAAAAAAAGCAACGGATACATGAATTTAATCATAAACGCGTTCATTTGTCATGTCAAAGAATTTTTTTTTTAATTGGCAACCTATATTGAACGTGATTTTATGGATAAAAAGGGCTTTGAATTTAAATTTCAACATAAACCTAGTGATTATTTATTTGTGTGTAGAACTAATGTACCGAAATCGACACAAATTCAACTAAATACATATACAGACATTTCTTGCAAACCTGACCTGTGTGTGTGCGTGCGTGCGTGCGTGCGTGCGTGTACACACACACACACACACACACACACTAATTAATCAACTGATCAGTTCATTTCAGGGTCTAGCTCAGTTGAAATGTAATCCAGCACACACAGGGGCTCCCCGTCCAGGACCGGGTTTGGGAAGCGCTGCTGTAACCCATAGCAACACAAGAGCTCCGTAGACATTCAGTAAACACAAAATACCAAACAAACACATAGTTACGAGCCGCCGCTACTTCTCCCTTCACAGTCTATCATTGTTTGTCTATTTAAGTGTTAGAGTTTTCCTACTTCAGGCTGCGTACCCTGAGCACATAAAGCTGCGTTACCCTGGACTGAAACAACCGCTCTCTCAAGCCCATCACATCCCCATCTTTCTTTGCTGTGCTGCGGAGCACCTGTTAAATAGCGAGAGCCCCGCCCTTACTGCCAGGTGTGTCAGTTAGTTGAGGTCATTTTAATTTGGCCTGCCTAACATCTTCCATTTTGCAAAGCGCTGCCATTACACACACAAACTCCTGCTAACAGGTAAGTAATGTATTATGATAGTAATAATAATAATAATAATAATAATAATAACTCGATTCTTTCCACAGGTTAAACAATGAACATATTTAAATAACAGTGTTCAAAAACAATTATCGACACGCTTCACCGTCATTTTGTTTTGGTTCAGCCGTGATTACCCAGTTCACTGTCCTGCTGTTGATCTGCAACCTGGCCAGGTAAGTTGATCTTTTATTTAACAACAGTCCTTAAAGTCACAATCCATGAGTCCAATGATATATATATATATATATGGGAAAATGTTTAAGTTTTGCATTTGTGACAGCAGCGTGGCTAACTACACAGCACTGGCTATACAGGAGCGAGGAGATTTATTATTGAACACGCCATTGCTTCTGTAGTTTTGATTGGTCGTGCGTGTGAAGTCAAACCACTGGAACTGAAAAGAGGGGAAAATTGTCCAAATAGGCACATTAGCGGTTGTCTAATTTAATATGATGACTTTAATAGACCACGCGTGCAATTAATTAAAAATTTAAAACAGCGAGAGAAAGGGAACACAGAGCCACACATGGTAAGACTGTTTAGAAGTTGTTTAAGACGCCTGATTAAAGCACAAAGCGGTCTAACATTTTCACACATCATGAGAGCCTGTTGTTTCTCTATCACTAATTACTGAGTGGAAATTGAAATTCTCACACCCAGAGCTTTTCACGCAGGTGGGTCTATAAAGGAGATCAATGACTAATCTTGAAGTGTTCTAATGCATATCTTTGTTTTTGGTGGGTTATGATAAGTTATACCGGGTGGTATTGAAGTTAACAGTTGGTATTTAAGTCCCTGGGCCCCGCAGCCCCGCCCCCGCACCTGAGCGCGCGGCTGAGCTTGTCGTAGTTCATGTGCGGCTTGCACTTCCGTAACCCCCAGAGCCGCGCCACCTCATCCGGGTCCTTGATGACGAACTCGCCGTAGTCCCCCTGCCACGCGATCACGTTTTGATACTCCTCCTTCTGCAGCAGCTCCAGGATGAAGTGCCACAGCTGGATCTGCCGCGATCCCGGGCTCGACTCGGGTTTGTACGCCCAGTCTGGGAAGGCTATACCTGAGAGAGAGGGATGAGAGGGGGAGGAGAGAGTGAGATAGGGAGTGATATATTTATACCCGAATAGCACAGTCCACAAAGCACTAGCTGAAAAGTCTGCTTGACTTCGTTTCTGACAGTCTTTACCTTACATCAAACTGACATGTAAACTTGACCCATGCGTGAATGAGCGTGGATGACATTTGAACAGGTAAAAGCAATTCAAAATATATCTGGCACGTCGTTTTCAAAAGCTGAACGCAATGCAGACGCGGGTAAGATATCGAGGGCGCTGGGCTGGCTCTCAGTCTGCACGCCTTAGCTGGGTATTCCACAGGGAGCATTGGCTCTGGTGCTAGGTTAGGGAGGCTGGTTCTACGGAGTCACCTCACAGCGCTACAGTGAGAATACAACCAGTGAGGGTTTGATGGAGTGCAGCCGTGCCAGTGTTACCTGGGGTCCAGAGAGCCGGGACGGGAGGTGTGAGGAGCAAATCACTGACACAGTTACAGTCCATAGTGCAGACCAGAGATCAGATCTGAAGAGAGGAGAGGAGAGAGAAGGGGAGAGGAGAGGGTTAGTCACTGGCACAGTTACAGTCCATAGTGCAGACCAGAGATCAGATCTGAAGAGAGGAGAGGAGAGAGAAGGGGAGAGGAGAGGGTTAGTCACTGGCACAGTTACAGTCCATAGTGCAGACCAGAGATCAGATCTGAATAGAAGAGGAGAGAGAGGAGAGGGTTAGTCACTGGCACAGTTACAGTCCATAGTGCAGACCAGAGATCAGATCTGAAGAGGAGAGGAGAGAGGAGAGGGTTAGTCACTGACACAGTTACAGTCCATAGTGCAGACCAGAGATCAGATCTGAGGAGAGGAGAGAGAAGGGGAGAGGAGAGGGTTAGTCACTGACACAGTTACAGTCCATAGTGCAGACCAGAGATCAGATCTGAATAGAAGAGGAGAGAGAGAGAGAGAGGGGTTAGTCACTGGCACAGTTACAGTCCATAGTGCAAATCAGAGATCAGATCTGAAGAGAGGAGAGGAGAGGGTTAGTCACTGACACAGTTACAGTCCATAGTGCAAACCAGAGATCAGATCTGAATAGAAGAGGAGAGGAGAGAAAGAGGGGGAGGGGAGAGGGGAAGAGGAGCGGGGGAGAGCGGGGGAGAGAGGGGTCGGTCACTGACCCAGTTACAGTGCATAGTGCAGACCAGAGATCAGATCTGAAGAGATGAGAGGGGAGGTGGGAGAGGAGACCCCCCCCCCCCCACACAGACACATCCAAAACTTCAAGCAATCGGAGACTCAAAAGAAGAACGCTTGTCTATTTGCTTATTTTTGTTTTATTGTATTACATGTTTTGCTTCATCTGTTTACGTAAGGTGTGTGTGTGTGTTTAATTATTATTTACCAGTGAGCAGGAGGATGATGGGAAATGTAGTTCTGAGAGGTCCATGCAGGTACAAGGGAAGCCATCTTGAGGCAGCGGAATGCAATTTTAAAAGTTTAAAAAAGTGGTCAAAATAAAACAATACACACACCTTAAGTAAACAGTTGTTGCAACACATGGGAACATGTGACACAGTAAAATAAAAAGATCCTTAAATACCCTTTAAGTTTTACCCTGAAATGTATTTTTAAAAACATTGAAATGACATCGCACTCACACAGCCCTTACACATTATATACTCACACCCATTCAAATCAGATTGAACCCACTGGCCATAATAATAATAATATGAAATGCCACTGCAGCATTATTATTATTATTATTATTATTATTAGGAGACACTTTATAAGTAGCACGCACTATTTCACGTTTATTGAATTCAATACAGACACAAGTTATAGTTCAGTTCTAAACGATTAAAGTATATATTTTTTTCTATTTATGAAATTGGTTTCATAATTCTTACTTTCTTACTGTAATAAAAAGCCGAGTCTCTACAGAATGAAAAAAAAAAAAATCATCCGACATCGCCTGCCCTCCCGGGCTCTCTTAGTAGCGCGTAGCCGGGGACGAGCGCTCCAACTCCGGCCTGGCTTCCCATGCAGAGTCCCTGACTCTGGTTCTGTTCCGCGTGTGTACGGAAGGTTGTGTGCTGGCTAATTACCACGGAGCAGATGGGAAAGAGAAAACCGCAACATTTCAGCCCAGGGCGACTCCTATTCACGCCTGAGCTCTGTGACACAGCGCAGGGGCGAAGACGGAGCGAGTCGAGCATGATTTATTAATTCACCTTCGAGAATGCAACACTTACAGCATAGACAACAATAAATAAATAAATCCAGCTCTATAGTGATTCTTTCTTTCTTTCTTTCTTTCTTTCTTTCTTTCTTTCTTTCTCTTTAAAAAAACCGATTTGTTTAAAAAGTGGCGGAACTAAATACCGCCCGCCGTTGTTCGTTGTGAGGGTCTGTATCTCAAGTCAATGTTTGTCATTAAAAGTATTTAAACGGCGACGGTAATTAGACCCTCTGCTTTTAAAGGATGGAGTAAGAGATGCGGTGGACAGGCAGGTGGACAGACAGACAGATTTTTAAACACTTAAAATATAACTTACTAAATAAAGAATAGATCATTTGATAGATGGTTATACATGTACACAATATTCTACTCGTGTAGCTTTCTATCTCTCTCTGTCTCTATTATCTCCATCTCTCCATCTCTTTATCCCTGTATTGGTGCGTTCTGTTTAATTTATTTCCATGTTCCTCTTTCTTCTCCCTTCCTCCCTCTCTCTTTTTACATAGTCTTGAGTCCCGGATCAATACCTGTTTTTATCTCCGTACAGAACAGATCTAGATAAATAGACATAGAGAGAGAGAGTGAGTGTGAGAGAGACGGAGAGTGTTTGTTTTTCTTCTGTGCGTGTGCGTTTCTTCTCCTCCTTTGACAGTAATTTTCTGTTTGATTTCGGAGGTAATGCATTTTTTACAAATCAAACAGGAAGCGTCCGGATCCCTCACTCCCCGCTCCCTCCCTGCTTCCACACCCCCCCGCTAGCGCCCTCTTCCCCCGGGGGCGCTGCGGAGATAAGAGGCGCGAGTTATTTCCTTGTTAGTTTTGATTTCACTTTCTGAGGGCTTTCAACTTCCCCCATCACCTCCAGGAACGATATAACAAGTAGCGCGGGGAATAGACTTCAGCACCGGCTGTACACATCGCGCATCCCTCCCATACAAAATAAAGAACTCTCTCTACCTCTCCCTCCCTCCCTCTCTCTCTCTCTCTCCCTCCCTCTCATCTCTCTTATATACTCTCTTTGTATAAAAACATTTACCACGGTACATGTTGCCATATTTTCTCCATGCATGGTTATACGATGTCTAGGCTAGCGTGGTTTGTCGTGTTGTTTTTTTAATATGCTTGATCACAAACACACTTGCTTTCGCCGCACTTTTAAACTGCACTTAAGACCGGAACTCAAATCGTGCTGTTATCTTTCAAACCAAAATCCCCACTTTGAAAACAACGGCAACAATAATAATAATAACACTATTACTATACTCCTCCTGATGCTGCTCTCATTAAACTCGCAAAACACATGAATACACCCCCCCACACACACATGCATACCCACATACATGCACATACATGCATACACACACATGCGTGCACACACATGCATACCCACATACATGCATACCCACACGTGTGCACATACATACATACCCACATACATGCATACACACACATGCGTGCACACACATGCATACATAACCACATACATGCATACACACACATGCGTGCACACACATACATAACCACATACATGCATACACACACACACACATACACACATACATACACATACACACATACATGCATACACACACATGTGTGCACACACATACATACCCACATACATGTGTGCGCGCACACGCATACCCACATACATGCATACCAATATACATGCACACATACACACACACACATGCATGCACACACATGCGTGCACATACATGCATACCCACATACATGCACACATACACACACATGCACAACCCCCCCACACACAAACTGACACACACATGCATACCCACATACATGCACATACATACATACATACATACATACGTCTCAACAACGAAGGCTTAATTACACACAAGCACTTAAAAAATCATTTTTGTATATCATTTATATATAATATAGTCTATTTCAGTGTGTGTATGTGTGTGTATGTGTATATATATATATATATAAATGCAAACTTGACTGGGAAATGTTTGTAGTTGAAGAGGGGGGCGCTAGAAAGGGACGCCGCGTTGAAACAGGAATCGATATTTTAAATTATTCATTGTCATTAATTATCGATTTGGTTATATCTAGCGGCCTCGGAGTTGAAAGAGAAGCCTTTCTTTTTAAACCGGCTCGAGCCTCATTGTTTTATAACCCGCGGCTAGAGCGGAGATCCTTGCACGGGAACGGAGGGCCTTTGGCTCGGGGCTTAGGCCTCGCGTATGTTCGGGCGATGTCTCGTCGATCGATGCAGGATCAATGACGCGCTGTAACTAATAGCCAGAGAGAGCCTTTGATCTCGCATCTCGCAGATCAAACCCCGAATGATACGGCGTTGCAACTACTTCACACAGCGGCTGCACAAAGCCGAGAGAGAGAGTCTTCCTTGAACTGCTACTAAAATTAATTTAGAAGCCCCCCCCCCCGTTGGTAAATGTATGTATGCTAGCGGTTAACCGATGCACCCACTAACCGCTGTGCGCACCTTCTGAACGGCTCTAAATGTACCTTAACATGATATTTTTTCGTCAGCGTGTATCAGAAGAGTCTGTGAAAAAAACCGTACTTGTTAGGTTTTGAGTTACTTTCATCTTTTCCTGTTTAACAAAACCCGCAGATATAGGCTCTGCGTCATTCATAAATATTCATGCCCGCAATCTTTGACGTTTTTTTTTCGTCTTTTCTCTAGACCCCAAAAGAGGCGACATCTGTTTGAACGGTCGAGCCAAGTTTTTTGTGGTGGGGTAGGGGCGCTGGATGGAGTGTAAAAAGTCTTGGGGGCGATCTGGAACGGGAATGGGTGAGAGAGTGAGAGGCGGCGGGGGGGGAGAGGGGGGGGACAGGAGATGAGGTAAACTTTAGTGGAATGTGTTATGCATCTATCTATCTATCTATCTCTCTCTATCTATCTATCTATCTCTCTATCTCTCTATCTATCTCTCTGTCTATCTATCTGTCTATCTCTGTCTATCTCTCTATCTATCTCTCTGTCTATCTCTCTATCTATCTATCTATCTATCTAATCAGGACATGTGTCGACTGAAAGGTCCTGATATAATAGATTTATTTTAAATCAATTATTCAAATGTTTGGTGTACCTACATTACATTTGTCTTTTAGATAGATAGATCGATAAATAGATAGATAGGTAGATAGCTCAAAGCACAGGATTTAATCTTATGACACTTGCAGCCTGATTTTCAGAAGGCGCATTTTTAGAGAGAAAATAAATAGAGGTCACAATGCATTTGGAGATCGAATCGAATCCCGCCGGTAGAAGCTGTAGACCGGCGAGTAATGTTAACGGAGCCCGAGGCTTACCACTGCTGGCCGAGCGGTAACATTGTTAATAATAATTAACACAATTACCGGAGCACCAAAAGGGTGAAACCTATATATAATTATTTATTTATTTATTTATTTTTAATCGCTCAATCTCTGTTAAATAATGCTTATTTAAAGAAAGACGTATGGGCCTTTCCTAAGTTAAAGTGGCATCGTTAAGTTAAGAAGCACGAATATGTGACTCGGGAGTTAATTACCGAAGGGCGCGTCACAGTCTGTTAATATATCTGTATTTACATGAAGTCAGGCCGGGACATTCCAATCTCCCTCCCCCTCCCTTTCTCTCCATCTCTCTACCATATCTCTCCAGCTCTTACACAGTATTGATCGGTCATATATCTTTTATCGTGGTGTTTTATAATTGTGTTCCTCACTTGTAACACGAAGCGCCGTGAGCCGGAGCTTAGAGAGAGAGAGAGAGAGAGAGAGAGAGAGAGAGAGAGAGAGAGAGAGAGAGAGAGAGAGAGATTAGCTTAACATTATTACCCTCATAAAAGTTTCATTTCCTATACAGGGCAGCAGTGTGGAGTAGTGGTTAGGGCTCTGGACTCCTGACCGGAGGGTCGTGGGTTCAATCCCAGGTGGGGGGCACTGCTGCTGTACCCTTGAGCAAGGTACTTTACCTAGATTGCTCCAGTAAAAACCCAACTGTATAAATGGGGAATTGTATGGAAAAATAATGTGATATCTTGTAACAATTGTAAGTCGCCCTGGATAAGGACGTCAGCTAAGAAATAAATCATAAACACTATAAGCCTAGCAAATGTAATACAGCACAGTGAAAGCATGATAAGGTAAGCATTGGAAAGAAAGAGAGTTTTTATTTATTTATTTATTTATTTATTTATTTATTGGATTTCATACACAGGACCCGTTCGCCTGAACAAGCCTCGGATCCGCCGGCGTGCGAGTACTATTCATCTGTCCCTGGCGATTCAGCGCCCGAGAGAGCGAGCGACTGTAAACCCGCTCTCTCGGTCATATAGCCACTGGGCACGCAGGGGAGGCTGCTAAGATGATCAGATAGAGACAGTCGCTTTATCAAGCCATCTACAATGTTACTAGCGCCGAGTACAAAGCGATGGGGAAGCCAGATTGGAAGAACACGGGCAGCAATAACAGCGCTGCATTCGACAGCTGTCTACGCGATACAGAATGTTCTGTAGTGTTCCAGAACCACGCCGTTCCTTCTAGGACCCCCCCACCCCATTCTAGAACGCTGAGTTGTATGCGGGGTTCTAAAATGGAAACGTTCTTCTATACTTTAGAAAGGGGTTCAGCTGTTCAATGTAAAACGTGTTTGCTAGGATAAGTCACAAGCATGGTAAAGCACAGAGATGATAGGTAGATTGTAACTATTTTTTGCATCTCTTCTCTCTTCCCTCCTCGTTTTTCTTTCCTCTCTGTGCTCTTTTCTTTCATCTCCTTTCTCTTCTCTCCTCTCTTCCCTCTCCTCTCTCATCTCTTCTCTCGTCCCCTCTCCTCTCTCTTCCCTCCTCGTTTTTCTTTCCTCTCCTCTGTGCTCTTTTCTTTCATCTCCTTTCTCTCCTCTCTTCCCTCTCCTCTCTCATCTCTTCTCTCGTCCCCTCTCTTCTCTCTCTCTCTCTCTCTCTCTGTCTCGGAGCTGTAGAGATCCCAGTCCCTGGGCTCCAGGACGAGTTTCATCGAGCCGGGAATTTTATTAACATCAACAAATACTTTGCAAATACCCGCCGGCCCCGCGCCATCGATTTCTAATTAGGCTCCTGTAATATGGAGAGAATCTGAGCTGGCCCCACTTCAAAGAGAGCCGCGCGGAGAGGGTGGGGTGAGGTGAGGAGGGACTGGGGTGCGGTGCGGGGAGCGGTTGGGATAAAGGGGAGTATGAAGCAGCTCTTTGACAACACCCAGGACGGCGAGTAATTGTCTGACACCAGTACAAGGAGCGCCCTGCGATAATTTGTTAATTTATCAAAGTGACGGAGGTTTGATTCACATCTCTCACAGCGATAGCGCGTTAATTAAACATGTAACTGGGCGACAACTCGACCGACCCGCCCCTGATCTTTTGAGCAAATCCGTTTACTAACTTTTGAGATAGACAGCCAGCCAGACAGACAGACAGATGTCCACTCTGTCACACCCTTGTCCAAACAGACGAACACGCCGGTACACAGACAGGTGTATTGATAACACACGCAAGGCAATCT
>CM072699.1:11116416-11138916 GCA_036884735.1 Huso huso | reverse complement strand
TGATTTTTAAAAGGCTGGACTCTCCCCACGCCGTACCCCACGACCCTCCATATCCCTTCTTCACAATGCGAACAAAATGCTGCCTAATCCGACAAGAACGCCAGCTGGTAACCCCAATTACCCCCCCGATTAGTCAGGGCAGGCGGGGTGTATATGCTATTCCTTTAGCGGTGGCAGGGGAGCGGAGAGGAGGGGAGAGTGGCAGAGATGAGAGGAGGGGGACCCCGCTTGGCTCTGCAGCTGTGTCCCGCTCTCTTGTTTTTTTCCGGGTTTGTTCAATGCTAAACAGATGAGAGTGAGGGAGAGAGTGAGCAAGATAGATAGATAGATAGATAGATATGTATTATATCCCCCCCTCTCTCTCCCTCTCTCTCTCTCTCTCTCTCTTTACCCCTATCCTCTATTCCATTCTCCCCTTATATAATCTTATTCCCCTCCTCTCCTCGTTTTCTCTCGCTCTCTCTGTCTCTCAAATTAAAAAGTCATTCATTTATTGTGGTCACAAGTATTGCCAAAATGAATGCCTCCCCTCTTCTCTCTCTCTCTCTCTCTCTCTCTCTCTCTCTCTCTCTCTCACTCTCACACACACACACACTCACACACACAAGGCCCGTGTCGAAATCAATTAAAATTGAGATTGGAGTCGCTGCGCGGAGGTAAATATTAAAGCGAGGAGCTCTGCTAATTCAAGGCATCGATCAGCCGGGGATGAGAGTAATAAATTATTTTGACAAGATGCAATCCTTCGCCGCTCGCTGCTATCCCAGCTATCGATTTCCTCTCTGCCCGCGCGGTGAAGCCAGCGGCGCTCACGGCATCCACTTGCGTTCTATTACACCCCCCCTTCCACACACACACTATAGTACACACTTACAAGGAAATGCAAAGGGCAGAAACAGCTAAACACAAAAACGAACAGGGCGAGCTCCTTTTTCATGTACACACGTGGAGTCTGCGCAGATGCATAAACACATGCACAGGAAATACACACGCACGCACGCCTACAGGCGCGCACACACACACTCATATATATTAGTAAATTGCAGACCGTTGCTTTAAATCTCTCAATAAATGGACTGTACCCCAATGAAGCTGCTTGCCTCCTGTTCTATCAATACAAGCCAGCTGCACAGACAGACCTCTGTCTATCTGTCTATCTATCTCGGCTATAGTCCCGATGTGGTGGCGGTATTTCTTGGCTCGGAATGAAAGCAGCGCGCGATTCCTTGACTCACTGTCCTGTAGACCCCACTCTTCCACCGCGTGCCGTTAGAATGATAATAAACTGCGCGCCCACGCAGCCTATAGGACACGGCGCGTACAGCACCTTCAAACACGCACTCAGAGTGGATCCCTGTGCACGGAAAAAAACTTTTTCTGCCCCCTCTCTCCCGACTTCTCTGTTTATTCAATGGCTCCACATTGCCGTATAACACAGTCAAGCTCAATTCTACATGCAAAATATTGCAAAACCATTTTTTTCTTTAAATTGAAGTTTAAAGCTCATAAAAGTATGAATTATGAATAACTCTCCCCCCCGCCCCCTCCCTCTCCCTCCTTCTCTATCTCGATCTGCTTCCCGCTCCGGTGCCTTGCACAGACACTCAGTCAGTCTCTTCCACAGGGTATAGTCTATATGCTAAGAGGAGGCTCGGTCGATAGGGCTCTGACCCCTGGGTGCCTCTGCTTCTGTTCACTGCACAGCATCAAACAAGACGATTGAGAGCCATTGAGAGCCATTCGCGGGGCTCTGCCCCATTGCAGATTCACAGCTGAGAGGGCAGGTAACAGCATCGCTTTCAGTCCTCTCTGTGTTCTGTGTTCTGTGTTCTGTGTTCTGTGTTCTGTATTCTGTATTCTGTGTTCTGTGTTCTGTATTCTGTATTCTGTGTTCTGTGTTCTGTGTTCTGTGCTCGGTCCTCTATCCGCGTGCACCACCTCTTTACATCACGGTGGGCAATTCTAAGGTAACGGAGCCAATGCGAATGTGAGATTTTGAAATCTGGTCTGGCACTCATTTAAAATGGGGACAGCGATAATGCTGCTTGAGTCAATAAAGATTTCCGGTGTGGCATTAATATGCATTTTCCTAACCTGGGCGTTAAGAACCCCCCCACACACAGAAAACCTGAACTCTGCTGTGGTTGGTATTTTGATAGCACTTTCCATGAAGTGGCTGTAATCACTGTGTATTTAGATAGCAGCTATTTAGTAACATCCACGTGTGCTCGCACATGGCATGCATAGTTACAATGTACTTAATGCATGAGAGAACCCTACCTGGAACCTCTTTCTCATACAATTGTATGCTTACATATTTTTCGTCCAAAAAGATTTCCACATTAAGCTGTTAGTCCATGTAGGTGCAACCAACCGCTAACTACCCTCTGTTACAAGGTTACCAGGTTCCTTCTTCCCCATACACACTGGCACGTGTCTTCTCACTCGCTATTGTAAGCATAAGGCCAGGTGGAGTTACCTTGGCAACTCCACTGATGTCAAAGTGCCCCCCCCAGCACACTGGATGAACATCACCAGCGCACTTACACACAATTGCAATGGTATTGTGTATAGTTACAATGCACTGTAACTGTAGCACTAACTCTAATTCAAACCCCCTTTCTGATAGAATTGTGTGCTTGCATATATCGTGCAGAAAGATTTCCATATTAAGTACTGGCTACCAATGTAAGTGAACAGAATCACTCAGCTACTGTAGGGAAGGAGGGAAGCGATTTCCCCCCCCCCGTGCTGTGGGTAGGAATGCATTTCCAGAGGTCAAGGGGAGCTGTAATAAAATATTGATCCGGCCCGATTGAAAAGTTGATGGCAATTACCCCCCCGCCTCCTCGTCACAGAGGAGTTTCACACTCTCTCGTTTATACTTTATTAATACATTGCCAATATTGATTTTCCTTTCTTTAACCCTTTAGTGGCGGGTGGAGGGATCTCATTAGAACCGACGGGACTCAGAGCCGACCCGTTTGTAACAAACGCTGGGAGACATTCCCATCAGCGCTCGGTGATACAGAAACAGCAGGCGCTCGCGTGTGAAAATGTTCGACCGCTTTGTGCTTCAATCAGGCGTCTTTAACAGCTTCTGAAAAGTCTCCTGCGGTTTACCACGTGTGGCTCCGTGTTCCTTTTCTCTTAGTGTTTAAAATGAAATGCATGTGTGACCTGTTAAAGTCATCAATTAAATTAGACCATCACTAATTTGCCTATTCGGACAATGTTCCCAGATTTTCAGTTCCCGTGGTTTGATTTCATACTCACAGCAAATCAAAACTACAGAAGCAATGGGGTGCTCTAATACATGTGCACACTGCTGTGTGTGTGTGTGTGTGTGTGTGTGTGTGTGTGTGTGTGTGTATATATTATTATAAACCAGGTATGGCTCAAGACTCAATTGCACATCCTCGGTTTACACGAATAATCCTACACACAGTAAAGGAATCCGTAGATCTAGCTAGCAGAATTAAAATCAACAACCAATTTCCTAATCCAGTATCGGGCAGGTAACAGTCAATAATCGATGCATCGGTTTATTTACATATCTCATAGGAGCACACTACGTTCCTGTGTCATTCTAAATTTGATTTTTAACGCAGGTCCAAAAGCACACACACCTGTGTTAGTACATTCAAATATCCATCAAAGTCTTGTAAAACTCGCATTCCGTTTCTATTGCTGCAGAGGGATCGCCCCGTGGTGTATTTAATCAAGCTACCCCTTTGCTTAATCTGGTGTTAACGAGCTACACAGACCAGCAGGCCTGCGGTGTAAATCTTCATTAAAGTCGGAGGCCGGCGCTAATAAACCCTAAACCGGGCCGCGACACAAGCTCAGCAGCGCTTGTAACGCATTATTTAATTGCTACAAAAAGACCTCGCAGTTTCTCCAGCAGTTATTAATGATTCTACAGACATTTGTCTTTTTAAAACAGTGTTTGATTCAGCTGCCTTTTGAAAGTATTTGGAAAGGCATAGTGTGGATAGGATTTAATAAGAAGCTGCTAAAGGGATGTATTTGCTTTCCATTCACTGAAAATAAACTCGTGTTATCTGAACTATGTAGCGGCTACACCTAGAGGCACGCACAGGTCATTTCTCTCTTCCAAAAGCCGTGTATGCACGCACAATATTAGTGCGGCGATATAGAAACGCAAAATGCGTCAGGCCCTACAGTGTTGAGATTTTTGTCTTTTTGTTTTGTTATCACATCATGATAATATAATATCTTTATTTGTATATAGCGCCTTACATGGTGGATCGTGTATTATACGCAGAGTCACTTACAATAGGACCTTGTGTTTAACGCCGTCCTGTTGTGTCGCCTCGGTTTGAATGCCAGATTGTAAGACGTGTTTAACATTCCCATAGGCGCGCTGGCATGTCCAGGTGTCAAAGCATAGGGACAGCGCAAAAAAAGCACATCACAAAATATATTGCAAAGCAATCGTACAAAACCGCACACGTAGGGTTACACGTGTATTGCACGAACACACAATTGCAAGGTTAGCATCCTGCAACTAAATAATAATAATAATAATAATAATAATAATAATAATACATTGCTATGTATGTTTTGGCTATAGTTTTACCCATTTTGATCTATTGGAAAGCAATAGGAAACGGACTTACTTGGTGGTGATTGCTTTTCTCTGCTTCATAAACTGTATCCGCTACTATCTCCACATCTTAAGAATATATCCCTTGAACTTTTTGTCCGGTTTCTTTTAAACCTCCTCTGGTTTTTGTGTGTTGTTTTTTTTTAAAACGCGATGTAAGCGAATTAAAAACACGGTTGCTGGTTTGTCTGGGATTGAACGGAACTCAGCTGAAGACAAAATTCCACGGCGCGTTCGGAACTCACGGCAAAGTTCTAAGCATCGAGCTGTCAGCGGCGAGTGCGGATCCAGCCGTACGATGCATTGAGCTGTTAGCGTGTGCAGAAGCAGGGCACTCTGACCTCGTCTTAAACTCACCTGTAATCCTACAAGAAAGATTAGCTGCTAGCTACACGCACACACACACACTCTCTCTCACACTCCCAAGAGATGCGTGTAGGCTGAGAAACGGTACTGCCCAATCAATGCAAACTCTAAGCGGGGGAATCTACCATCTAAAAACAAATGTTTTAAAAAAACATGCATTATAAAAGCTGGATATTCCTTTAGTAAGCGAATGCAATACGGTTCCGCATTTAGATCCCATTATTATTATTATTATTATTATTATTATTATTATTATTATTATTATTATTATTATTATTATTATTAACCCCACATGTGGTGCCTTGTTACAGTATTAACCGAGCACTTGACAAACTTAATTTAAGAATTCTGTACATTATTTTACATTGACCAGAGAAACGCTATTTGAAACGGGATTAGACCATTATACCATTTGCTTATATACTTCCAAATTGCTTCCGATTATAAGACAGACTTTTGCGTTCTGTATAGAATAACACGATCCCTTCGTCCGGAAACAAAGTAATTTACACTGCACAACAGAGTTCAATGTAAAACTAATGTTTTGTAGAACATAGTGGAGTTTAGTTTCGGTCTATGTGGTGTATGATGGATAGAGAGAGAGATGGATACATAGATAGATAGATATATAGATAGATGGATAGAGAGATTGATAGATACAGCAATAGATAAACAGAGAGAGAAGGATAGATGGATAGACATAGATAGATAGATAGATGGATGGATAGATAGACATTATTGTTTAGTACCTCAGTCAAGTTTCTATCCAAAACAGATTCGAAATATCCAGTTATGTTGGGATTTTAAACCCGCATGCAAGCTGTTGTGACGTCCCAATAGAAGCGAGTGTTCTCCTTACCTCCGAACTGCATAAGACACGAGAGAGACGGGCGACTGCCGTTCGCTGAAGTTTGGAGGGGCGCTGTCACACCGAGCCACCATCGCAATCTAACAGCGCGTCCGAATAGCAGAGCGGAGCAACGGCGCTGTCCCGTCGCGGCAGGGGTTAAACTACCCCCCCCCACAAACGATATTAACTCTCTCGGGGAAAAAGCCCCCCCAACTGTGCACGACAGGGTTAATTTCCAACAGGATACCAACCGTTTCCTTGTTTTGCTTTGAATGTATTTGTTCCCCTCTGACAGAAATCACACGCCTGCACGTCACTTTTTAAACATGGTCGAAACGGTGTAAACTTTGACAGCTTCGCTCTCTTTTTTTTTTTTCGAAGGGATCCCTCGGTGGAATTAAACCGCTAATACACACTCCCCGCTGTCGATTACTCTCTATTTGATTAATCTGGCGCCTTTGGTCAATACAATGGGATCTCCGATGCACAACACACACACACACACACACATAGACACACACATATAATCCGCTGGTCAGCCCTGGTGTAACTGGGAGGTAGCGAACGGGTTAAGGCAGCCCAGAGATAAGTCTCTCTGTTCGGCTGTTTAGAATGCAGCCCTCGTCAGAAAAGCTCATTGAGCGAGATGGCGAGTACAGGGAGAGTGGAGAGAGAGAGAGAGACTGTGAGACAGGATTGCACAGGCAGGCAGGCAGTTTAGACCTGATGGATATACACACTTGTCTCTTAATCTGCCGAGCCGCTGATCAATACCCCATTTCCCTTTGTTGCCAGAAAATTCGATCCCAGCTCGGGAATTAGGTTCCCTGCCTTAATCTAAACGGAGAGCAGCCGGCCAAGGAGCGTTACAGGCGGTGCGGGGAGAGGGGAGAGAGGGGGAACCCCGGGGTCTACAGGAGAGGGAGAAAATGCGAAGGGACAGCAAGGAAAATTGAGAGAGAGAGAGAGAGAGAGAGAGAGAGAGAGAGAGAGAGAGAGAGAGAGAGAGAGAAAAGGAACGAAGTGTAAGAGAAAGAAAGAAGGGAGAGGAAAAGAAAGGGAGAAAGAAAAATGAATTAAGTGAGCTAAGTTGCTGAAACTAAACCTGTTTTTCTTAAAGACTTCCCCGAACGGACACATATACTTCAGTTACTGGGTGATCGAAGTTCCACGTTATCTATTCCCAGTATCCAGACACGGAGACTCAAACAGCGCTGAAATTGAGTACAGATTGAAGAATATAATAACACACGGAACCATCTCGGCTCAGACACAGAGCCAGACGACTGCCAGCAAGTGTACAGTGAGGCACCGCTAATGTGATGGTACGGTCAGATCAGCTCAATACTTACAGTGTGGTGGTAGCGTCATTCAGGTCCGCTGTCTCCATCAATGGAGAGAAATAAACAAACTTCTGGGGGTTGCGTAGGAGAGGAAGATGTTTCACCGCTCGACTCTCAACTACTGGCAAAACAAAGAAATACAAAGAAAAATCGCAATGTATTATTATTAAGATCTACAAAATAATTTCGTGCAACAAAAAAAGAACACGCGTGTCGCTGTCTCGGGTGGGTGTGGGTGTGTATGTGTGAAAAGTGTGCAAAAAGGCTAGGGAGAGCGCGTGTGTGCGTGCGTGTGAGTGTGAGGAGTGAGTGAGTGAGCGAGCGAGTGTGAGGAGAGACACAAGGAGAGTAAAAAAAAAACGATGTAATCTCCTGCTTCTCCCGAACAGCGCGCAATACTTTGTCGAGTCGTCAACAGCCGAGGCTGTAAGAGACTTAGAAGCGAGGCGGCAGGAAAATATATGTACACAGCACCAGTGCCGCGGATCAATACCATATAATTTTCCTCAAACTCGGAAAATAAAGTTCATAGCAGATCAAATTTGAAAACAGATGTCGGATCGCGGCTCTAAATAAGATTCGATCTCTCTGAATGGGTTGTAGATAATATTTGGCCCGGCACTTGATGAAAATGAGTGATTTTTCATTTAGGAGGGGAGGCTGTAACGGGGAGAACTCAGATAAAAAAAAACTGTTTGCAGAAAATGGTTTTTTTTTTTTTTTTTGGAAAGAAGGACTTCAGAGCGGTATAGTCTCCCCCAAATTATGATAAATGGGACGATCCTGGCAGGCGCGCATGCGCCTTGACGCGGAGCCCCACCAACCGTCTGATTTCAAAAATACATTACAAATTTTCTTCATAGGAACTGCTTCCATGCATTCCCCGCTTGCAATAACAATTAACTATCGACCGGTCTTCTGGCTCTGGTGGGAAAGATACTAGAAGACTGCCAAGTATGCTCTCTCTCTCTCTCTCTCTCTCTCTCTCTCTCTCTCTCTCTCTCTCTCTCTCTCTCTCTCTCTCTCTCTCTCTCTCTCCGTGCTGTGTCGAGTTTGCCCATTTTTTTTTATAAACAAATGCCCCCAAAATGAACAGAGGAATAAGTAAAACACGCGAGCGGCTGTCTCATTAACACATTCCTTGCGATTATTATAATATTGAGTTATCTGTGTGCGCGCTAACTCCAGTGGGTTTGGTGTGTGGGCGCAACGTGATTCAAACTTAGGCGAGGGATACCTGGCTTAGCTCGGACAGGAAATACATTATGGTCCGTTTTTTGTGACCTGCAGGATTTCAGTAGACGAAATGAAAAACAAACTCGGGGATTTGATTTGATATAAAAGTGGGTACGCGATACAGAATAAAGCAAAGTGGGTTATATATGCCTTAACTGCGATAGACAGACAGACAGACAGACCGACAGATTAACACACATCTTTTTCAATGTGCTGACATGTGCACTATCTGTCTGTCTGTCTGTGTCTGTCTATCTATCTATCTAACAGTCAAGGGCAGCAGTGTGGAGTAGCGGTTAGGGCTCTGGACTCTTGACCAGAGGGTCGTGGGTTCAATCCCAGGTGGGGGGACAGTGCTGCTGTACTCTTGAGCAAGGTACTTTACCTAGATTGCTCCAGTAAAAACCCAACTGTATAAATGTATGTAAAAAATAATGTGATATCTTGTAACAATTGGAAGTCGCCCTGGATAAGGGCGTCTGGTAAGAAATAAATAATAATAACAACAGTCTAACCTGAAAAAGACACAGATACACAGAGAGCAGTATATATCTATATGTACCGTGTTTTGTGAGGTGTGTGGACGCTATACGGGTCCTCTAGACCTCGTTCTCTTTCGTTCTTGTTTTTCTGCGCCTATCTGTCTGGCCTCGCGCGGCTCTGCTGGAATTATGAAAAATACGGCCATTGACAGCAGACTTCAGCTTCGATTAGCCTAGATGGGACATGACAGCCCACGATCAATAGCCATACCGTCCTATAAAGTGTCAAGTAATGAATCAATTTCGACTAAATTTTCCATTTTTCAGAGGCCGTCGCGAGAGAGGAGAATATCCTCTTTTGTAAAGATATTATTATCGATTTCAGCGGCAATTTGACATCAGGGGTAGTTAATTCCACTCTAGAATAAAATTGAAAACACTTGAGAAGAGAGAGGGAGAGAGAGAGGGAGTGGGAGAGAGTGAAAGAGCTGGGGGGGGGGGAAAGGGGAAATTGCCGGAAGAATGAAAGGATAAAAAAAGGAGAAAGAGAATAAAAAAGAATGGAGTAATATTGCAGACCTCGGAAGAAAGGATGAGAATAAGAAAGAGGGAGAGAGAGGAGATGGAAGGATGAAAAGAAAGGGCTGATAAGATGTGGAAATCAGTGTAGGATGAAAGGGAGAGAGAGAGATGGAGAGAGTGTGTAAATAAATGAAAACCGGAATGGAAGGATAGGGAGAAAAATGATGAGTACAAAAAGGTGACAGTGAGAGGGAAGGAGAGAGAGAAGGATGGAGAGAGATAGAAGAGAAGGAAAGGGAGAAGGAGAAAAGACCAAGAGAGATGGGGAGGGAGGTAGAGAGAGTGGAGGAGAGAGGGTGAAAGACTGGAGTGATAGTTTAGAGAGAGCGAGAGGGATGGGAGAGGGTTCGAATGTGGGTGCTCAACTGCCTCAGCCCCCTAGTGGACGCGTGCGGAACCAGCACCATAGAATGAGAAAACAGAGAGGGGTCTGAGGAGGCAGTGTGAGGAGGAGATGACACTCCACACTCACACACACACACAGAGAGGACTGAGGAGGAGATGACACTCCACACTCACACACACACAGAGAGGGGACTGAGGAGGAGATGACACTCCACACTCACACACACAGAGAGGGGACCGAGGAGCCAGTGTGAGGAGGAGATGTCACTCCTCACTCATTACAACACATTAAAGTAATATGCCTTTGAGTATGAAACGCTGACAAACTGACAAGTGTGTGTGCATTTGTGTAAGGGTGTGTGTGAGTGTGTGTGTCTCTGTGTGTCTCTCTATGTGTCTCTCTCTGTGAGCGTGTGTGTCTCTCTGTGTCTGTGTGTGTGTCTGTGTGAGTGTATCTCTATCTATCTGTGTGTGTGTGTGTCTCTGTCTCTATCTGTGTGTGTGTGTGTGTGTGTGTGTGTGTGTCTATCTGTGTGTGTGTGGGTCTCTGTCTCTATCTGTGTGTCTCTGTCTCTATCTGTGTGTGTGTCTCTGTCTCTATCTGTGTGTGTGAGTGGGTCTCTGTCTCTATCTGTGTGTGTGTGTGTGTGTGTGTGTCTCTGTGTGTGTGTGGGTCTCTGTCTCTATCTGTGCTGCTCAGAGAGAGAAGTAAAGATGGCAGGCCCATCTGTATTGCGGGGTCGTGCTGGGGCAGTGTAACTGTACAATCAGAGCCTTATTTACACGTCAAAAACACTATCATCCCACACACTGCCAGCCAGACACAGGGCAATTGCTGCTGTCTGTCCCCCCTCATCCCAGACCTCAATTAAAGGGTCTATTCAGCACCATTTCACTCCCGGACCATACTGCCTCCATCCCTGCAAGATTACCAGGGAAGAAACCAGCATTAAACACACACCACTTATCTACAGCAGCCTCTGTGTGCGTAGGGAAGGATTTTAACCAGCACAGGGAGAGGGGAGCAACATTTTTATATATATATATATATATATATATATATATATATATATATATATATATATATATTCCAATTTCCATCCACTCTCGAATCAAAGTCGCACGTTTTTGACAGAATGTTCAATCTGCTTTACAGACCAGTCCTGGATTTAGGGGAGACACTCGGATTGTGAGGTGACTTATTGTCCAGTAAATACGGTATTATGCTTTCTACAGTGTACATTGTAGTGTGAGATGTGAGGTGTAGATAGAGACAGAATACTCCTTCACTGTCCCTTTCAGGGGGCGTCATCTCTATTCACACGCTGATCAGGACAGTATTTCGGTCAAGTGGCTGCATCATGCTCAGAGCTGTCCAGGGTGCTGAATCTGTCTGTTCGGAGTTTATTATAGTGAAGAAAGGAAAGAAAGAAAGAATGAGAGAAAGAATTAGAATAAGGCCAGTCCAAAAAAGACAAAAAAGAAAAGAGAAAAAAGAGAGAGAGGGAGAGAGACACACAGACAGTGTTGCTATTCTCCGCTCTCCCCTCCAGTTAGCAGCTGTCAGTGTTGCAGGGCAGTGAGTTTATGCTGCTGATTCTCAATGTGCCTGTTTAATTGTACAAGGAGGCGCCCAATCAATACGCAGGCCTGCCCTAATGAAACTCTGATAGGTTTATAAAGCACACTGGATGTGCCCAGCTGCCTGCAGCCGTGGTTCAGAGCTGCAAGACCATTTATATTACAAAGTATTGAAGAGAATAATTCAATCTGCTTTTCTCCTCCTCAACTCTCAGCTCTCCTGGAATCTCACACAACTCGGGGAGGGATGGGAGTGAAGGAAAAAGGAGCTGTGAGGAGGTTCAGGGTTCAAATCCCAGGCTCGGCCACTGACTCACTGTGTGTGTGTGTGTGTGTGTGTGTGTGTGTGTGTGTGACCCTGAGCAAGTCACTTGACCTCCTTGTGCTCCGTCCTTCGGATGAGACGTCAAACAAACGAGCTCCTATTGGAAGTGACTCTGCAGCAGCAGCATCAACAGTTGTTGATGATGCAGAGTTCACCCCCCCTAGTCTCTGTAAGTCGCTTTGGATAAAAGACGATGTTCTTCAATTAAGATTCCGATCACAGAAACAGACTGCAGTGACAACCCTTGTCCACCGGATGTCACTGTGTGCCAATTTCAGGGAAACAAAGTGTCCATCCGCTCAATCTGCACCTCGTGGCAGTCTTTATATATATATATATATATATATATATATATATATATATATATATATATATATATATATATATATCCCTGCAGGATCACTGAGGAAGAGAGGGAGGGAGAGAGAGATGAAAAGGAACAAATAAGAAAGACACAATAGGAGAGAGAGAGAGAGAGAGAGAGAGAAAGAAAACAAGGCCAATAGAAAGAAAGAAAGAAAGAAAGAAAGAAAGAAAGAAAGAATTACAAAATAACAAAAAGATAGAAAGGACAAATTGAAAACAAATGAAAGAGAGAAGGGAATTGTGAGCTATGTGACAGATATGGCCGGGCCTGGCTGTGTGGATAACGAGCATGCACTTCAAGCGATGAGCTGCCCAGGGTCCTGATCCCCCCTCACACACGCACACGCAGGCAGGCAGGCAGGCCGCCTCGTTCAAGCCCAGCACTGCTTCCATCCTCACAGCCAGGCTAGGACAGTCTCCCTCACCTGGGCTCCGCTGAATTTACTCATCACCCGGCTTCTTATAACACATAGTGACAGGCCAGGGATAGCGCAATCGCCCGCACACATTACCCTGCATTAGCAACATTACTGTCCAACAGCCTGCTAAAATCTACATTATAGGAACAGTATGATTGTCTTAACCCTTTGGTAATGCATATGCTATAGACACATCGCTCAAGAGAACTCCAATCAACATTGCAGAGAGGGCCAGTAGTATATCAGAGAGATCTCCACTCAACACTGCAGAGCTGCAGAGAGGTCTATAGGAAAGAGAACTCAACACTGCAGAGCTATATAGAGGTCTATAGGAAAGAGAACTCCACACTGCAGAGCTGCAGAGAGGTCTATAGGAAAGAGAACTCGACACTGCAGAGCTGTATAGAGGTCTATAGGAAAGATAACTCCATTCAACACTGCAGAGCTCTATACAGCTCTACAGGAAAGAGAACTCCACTCAACACTGTAGAGCTGTATAGAGCTCTACAGGAAAGAGAACTCCACTCAACACTGTAGAGCTGTATAGAGGTCTATAGGAAAGAGAACTCAACACTGCAGAGCTGTATAGAGGTCTATAGGAAAAAGAACTCAACACTACAGAGCTGTATAGAGGTCTATAGGAAAGAGCTCTCAACTCAACAGATTTTGCTTGAATCTGAGTGTAGAATTAATCATCCAGAACTATTTACCACTCAATAACTATAAATACCAAAAGAAACGTTTCATTCAAAGAGAGCCCTTTTTTTGGAAAGTAGACCCATTTTTGGAAAGTATGTAGTATATATGTATCCATGAATTCATGTATGCATTTGTGTATGTACTGTATGTATACAAGTGTGTATGTACAGTATGTTTGTAAGCATACAGTATATATTTATGCATGTGTGTTTACATGTATTTATGTGTGTTTACATGTATATATTTTTGTATGCATTCATGTATCTAGGAATGTATGTTTGTATCTATCTCTCTCTCTCTCTCTCTCTCTCTCTCTCTCTCTCTGTTTTTTCTTTGTTTTAAATCTGAACGTCTCCACATGCTGATCTTGTCTGATTTTTTGTTATTTTGCTCTGCGCCGGTTAGGCAATGCCCTCCACGAGACAGTTTGACTGATGACACACATTAAATAGTTAATCCGTCTGATTGAATGTTTGCTTCCTGCAAATTGAAACATTAAACAACAAGGCAGTGGCGAGAGGAGGCGACAAATCAGTCATGAAGGATTCATTTTCTGCCGAAATAATGCGACTCATGAGCGAGGAATATATAATACAGAGCGAGAGGGAGGGAACGAGAGAGGGGAGAGGGGGTGAAGGAGAAAGAGAGGAGACAGGGGTGGGGGAGAGAGGTGAAAGAGAGGTATGAGGAATAAGGACAGAGGGGGAAAAGAGAAGGGGGACAATGAGAAAGGGGCGAGAGAGGGAAAGAGTAATGGGGAGGATGAGAGGGTGAGGGAAAGGAGAGGGGAGAGGAGGGTGGGGGAATAGGGATAGAGCTGAAAGTGGAGAAAGAGAGAGAAATGGGGATAGAGAGGGTGAGAGGGTGAGAAAAGGATGCATATAAGGGGGAGAAGGAGAGAAATAGGATTTTAAAATGGAACTGGAAATGGAAGAAGACATCATTTTTGTCCTGACTAAGTAGTCCTGTCATACTAATGAGGAGTAACGGAGAGCAGAGCAAAGAAACTCACTCACTCACAGTCACACGCAAACTGAACCAGCCAGGCTCCCACACAGCGACACACTAAAACTCACACACACAGACACACACATGCACACACACAAACACACACACATACACTTTCACACACACACACACATACACATACACGACACACACACACACACACACTGACACACACACACACACACACACTGACACAGTCTCACACACACACACACACACACACACACACACACACACACACACACACTGACACAGTCTCACACACACACACACACTGTCACAGACACATACACACACACACTGACACACACACACTGAAACAGTCTCACACACTGGCACACTAAAACTCACACAAACACACACATACACTGACACACACACAGTCTCACACACTGACAGTCTCTCTCTCTCACACACACACACACACTCTCACACTGACACAGTCATACACACACACTGCTAATTACGCACATTGAGAGATATAGACAGATATGTATATGTATATATATATATATATATATATATATATATATGCTTAATGTGTAAATGTGTTTGCACGCTATATGTCAGCGCACAATTGTATCAGAAAGGGGTTAGGCTTAGGGTGAGGGTTATCGGTAACAGTCAACTCTTCTCAGACCTGATTTTAAATAGACAGCAGTTCTTTTCAATCGATGATAATGGCAGTATTATCAACTTTCTCTTAAAAAGGGGAAAAAAAACGAATTCAAAGTGACGCGAGAAGGAGAGCAAGAGAAAGAAAAAGAGAGAGAGAGAGAGAAAAGACAGACATGAAAATGAAAATGAAATAGAATTAAATAAAACGAAGCGGTTTCGGATATCCGTTTTCCGGTTCCAGGAGTCTGGACGGCCGCGTGAACCGCTCTCCCATTTGCCGGAGAGGGTTTTCCGAGACACACAAATCATATTTTCGTGGCTTCCTGAGACAGATTAATTGTACTCGTTTAAAGAGAAATCCAGTTAAATATCGACTCGCGGGGGTTCGGTGACAGCGCTGGGTTGCAGAAAGTAGCCTCTGTCTCAGCAGTGGACAGCGGGTAGAGTTTCACACTAACGCGATGGAGTCACTCGACACGCCTTTTATCTGCAAACACGATAAGGTCAGAGTGTCTCCACCTCTCTCTCTCTCTCTCAAAATGATCAGATATCGTTTCCTGAAGCTGTTTAAAAACGTCCTTCCTTTCTTTATTCTGCGGCCCATTCTCTGAACTCCCATTAAATGTCATAATTAAGTTATTTGAACTGAAAGGAGACCTGTGGCGATGCTCGTATGACAGCCTACTGTAGACTTCAGTAAGCATCAGATACAGCATAAACAAACGCTGACGAACTGAACTCTCTATCTATCTATCTATCTATCTATCTATCTATCTATCTATCTATCTATCTATCTGTGTATCTGTGTATCTATCTGTGTCTGTCTGTCTGTCTGACGAACTGAAGTGTCTGTCTGTCTATCTATCTGTGTATCTATTTATCTATCTATCTACGCAGCAGTGTGGAATAGTGGTTAGGACTCTGGACTCTTGACCGGAGGGTCGTGGGTTCAATCCCAAGTGGGGGACACTGCTGCTGTACTCTTGAGCAAGGTACTTTACCTAGATTGCTCCAGTAAAAACCCAACTGTATAAATGGATAATTGTATATAAAAATAATGTATATCTTGTAACAATTGTAAGTCGCCCTGGATAAGGGCGTCTGCTAAGAAATAATTAATGATAATATCTATTTATCAAGTAGATGTTTTTAATGTATTTTTAAATGTATTTATTTGCTGAATGAGCTTGATGGTTGTTTGGTATTCAAATAACAGTGAGAGGTTAGGATTGGGACACCCCCTCGCTCTCCACCCCCTCTTTCTCATCCCCTCTCTTTTTCTTATTTCACTTCTTTTTACACTTTCCAGCTAAAACTTTGAAGAGACGCGTCGTTAATTAATAAACACTTGCTTACTCGCCTACCCCCCCCCCCCCCCTTTTTTTTTTTATAACGCGCGACAGATACGCTTCTGTGAGGTTTAAACGCTATATGAGGAACGTCAATGCAAAGACTGACTTTGCACCTCGATTTCAACCATACGGACCGCTTCGCTCCCTCAGCGTGTCGGGTGTCGGGTGAAACGGAACAGCAGATTGCACAAGGCAAATGAGACCCAAAAATATAACTTCAAACAACGAGCTAAAAGCGAAGAGTGAGTAAATACAGACACGTTTTTGGCTCCGTTTCATCATAGCTCTAGATTGTAAGAGCTGTCAGAGCCCGCCAGTGTGCCAGCACACACAGACGCTGTCTCGTTAGGCTAGGACATATGTTTGTGTGACCCGAGGGGCCGAGACCGCCTTTCCTCGCTGAGTGTGAAGAAATTAACCAGGCCTCCCTCTGTTGAGTCGTGAGCGCGCTTCTCGCACTCTCAGTGGAATGCTGACTATCGGGAGCGCGCCTGCTCTGATTAATAGAAGTTCCGACCGACAGAAAGAGGACGGTTCGGTCCATCAGAGCTCGTCCGGTTCCGAGCAGCTGACGGATCTCGTAACTTGGTCTAGTCGGGTCTTAAAGGATCCCAGAGATTCTGCATCAGCAACGTGACTAGGGAACAATATAAACTACAGTGTAATTACGAGTGTGTTTGGAAGCGTGTTAAAATACGCGCTGAACACCAGTTACAACTATAGAGTTTATCTCTTACAGCTGCATACTGTGTGTAAAAATAGTTAGGCTTATTTTTACAAGCTCACACCTTTTTTTTTGTTAAGAATTTGTTTGCAATACTCAGGGAGAACGGGCAATTTGGTCTCTTCTCTGTTTTTCTTTTCTTTCTTTCTCTCCCCGTCCCTCTCCCTCCTTCTAATCTCGGAGATGATAAGTGTCGAACAATCTCGTCGCTTCTTTTCCACAAAGGGAGTGACAGACAAGCTTTAATTAGCCGAGCCGGGCTCGAGCGCCGGAGAGCCGTCGAGTGTAAATATCATTCGCGGAGAGCGATGGGGGGACAGCTTTGTTTACCTACACATCAGAATTAGAGACAGCACCACAATTTAACAACACTTTTTTTCTGAGGGTGTAATGTGTATTGATATTTAACACCGCTGCTTTGTCACGAATTTAACCCGCTTCAGTCTGGGTGCCGAAGACAAATCCCACGGGCTAGATTCCTCCTAGTCGTCTCTTGCAGCTGGACCAGGTTTTACAATGAGGTTAATCAGACACGCCTGAGCGTGTTACCTTTACACTGTGGCTAATGCTCCGTTTGAAAGACGAGGAATAAGAATAATAATAATAATAATAATAATAATAATAATAATAATAATATGAGAGAGAAAGAGAGAGAGAGAGAAAGAATTCTCTTCTTCAGCGGCTCTAAAACCGACAAGAGCCACCAGACTCGCGCGCAGCACAAAAGTGATCAATATTCGATTTAGGTGCTAATTTAGACCCTTTCTATAGCTGTCATCGCGTGATGTATGAGCTTTCACCCGGGGGTCGCGGCAAAAAATCAAACAGCAGTCAACTTTTCACTTAACAATAGAGTGAGTTGAATATTATTTAGAGGCCCGGTGACTCGCTTTCTGTGGGTGAATTGCTCTGCTCGTCCGTGAATGACAAAATACCAGATAATTTAACAAATATTCTGTGTGTGTGCGTGTGTGTGTGTGTGTGTGTGTGTGTGCGTTTATATATAAACACTTACAAAGACCGCAGAAACTTGTAAACACACACACACACACACACACACACACACACACACACACACACACACACACACACACACTCACTCTCACTCACACACAGACACACACACATATACACACTCAGTCACTCACACACACACACAGACTCACTTACACACACACACTCACACACACAGACACACACTCTCTCTCACACACAGACACTCACACACACACACACACACTGTACTCACACACACACGCGCACGCGCACACACACTCACACACACACCCTCTCTCCTCCACAGTTTATCTAGCGTGTTAATGACTATTCAATCAATCAATGGGAGCAGGATGTTATCAATAATCTTGTTGCCTGATTAACCTGAACGTTTCCATTACAATTCCTTACTCCGCCCGAAAGCCTTAATTAACTCTTAGTTAATTAGTTCGAGATCATTTAGAGTAAAATGTTTTTTTTTATTATTTTTTTTTATTAAGAATTTGCATAAAAGACTCATTTGATGAATTGATGTGTTTTGAACACTATTCTGCTTCTCAGCACAAACGATAATAAACACAAATCTATCAAGGGCTGGGGAGAGGAGAGAGGAGAGGAGGGGAGGGAGGGGGAGGGGAGAGGAGGGGAGAGGAGAGGAAGGGAGAGGAGAGGAGAGGAGAGGAGAGGAGGGAGAGGAGGAGGGAGGGGGAGGAGGAGGGAGGGGCATTGATAGCTGTTGTACTGGCGGGAGGGAAAGTGCATTTCTTCTGTTATGACCACAAAGCTTTGAAAATGACTAGCCTTGCTTATTATCAATTAGTCATGTTAACAGGCACTTTTATCCAAAGCGACTTTCAGAGACTAGGGGGGTGAACTCTGCTTCATCAACACCTGCTGCTGCTGCTGCTGCTGCAGAGTCACTTCCAATAGGACCTCGTTTGTTTTACGTCTTATCCGAAGGACGGAGCACAAGGAGGTTCAGTGACTTGCTCAGGGTCGCACACAGTGAGTCAGCGGCTGAGCTGGGATTTGAACCCGGGACCTCCTGGTAACAAGATTCTTTCTTTAACCGCTAGTCCACCAAGTCTCTTAAATGCATTTTCTCAAGATCTTCTTTCAGGACCCCAGTAAGTGAACAGCAACAGTGTGTCAAGCCGCGGAACACAGAGGCACTTTGTGATTTAGTGAAACTGGGTTTCAGGCCACTGCGCGACACACCAGGCAGGGAGACTTGGGGTTTGATACAGCAAACCTCAAACTAGGCCTCCCGCTGGTCTCCTGGAACCAGGTCTCAACCCGCTGTTCCTGAAAAAGTGGCTTCATGTTCCCTCGGCTTAAGAAAATCAACAGTGACACATCCCAACTCACTGTCTGGCAGGACTGAAGCAGCTTTTTCAACTGAGAATCACAGTTCCATTGAGTTGGAGTGTTTCTACCTCTCCTCTTTAAAACACAATCCATCAAAGCATACAGCTAATGCAAGCAGGTCCTGCTGCATAAACCCGATTCAGACAGATGTTATAAATGCAAATATGTTAGTATGAAATGCATGAGAGAGTTAACCAGGTAGAGTATCTAAAACACTAATAATAATAATAATAATAATAATAATAATAATAATAATAATAATAATAATATAGTATAGGGGCAAATGCTGTGAATTCAGATAGATATTATCAATCAGTTTGAGTTATACATGGTGAACTAGTCTATCAGGTGAGATATCTAGATATATATAAACTAGCTCTTCCGTAGATAGTTAGGGATGTCACAAATCTATAGCAGGCTTCAGCTCACTTGTGTAAGAGAATTGCAGAGCCCCATCGAGTATCCTCGTGCTTACTCAAATCCATTAATACTTCTTGGACAGTCCTAGACATGTTAAAAAGAGCCCTCTTCAACTCAAGAGCGATCGCTGGCGCGGAGTTCATTTCGCTCCCGATGCCAAGCGAGGTGACGCGTCCCTGTGTTTAGCCGGGCCCAGCCTGACAGACCCCTGATGAAGTGAATTTCAATCTCGGCTGGATATGAAATACAGATCAACATTAACTCAAGAACCTTACAGTGATACGACGACGTCATCTAAAACCAATCTGTTTTCCAAAATGTTGGTTTAGTCCTTTCGCGAGCCGATCGATATCTAAGGGTCCTCCATTAAGAACGAAGGGGGGGTCTTTCGGATCAATACGCCGCGGCCATTCATCAGATTTCTGCTTTATGACAGCCGAAGATAAGTTCGAAGAGAGAGAGAGAAAATAAAATGCTGAAATTAACTCGCGGCTATCAGTCTCCATTATGGAGTACCCTGCGTCCTTAGTCTGCAGACCGGCGTATTGTGTGTGTGTGTGTGTGTGTGTGTGGATGCGTGTCTGTGTGTCTGGCTGGCATCCATCATTCACTGTTCATCTGTCGTTTGATCGATCATCAGAACTGCCCGTTTGTTTACTGTTTAGATGTGTCTGATTTGCCTGTGGTTGGGCTTGTATATCTTTAGTTAACTTTTACTCATCCTTGCTATTATTTATTGGCACACAGTGCATTATTGTGTGGGTTTGTGTCTTACACTTAGTTTAAGTAGCTTCTGTTAATGTCATTTTAATCGCTTTTAAAAAAAAAAAAGAAAAAAAGACATTCCCCCTTTCTGGTTGATGACGTGTGTAATTGTTCCCGCGTGGTTATGCAAATAACCAAACTCCCGCTTCGTATTAACACTCGCGATATCACCACCAGTCCGTACAGGAGTGTCAACCACGTTTTTCAAACCCATTTTGAGAATGGCTAATTCCTGGTACCTTTAGCTCACCCTGTGACCTACAGCAGGGGAACTGAGGTGTATGGGGGGGGGGCGGGGGGGGACAGTCATGATATCGCTAGTGATAATGAGGGGTTCTGAAACGGATGGGCGCTGTAAGCAGACCGTGCTTCTAAATGGAAAGCCTAGATAAATAAACCCATTACCGCTCGCCTAATTGATTGCTCGTAGCCTCTTTGGTTATTTAAATCGCGTGACAGTTCTTTTAGTGCCTTTTAAATAAGTGCCGTCACACGTGTCTATTGAAATCCCGGCCGTTAACGCGGCTGGCTTCAGCGTGGCGTGACAGATATAGATATATATATAGAGAGAGAGAGAGAGAGAGAGAGAGAGAGAGAGAGAGAGGGTTGAAAGGGGGTATAGCTGCATTGCATAAAAATGAAAAAGATGAACTTTTTTTTCGTTGCATGTACACAAAAGGTTCCAACTGTACCCCAAATCACTTTTAATTGTTCCAATTAATTAATTTAGTGTACAATTGGAATAAAAACCGGGAGGGACACCGGCCCCTCAGGACCAGGGTTGGAGACCCCTGGCCTAAAGCGATCCTCGCATTCGGTTCTGAGGTTATGCAGTAAAACCTGTCCAATCCAGCCCCTCTACAAACCGGCATTGTGTGGAATTCCGCACGATTCGCGTGTCCCTGCAGAATCCCTATTGGAATGAATGGTCCGATCCGCTCTGCAATCCGGAACCTTTTCTGTTCTGGAATCCGGCTGGCTTTGTAAGTCTTGTGCGCATTAAAAATCAACGTGAATCCGACTGTGTAATCCGGCGCTATCTCCCCAAACCCAGACTGTTTATCTGGGGTCCAGACACTTCGCTGCTATAGCTGTGATTGAGGTGAATCACTGTAGGTATAGCAATCAAACACAGAAGCAAAAAGGACCAAACTTCAATTTAACACAGTGAAGCCCCTTGCTGTATCACATTCAACGCTAGTCACTCCCTCCATGTTATTAGTTTTTAAATCCAGCCTCACAAGCCAGCATTATGCATACGCACTATATATATATATATATATATATATATATATATATATATGCAAAAAACTGAATCTAGTTACATTAATAAAGCAGATGTTCTATTAAAAAATGTGTAAAAAAATAATGTAATTGTATGTAAAAATAATGTGATATCTTGTAACAATTGTAAGTCGCCCTGGATAAGGGTGTCTGCTAATAAATAAATAAATCAGTTCGGTAAAAGTAATTTCTTCCCTCTCCCTCGAAGTGGACAAATGACGTCAGAGCTAGTGAACAGCGCCCGTCCCGCGGCTATCGTGGAGCCCAGCTTGGCAACCACAGTTTAACGCTGTCTCTCCCACTCAGCCCGCAGGAGATTAATTGCCACTCGGGGGCTGTAATGGATTGAACTCCAGCCACTTGGATACAGAGCAGAGTCGCTTACTGTCTGCCAGGGCAAGAGAGCGTCGTATACAGGGAATTGTAAACATAATTACAGATAGCAACTTCAGGGAGGCGGGGCGCAACTTACATGGCATCGCCTTCTGGAGGCCTGGGTTCCAATCTGGGGGGCTAGGTGGCGCTAGCGGGTAGAGACTCGTTCTTCTGCAGCGTCTCATTGCACAGCGGCGCTCGGCATGATTGGTAATGTGTTTTGTTTGGTCTCTGCGTTACAATTGAAGGAGGCGTGAACGGGGAGGAGGGGAGAGCAAGTGGATTAAGAGTTTGCGTTAAGTGATCGGGCAGCTGATGTCAAAGGCTTTTGAGTTTAGGGAGGGGGAGAGGTGGTGGGGTAGGAAG
>CM072699.1:11006416-11111416 GCA_036884735.1 Huso huso | reverse complement strand
CAAAACTTTTGGCCACAGCTGTATATCAGCTGTGTGCAACTACTCCGCAACAAGCACGGGAAAGCAGAAGAATTGCATTCTGGGAAGTGTAGTCCTGCTGTGAAAGGTACCTGAGACAGGTAAAACGTGCCGGAATGCATTGGGTGGGGGGTGGTGGGGAGTTGAAAAGCCTGAGCGGTCCCAAACTGTCCCCGTGTACCCGGAGTCACGTGGTAACCCTGGTCACAGCAGAGCGCAGTCTAAGTTCTGAGCAGGATTACTGGTACTTCTTAGCTTCGTGTGGCTGCAGCAACGCGACTGAATCATCTCCGCAGCGCTCAAACACAATGCGCAATGGCGCAGGATTTGATGTCTCTCCCCCCCCCCTCTTGTCTAGCCTGCGGTCCAGCTCATTAGCTGCAGCCGCTTTGTCGTCTTCGATACCCAGCGGGAGATATCAGACTGCACCCTCTCAGAGCCGGTCCTGCTGTACCGCTCTGGATAAAACTTTTACATCACCAAGAGTTAGAGTTCTAGAGTTTAGATATTTTATTTAACAACATGTAGTCAAAGAAACTATAAAATTATATCGCAGATAAAATCTACTGGAAGTCATTATAGTAATACAGACACACAGACACACACACACGGACTGACGCACACACATATGCATGCAGACACACACTCAGACACACTAAACTGCCACACACACTCCTTGCCACACTCACTCACTCACACACTCACACACACCCTCTTGTCCGTGATAAATGACCCTGCCCTGCTCAGCCGGCTGTATTTACTGTTCAGGGGCCGTGCAGAGGGGCGGAGGCGAGGGGCAGGGAGCGGGTCACCGAGTGTGGGAGGAGGACGCGGCAGTAATATTTACTCTTTCCATTACCCAGGGGGGGGGGGGGGGGGGGGGACGGGGTGGCTGGCAGCTCTGATGAATCAAGCTGAACAGCAGCAGGTGGGGGGGTTAGGGGAGGGGTGGGGTCTATGCCGAACCTTACTGACACACACTCTCCAGTTTACTGGACAGATTCAGTTCGCAGGACAGACCCTGTGCAGTTTCGGGTTTAAGCTTTGTGTTTGTTTTTTCTTTTGTTTGTTTGTTTTTGTTCTTATACGATCCGCGCTTCCATCCTAATAACTTTCCAGTGCAGCCGCTTCAAAACGAATTCGTTTATTTCTGTGCTATGAAGACGGAATCACATTTTGCTAGTTTAGAACAAATGACAGCTATATGTGTGTGTGTGTGTGTGTGTGTGTGTATGTGTGTGTGTGTATCTGTGTGTGTGTGTGTGTGTGTCAGTACAATAATAATAATAATAATAATAATAATAATAATAATAATAATAAAGATTGTGTTGCTCGAAACCCGGCGTTGGATAATAATACATTAAATATAGAAAAATGCCAGTGTCAAATCCGGTTACATGAAGAAATGAAAAGAAAGAAAGAAAGAGAGAGAAAATACACTGTGAGACTTATAATACCAATAATAATACTAATTTTGCTTGTACTTTTTTTTTTTTTTTTATTTCTTCATCTGTTTTTGTAAACTGCTTTTCAGGCACCATTTGCAAGCGAGTTCCAAGTTTTCAGTTGACAAGCTCCTTAGCCAGCGTGCGCCGGTAAATCGCTCGGGTCCAGCCGCCGCCTCGACGAGCGATTTCTTACTCTTTGTCTCCATCTAGTGCTTGATCGAGGTACTGCATAATGAGCTGCGTGGATTGTCGCTGCGTTTACAAACTACGCAGCGCAAAGACCTCAGCTGCTCCTTCAACCCCTGAACCTTTCTTGCTAGTTTTTATCCAAACATTTTAAATAATTCCTCTCACAATTAGCCTCTGCTTTTGCGCTTGCTTCTCAATAGCGTCCTTGTGTGTTTGTGTGTGTGTGTGTGTTCCCGACATTGAAGACAAAGTGTGTGGTTTTAACACACGCTGTTAAAGTCCTATAAGCCACCCTAGATGTTAATTCACAGTCTCCCGAGTGTCTCAGGGCTCCTTTTCTAATACTAACGTGTAACACGTATTACAACAGTCTCTAGCATCGTCCAAAAATACAATCGTGCATTTTTGCTGCAGAAAATAATATAGGAGGTACTTCCTGTTTTAGGATTCTACAGTGAATTTTAATAGCCTATGCTTGTTATATAATAATAATAATAATAATAATAATAATATACAAGTTCGTTGGACTGAAGACAAAGAAAGAAAGAAAGAAAGAAAACTTTTTTTAAAGGCTACCATTTATTTCCCTTTCTTCTATCTCTCCCTCCCTCCACTCCTCCGCTCGGCCCGTCAGAGCCCGCCCAGGCGGCTCTATGTCTTGATGACGAATCTGCAGCCTGGCCGCTGTTTCGGAAGCACTAAACCATCACCGCTGACAGGAGACGTGTAAAGCTGTCTCCGAGAACCGACAGCCGCGGACAGCTTGCAAAAAAAACTCGATTAGCTCTCTGTCGACCGTGTGCGCTCTCAATTATATACACACCCGTCTGCTCTCCCACTGGAGTTAGATAGCGGGGTTCTGTTCTCGATTATTATTATTCTATAGGGGTTCGGGTTACACCGCCCGGTCACCTTTATTACGACATGATCTTAATAAGACACACCTGAGCTTGTTACCTAGACACACCGTGCCTACTCAAGCTCGCAGTAAAACCTGGAATAGAGGAAACTGTATTGATCCGTTGATCTCTGTATTGATACTCTCTAATAGAAAATCACAGGGATGGGAATAAGACTCCCGTTGCAAAGCAGGTCGATCCATTCCCGATTTCACTACAGTTAATAAGACACACCTGTTTTAACGTCACAAAAGGACTTTCTAAGAAGACAGAAAAAGCACAGAAACGACGTTCAAAATATTGTTTTGTTATTATTTTGTCACACACACACAAGAACAAGCACAATAGAAGCTAGGCCATTCAATGAGCAATTATCTTCATGATGAATACAGAACACACACAAATAAAACTATATGCAGATTAAAACATTCTTACAAATTCTTGCAGTTGTGCTTCCAAGGGGAGATAACTGTATTATGTTGTGTATATAAACTAGTAGGGATGGAAATAAGACTCCCGTTGCACAGCAGTGTGATCCATTCCTGGTTTTACTAGGAGTTTAATAAGACACACCTGAGCTTGTTACACACTGTGGCTGATCAAGCTAGCTGGTAGTAAAACCTGGAATGGGTGAAACGGCTATGCAATCGGATAGGAGTCTGATTCCCATCCCTGTTGATCTCTGTATTATATTGTATTGATCTCTGTATTGACACTGTCTCACAGAACATCACAGGGATGGGAATCAGACTTTGCTGTGTTTTTACTATGGCTGGCTTTTATAAAGGGAACAAGCTTTTTTTTTTTCCTTTGCAGGCAAGTAAAATCAAACCAGAAAAGATGACAGTTATTGACAGGAAGTCTTCCCGCTGTGGTGTCAGCGATGAGCCACAGGCTCAGAGAAGTCTTGCGACACACAGCACTTTTCTCCGAGAAATTAATTTCTTCATGTAACCGGATATGCGAACCATGACACTGGCATTTTTCTATATTTAATGTATTATTATTATTATTATTATTATTATTATTATTATTATTATTAGTGATGGGATATGTGCAATATCCCTGTTCAATCTGAAGAGTCTTAGACAGCCACTGTGTTCTCAATAGAGCTCTCAAACAGCTGTCTGTAAGAAACACCACATTGATTCAGTGAATGCATTGCTTACTGCTGTATTTCTTTATAGTTACTCTGGTCAGGCGTTAATTTGTAAGCAAAAATATACCGGATCTTATCATTAAGGATGAGGGACTGCATTTTTGTTACTAGACCTAATGCACTGCCCTTGATTCACAGCAACTCCCATATATATGTACCTTTCGGTCACAATTTTGCAAAACTTTGAATACACAACAAAACATGCATGCATTATAAAATAGACACATAGATTAACTTAACACTGTACAATTAAACACACAGTGACTGAAGGAGATATAAAAACGCTGTGCTCTTTAAAGGCATCACAGCAGTATTGGTATCTTGGTGCTGTGAAATATCAACAGGGTGTTTTTTCTGAGATGAAATAATGAGGAAGCTGCAATCTCCCGTGGTATGGTGTGAAATCTAGTCTACCCCACGGAAAGTTAGATGCAAAGTGATGAAGACATATCAAGCTTGGTGTCAAAATGACTCTAAATATCAAAAAAGTTTCCCATAGTTAAAACATAGCAAAGTGTAACAGAGCACAGTGAAAGCATGGTAAAGCATAGGCAAGCACTGTAAAGCACAGAGAGGTATGGTAAAGCATAGGGAAGCATTGTAAAGCACAGAGAGGTCTGGTAAAGCATAGGGAAGCATTGTAAAGCACAGAGAGGTGTGGTAAAGCATAGGGAAGCATTGTAAAGCACAGAGAGGTCTGGTAAAGCATAGGGAAGCATTGTAAAGCACAGAGAGGTCTGGTAAAGCATAGGGAAGCATTGTAAAGCACAGAGAGGTGTGGTAAAGCATAGGGAAGCATTGTAAAAAAGCACAGAGAGGTCTGGTAAAAGCATAGGGAAGCATTGTAAAGCACAGAGAGGTCTGGTAAAGCATAGGGAAGCATTGTAAAGCACAGAGAGGTCTAGTAAAGCATAGGGAAGCATTGTAAAGCACAGAGAGGTCTGGTAAAGCATAGGGAAGCATTGTAAAGCACAGAGAGGTCTGGTAAAGCATAGGGAAGCATTGTAAAGCATAGGGAAGCATTGTAAAGCACAGAGAGGTGTGGTAAAGCATAGGGAAGCATTGTAGAGCATAGAGAGGTGTGGTAAAGCATAGGGAAGCATTGTAAAGCACACAGAGGTCTGGTAAAGCATAGGGAAGCATTGTAAAGCACAGAGAGGTCTGGTAAAGCATAGGGAAGCATTGTAAAGCACAGAGAGGTCTGGTAAAGCACAGGGAAGCATTGTAAAGCACAGAGAGGTCTGGTAAAGCATAGGAAAGCATTGTAGGGCACAAAGAGGTCTGGTAAAGCATAGGGAAGCATTGTAAAGCACAGAGAGGTCTGGTAAAGCATAGGGAAGCATTGTAAAGCACACAGAGGTCTGGTAAAGCATAGGGAAGCATTGTAAAGCATAGAGAGGTCTGGTAAAGCATAGACCCTTATAAAAGTTTCCCACAGCAAAAGCTCAGCACAGTGTAATAAAGCACAGGTCTCTTGTGCCTCTGAGGGCTAGTTGACTTTGACCTGAGAATACAGAGTCTGCTCTGTGACTGGGCCAGGCTGCCTGTCTGAAGAAGGCAGTTTGTTGAGGTTCACTGTGGTGTAGTTGACTTCTGGATCATCACCATCGCCATCCTGACAAAGAAACAACAACGTCACAAGAATTAAAGCAGATGCACAAACCCTGGACAGAAGACTAGCAGCATCCCCCTATAGAATGAACTCATTTTACTTCATCAAGTGAAATGAAACCTGCTGCAATAATGTCACATTAACACATTGAACTGCATGGTGTTTGCTTTGTAGATTTCCCATATACTTAACAAAACACTGACAGAAACTGAAAAAATGTGACATTTCGAAATCTAACATGATCAATTGTACTGCTGTCATGGCTTCCGGTAGACTTTATCTGCAATATCATTTTTTTTGTAGTTTCTTTGATCACATGATGTTAAATAAAATATCTAAATTATGTACATATCATTTTTTTTTAATGATGTCTCAATCCTAAAATTCTAGGTGATGCAAAACTTGTAACCATAGCTGCAGCTAAAACAACTCGCTGTGCATATTTATCATGATCAATATTATCATTTAAAAAAATCTTGCATGATGTTTTAGAGGAAACCAAAAATGAATCATTAGTTAAAACAGAAGAGCAGCTCCTCAACTGAAAGCCAGCTGAATTTCACGCTACTTTACAGTTGAATCTATTGCACTTCATGCAGCTAGGTCAAAAACCAGGTTCACTTTTTACTCTGACTCTGTGTGTGAACATGTCTAAGAAGACTTACCATTGGATTTGCTATGATCGAGTTCACATCTGCGGGCAAAGACAAGAAGAATTATTAAAAGCAATCTCCAGGCCAGTCATTACAATCACCTGTGACTGCCAGCATGCACACCCCACTACAGACACACTGAGCCTCAGCGTTTACCCCAGTCTTTCATTCACTCCAATCTATCTCAAAGAGGCAAAAACGGCCGTTAGTTTTACAAAACTAGAAGCACGCGTCGCGGATAGATAATCAAAGTTCTAGTCAGCAGTTCTCTGAAGGAGTTTGTTAATTTTGTAATTTTAACATCATATAGTTTTTAGTTTTAGTTTTATTTATTTATTTTAAGAGATGCCAGTAATGCAGGACTCCACAAACAGCCACAGATGATGAGTCACATCCTGGATGTCGCTGTGCTGTCAATGGGAGCCTTTGTGACATTTGTTTATCAAAACTGTACCATGTCGTGCTGCAATCACAGGATAATGTGAAGTAACTTCCAACTCTCTCTAAAACAGTTGATTTAATGGAACATATTTTCACAGCGTTTACTCCAGTCTTTGATTAACTCCTAGTTTTTAAACGCCTGCTAAATTTTACATACCAAGAACCAGACAACTAGTTGCAGTCTAAGCAGGTGGGTCCTGAGGAGGCGGTGGAAGGCACTGATATACTTACTGTGTAAGTAGCTTAGAAGTATTGTAGCAGCAGTAAGGCAGTAGTATTGCATTAACTGTAGTTGACTGTCTTACCCTATCCCTGGCTTCTTTTCCTCTTGATCAGACAGAAAGCTCCAATCCCCAGCAGGACTAGAATGATCAAAACAACAGGGACCACGATTTTGACCACGGTGTCACTATATGGATCTGAAAACAAAGACACAGAGAGAGGTGAGTACACTATACAGGAGACCCCTCCGGAGAGAATGAAACAGACACAAACTGCACGGCACGTTGCTGCATTGTCATATCATCCTCCACCCCTCTGTATGCATGGAGTCAGTGTGAGAAGCTACTGAACTCACCTGGAGTAGATGGAGGCACAGGGGATCCGCTGGGATCTATGGACAGGAGCAAAGAACCAGAATTTAAAATAAAATTTGACTATGAACAAGCATGCACTAACTGCACTGCACTCTGCTGAGTTGTTCTATCATTCTCCAACACTCCTGTGCTCTGCCCTGCTCCCCTGTGCTCTACCCTGCTCCCCTGTGCTCTACCCTGCTCCCCTGTGCTCTACCCTGCTCCCCTGTGCTCTACCCTGCTCCCCTGTGCTGTATCTGCTCCCCTGTGCTCTACCCTGCTCCCCTGTGCTCTACCCTGCTCCCCTGTGCTGTATCTGCTCCCCTGTGCTCTACCCTGCTCCCCTGTGCTCTGCCCTGCTCCCCTGTGCTCTGCCCTGCTCCCCTGTGCTCTGCCCTGCTCCCCTGTGCTCTGCCCTGCTCCCCTGTGCTGCACCCTGCTCCCCTGTGCTCTGCCCTGCTCCCCTGTGCTGTATCTGCTCCCCTGTGCTGTACCCTGCTCCCCTGTGCTCTACCCTGCTCCCCCGTGCTGCTCTACCCTGCTCCCCTGTGCTCTACCCTGCTCCCCTGTGCTCTGCCCTGCTCCCCTGTGCTCTGCCCTGCTCCCCTGTGCTCTACCCTGCTCCCCTGTGCTCTACCCTGCTCCCCTGTGCTCTACCTGTAACTGATTTTTTTTTTAAATGAAACCTCCTTGATAATTTACTAACAAGAATGGTGAGTGAGCCCATCCACCAATGCGGTGTTTAAAGAATTCAGGAAGCTACGTTACATTACCTGCTATTGTTTTCTTTGGTATTCTGGTGGATGAACCTAAAACAGAACAGATATAATAAGCCCCAGCCTCCAATGGAAAATGTGCTTTTGCATGTATGTATTTATGTATTCATGTATTTCAATCATTGGGTCCCTGCTTTGCTGTTCACGTTTTGCAGAGCGGTGTTTACCTGTGGCAGACGGGTTAGAGGTGGAGTTGCTTGGAGAAACTGAAACAAACAGAAAAAGAAAAAAAAAAAAAACAATCACATCTTGCGAAAAATAATTGGGGGCCTCACTTTTTACCAAATAAACGTGTGCACGCTCGCTCGCCTCGCACCGCCGTCGAAGTTTTGTATCTACATTAGGTTACTGTCGCTTTAAGGAATTATCCCTCTGGGCCCCGCCCCACACCAACGTTATTTGTATTCGTCATCGTTGTTGTGTAAGCGGATTCAATGCGGTTCAGCACAGCAGAGAGACCGTTAACATAAAAACAAACTTTATTTGGGGCAGCTGCACCTCTGTACCCATTGCTTGTATTTCTGAAATACACTCGTGTTTGTTTTATAAGTAGGGCTGTTTGTTGGCCCGGAAAAAAAAATGCTTATTTCACAACATTTGACTGCCTAGAAAATACGTATTTCAAGATATTTCACAATTAAACATAATGTTTATTAAGCAGGACCAAATACCGTTGTCCATTCAAAATGATTATACAAGAAATGTGCTTAAATATTCAAATGCTTACCTGACAAACAGTACGTTGTAGAATATTTTGTTTTGTTACGTCCTCCTTATAAATAAAGTAATACAAACAAATGTTATTGTTATAAATGTTCTTATTTAAAACAGATCTTGAAAACACGCTTCCATCTCGACGTGCGTTGCCCAAGCAGTAATGTAATTACAGATGATGTTATCTTCGATTTGGAAATGTCAGTTCTTTATTTCTAATTGATATTTACGTTTCGTTTTAGTTTTTTTGATTATCTCAGCCGGCGCGGGGAAGTTATTCAGAGCAGAGCCGCTAAACAGCAGCTTAACAGCGACTGTGATCAGCAATATTTCATTTCTGGGAGAGGATTACCTGCTGTTGTATTCTTTGTTATGCTGGTGGATGAACCTAAAACAGAACAGATATAATTAACCCCAGGCTCCAATGGAAAATGTGAATCATTAATGCATGTATGTATGTATGTGTGCGTGTGCGTGTGTGTGTGTGTATGTACTTATGTATAAATTGCACAGAGTCAGCGTGAGAAGCCACTGAACTCACCTGCAGTAGGTGTAGACACAGTTGGTGTGGCGGAAGCTGGGGACAGGAACAAAGAACCAGATTTACAATATATTTGACTACGTGTCTGTCAGCCTGCCTGTCTACACAGATGTCCCTCTGTCTGTCATCATGGCTGAGTTTGGATATGAAGGTGGAAGGAGCTCCACAGAAGCAGGGCAGACTCTGTGAAGCAGCAGCAATGATTCAGTAAAAACTGCATTACAATACCAGTGTGGTTCAGGACATGGTGTCACACCAGCAGGGTCACAATTATAAAGATCCACACTGTGCATGAATAGAGGTCTGTTTCTATAAAACCGATTACTGTACCAGAAACACCAGAGTTTCCTATAATATAGTAGATATCTTATATCTTATAACAGGCCCTTCTACAGTAAACCATACTGCTTTGTAGTGCAAACCACTGCTGACATGAGCTTACCGTGAATTAACCAATCATCGAATCATGAGCTACAGTGTTCTTGGATGATGCTGTGGTGGTGTTGTTTATGGGTGATTACATCATTAGAGAGATAGCTGGCTAGTCCAAGCCCAAAGGAAACAGAAAGCAAGGTGCAGAGAAAGGAGTGTAATACCTGAACCTGAAATCGTCACAGCGTGGTTAAGAAATACAGGGTTTGATCCAATCTGCTGAAACACTGGTTTACATTTGTATGTTCCTCCATCACTCTTCTCCAGACTTGTGATAGTTAATGTGTTTAGGTTTGTGTTGTTCATGTATTTCCTTGTGCCTGATATGATTACAGTGTTACGTATCCATTCCCACTTCTGAACCTCAGAGAGACCCCAGCTCTCGCAGGTGAGAGACAGGGAGCTGCCTTCAGGAACGGGGTTACTGTGAGAGGCTGCACCTGCAGAGCAGAGACAGGAGTTAGACCAGGAGCCGCTAGCACCTCATCAATACAGCAATCATAGAGCTCAATTAATCCATACAATTCATCATAGAAACCAACAAAATACTTCAAATTGTTACTGGCAACATTGGAAACAACAATGCAATGAGTTTCTGTTAACTATGAACAAAATAAAAGCTGCATGCAGCTGGGTAACCTGGACTCAATGGAAACAGCTTCATTCAGCTAATCCATCAAATATTTCAAAGCATTAAAATAACAGAGACTTTGTGAAAACCATAATTCTTTTAGTTTAATTTTGTTTTTAAAAGGACAGTTTAATATTTAAACAGGCAGTGTTTATATTCACCACTAGAATCCCCATTGCTTTTTAGATTGATTATTCACACAGTGCCTTGGGTCACTTATCAAGGGCAGATATGAAATTCTTACTGTATAATGTGAGGTAACTCAGATCAAACCAGACTAGAAATCAATTAGAGATACTCAGATACGACTAGAAGAAACTAGAAGTGTTTTTTTTTGTTCTCAAGTACGACACGAAGCCTGTTTAAAATAGCTGTGACAATAGAGCTGATGCAATTCACACAGACAGTGGTTTGTCCAAGGCCTTCATCAGTCTTATAAGAGATAACTCAGTTTCTTCTAGTTTGCACCACTGAATGAATGGCTCAGTGCTGGAATGGATGGATAACCTGTTCCTTATCAGCGCTGTACTGTACCTCTCAGAGCAATCAGAGTGAACCCTTGCTTGTATTTTTCATCCTGGTTCTTCGGCACCCGACAGTTGTATTTTCCTTTCTTTGGTGTAGAAACACCTTTTCCCAGTGTGATTGAGCGGGACACACCTCTGCACTCAGCATCCCTCTTCTCTTTACACCAGACATTCCTCTCCAGCTCTGTATAACTCAGCAGCCACAGAGACACTCTGACATCACTCCTCTGTGACAGCCAGCGGGACAGGCTGCTGATTTTTTTATTGGAACACAGTGTGATGGTCCCGTCTGTTACAGTGAACTTCACCATCATCACTGCTCACAGACTCACCTGGAAACAAACAGAGTTAAAAAAAATCTCATTTCATTCTTTATTTGAAACCGGTAAGACTTCACTGACAATCCCATCTCTAATATGAAACAGTCTTGCGAACGGGACCCACGATATTAGATACACGAAGCTCGCTATGATGATCTGAAACACTTTCACATTCAGCTGCTCTATTAAACATTACATCACAAAATCCATCAAAAGAAAAACAGTCCCTACACCAAACAACAGAGATTATAAAGCAGCCCCTACTTGAAGAACGATACCTTTAACAGAGCAGCTTGATGTGCAGATGAAATACAAGAGCTGTCTATTCATCTTGTTTTAGATTATCTCTGCTTATCACTTGACCACTGTGTCACCACATCCTGGGGAAATCATGTTTAACGTTAGACAGTGTCAGATCAGCAACTGTGTGATCGCTTCTACTACCAGCGCTGCACACAGTGTCAGACCTGTTTATATTTATAGCACTGATGTTAACACACCAGTACAAGTGGTTCATTATCGCATTGCCCCAAACCTAGCTTTAACCTTACAATACTAACTGTATTTACTGGGAAACCTCATCCTAAGAAAGTTTATGATATTTTAAATAAACAATAAAAATGAAGTGAATCTTCTCAAGAACACACTGCAGCCCACAGGCAAGGCAGACCGCACCACACCCCCCCACCTCCACACCACACACAGGAAACAGCACGGGGGGGAGGGGGGTGGGGGGGGGCAGTTCTTAGTAAATAAAAAAAAACAAGTTCAAAAATGAAAAAGAAGAAACAGAATAAAATCCGAGTGCCTTTCACTTCAAATGAAATTCCTGAATTGAGAGGAGAATTACTAGAGAGGACAGAGTTTCGATAGAGAGAAAACACATTAAAACACATTACTCTAAATACAAAGATCGCACTGGCTGCTGTAGAAACCCCAAAAAATATCAACCAAAAAAAATTATACAATTAAATGTGAACTTTTCTGTTTGTTTTGTCCTCATCCATAACCGTTTAACACTCAATAGTGCTGAAGGTAGAAATCTATGTCCTCGCAGTAATATTAGTAGTGGCATTTATTTATTTATTTTTTTAGTTATTTCTCCACTTTTGTCTGTTTTGATAAGCCTGTGCCACGGTGCTTTGACTGTGAGTTCAGGAGCTGCTCTTCATATCCAGTTCTCATAGAGACATGTAACACAGGCTAGATCGTCCACAATGTCTTAAAAGTCATAAGAGCCAGCTGCTGTGGATCAACGTCCCTCTTGTTTCGCTGGTATGCACTGGACAGCGCAGGACAGGATATAAAGGATATAAAAGACAAATCTTGGAGTGTTCTAATACATGTGCACACTGCTATATATATATATATACTGTACACACACACACACACACACACACACACACACACAAAGCGTTTGAACAGCTTTAAATTTGCACAAGAGTTTTGTACAAGACTCCTTGTCTCTCTGATTTCAATTAACAAGTCCAGAAGATCTAACTAATATATCACTCTCTAAATGGAACCTGTTTCATATAAAAACAAACTTGTGTGCCTCACCTGCAACCAGCAGCAGAACAACCCAGAAAGAGGCGAACGAACCCATCTCTCTCCTCGCAGATCGGCATGCAGGACTGTTTCAGAGATGCCCTCTCTTCTACTGAATATCAAGGGCACCTCATCTGAGTCTGTCACTTCCCCATCCGATACCACGACTGACCAATCCAGCGGCTGCTCCGAATCTACATTCTCTTGCTTCTGCATTTCTATGAAAGTGAGAAAAAAAACACAACCGTGAGATATATTATGGAGTAGTGGTTAGGGCTCTGGACTCTTGACTGGAGGGTCGTGGGTTCAATCCCAGGTGGGGGACACTGCTGCTGTATCTTTGAGCAAGGTACTTTACCTAGATTGCTCCAGTAAAAACCCAACTCTATGAACGGGTAATTGTATGTGAAAATAATGTGATATCTTGTAACAATTGTAAGTCGCCCTGGATAAGGGCGTCTGCTAAGAAATAAATAATAATAATATATTGAAAAATAAAGCAAAGATTTGTAAACAGCCACTGCAGGAGACTGCTGAGCATATCACTGTATCTTGTGTGTCTAGTTAGTTGGGGTAAATCTATTCAAACTGTTTATTATTATGATTAATGATCGTTATTATTATACAGTCGTAGAAAGCTTAAACTATAATTACACACGTTGTTGTGTAGCTGCAACGCAACAACATTTCAAACTGATTGCCTTTCCCAGAGTCTTATCTAATTTGCACTGTATTTGCACTGTGCTTGAACAGTTGCAATGTAATTACGATGCCTTGAACACTTGATGCATTTTTGGTGTTCTGCCACTAGATGGTGCTGGTGTTAAGCTAAATGTACGTCGTTTTCTTTGATGATGTCATTGCCAATGTTCTGATAAAACACAGCCAGCCAATGTCACATGTTTTACACTCCGCAAAAAAACTTAAAGTATGACCATGTGAAGGTATTTGCTACAGTTTATGATAACTATTGAAATATCTTCATTTTTTGTTAATAAGACGCACTATTTAATTTGCATTACTATTAAAAATGGAAATGTAGTTTAAATATAATCATAGATTATATTTTTTTACTTGAAAATCCCTCAAATTATACAAAAAAACAGTATATATATAATTTATTTTTTATTAGATATAAAATAAAAAGCAAGAAAAATATCTACAAAAAACTACCCAGAGACAAGAGCTTCCCATACTAACATCCAACCCCAAAAAGATAAATACAAAAAAAAAGATAATACACAATCTATCACTGTAACCCTTTCAGTCATTAATACTGCAGTTCCATCGTTACACCACAAGGTGTCAGTGTATCCGAAAAATTGACCCGCTGCAATTTCCCCAATAGGATCCAATTGCATGCAATGCAGAAAAGATGCAATATAATTGCAAGTACTTTATTATTATTATTATTTATTTCTTAGCAGACGCCCTTATCCAGGGCGACTTACAATTGTTACAAGATATCACATTATTTTTACATACAATCACCCATTTATAAAGTTGGGTTTTTACTGGAGCAATCTAGGTAAAGTACCTTGATCAAGAGTACAGCAGCAGTGTCCCCGACCAGGGATTGAACCCACGACCCTCCGGTCAAGAGTCCAGAGCCCTAACTACTACTCCACACTGCTACTTTAAAATGTAGTTTTGTTTTAAATCCAGCGTTAAGGTGCTTTGACTGGGAGTTCATGAGCTGCTCTTCAGTTCTAGTTATCGGACATAGACTTATGAAATGCAGGCTGGATCAGTCAGTCTTTATATTAGTGATCAGGAGCGCCATCTAGTGCACAGCTAGGGTATTGCCAGCAAAACAAAACTTGAACCACTAGATGGCGCTGCTGGCTGTTGCTTCTATAATGACACAATGGGTGATCTAGCCTGTGTTACACGTATCTATGAACTGAAATGCGTTCTCCATCTCTGTTGTAGTTTCTGTTTCGATCTTTATTTACCAGGGTTAGCAAATCATGTTATTTTTTCAAGTAGGTGAATTTTTTTTTTTTTAAGAAGTGACCGTCAGTGTTGTGCAATAATATTTCTGATCTAGTTTTACCATAAGCACTACTTTCGGTTTTATTCCTCAGCAGTGGACTGCTTCACTTAGAAATGTACCGAACAATTCTAGTTTTGTTTTTAGAAATAAAGGTTATCTCTCTTACAGGATTGACATTGCTTGAGCATTGTGCAATAACTCACACCCGCTAATTAACTTTCATTAAAAAGAGTCTGTTCAACTTTCAAAATGCATGCTTTTTCTGTTTATCTAAATCGCTGTGATCGAAGCCCTGAAAAAGCCAAACTGCTATTTGATTTATACATCGAGAGATTTAGCATTGAAGACACATTTTCATATTCAAGGAGCTGAGGGAATATTTCATTAGATCTCGTTTTGAAATCTTGCATTCATTCAAATACAATGCCTGGGCGAAACACACTGTTCCAAATTAGGCTGCTTTGCAAAGCAGAGCTTCGAAAGTAATGCAGCTGTCAGATACTGAGTTTAAACTCTTCCATACAGTACACTTGTTACATAAACACTGTAGATTCACTCTCCCTGTGCGGCAGGTATTAGGACCCACATTCTGACACAACCACAATGATCATGTTAATAGAGCTAGTAAGAGGTGAGAGAATGGGGTTTAAAGATGGTCAGCGCTCCTTTAAAGGGAGGGGCCAGTGATCATGTTAATAAAGCTAATAAGAGGTGAGAGAATGGGGTTTAAAGATGGTCAGCGCTCCTTTAAAGGGAGGGGCCAGTGATCATGTTAATAAAGCTAATAAGAGGTGAGAGAATGGGTTTGAAAGATTGTCAGCGCTCCTTTAAAGGGAGGGGGCCAGGGATCATGTTAATAAAGCTAATAAGAGGTGAGAGAATGGGTTTGAAAGCCTTGGGACCATTGATAATATTCAGCCCTTCATTTCCTGAATGCTGGTACTAGAGCAGAGAGTTTCTTAAACAGTCTAGAGATAAATGTCATGGACACCAAACTACACAACTGTAGGGCAACGACTAAAACCTCAGGGGTCGATAAGATAGAAAAATATCTAACGAAATTGATGTGTTGTGCACCACACCTTACCTAGGCTTCCTTTTAATACCACACACACCCACACCCACACACACACACACACACACACACACACACACACACACACACACACACACACACACACACACACACACACACACACACACACACACACACACACACACACACACACACACACACACACACACACACACACACACACACCCCCCACACACACACACGTTCTAAGAAATGAGGATGTTCTTCTAAACTCACACTACAAAATACACTGTGTTTATTACAGGACCCTGCCAGTGATGTTTCGGTCATGCTTTATTTTAATGGGCACGCTTCTACTTCATAAACTGTTAGCAACTGGCTTCATGAACCCCTGTGTGTGTCAGTGTGATCAATCTTATAACAAAGCAATGTATCTCTGTGTGTCAGTGTGTTAGATCTCATTACAGATCAGTATCTCTCTCAGTGTGTCAGATCTTACTGCAGATTCAGTATCTGTATGTATGTCAGTGTGTTACATCTCATTGAATATTCAGTATCTCTCTCAGTGTGTCAGATCTTACTGCAGATTCAGTATCTGTATGTGTGTCAGTGTGTTACATCTTAATGAATATTCAGTATCTCTCTCAGTGTGTCAGATCTTACTGCAGATTCAGTATCTGTATGTATGTCAGTGTGTTACATCTCATTGAATATTCAGTATCTCTCTCTGTGTGTCAGTGTGTCAGATCTTACTGCAGATTCAGTATCTGTATGTGTGTCAGTGTGTTACATCTTAATGAATATTCAGTATCTCTCTCAGTGTGTCAGTGTGTCAGATCTTACTGCAGATTCAGTATTTGTATGTGTGTCAGTGTGTTACATCTCATTGAATATTCAGTATCTCTCTCAGTGTGTCAGATGTGTCAGATTCTTATCTCTCAGATTCAGTATCTGTATGTGTGTCAGTGTGTTACATCTCATTAAATATTCAGTATCTCTCTCAGTGTGTCAGTGTGTCAGATCTTACTGCAGATTCAGTATCTGTATGTGTGTCAGTGTGTTACATCTTAATGAATATTCAGTATCTCTCTCAGTGCGTCAGATCTTACTGCAGATTCAGTATCTGTATGTGTGTCAGTGTGTTACATCTCATTGAATATTCAGTGTGTCAGTGTGTCAGATCTTACTGCAGATTCAGTATCTGTATGTGTGTCAGTGTGTTACATCTTAATGAATATTCAGTATCTCTCTCAGTGTGTCAGTGTGTCAGATCTTACTGCAGATTCAGTATTTGTATGTGTGTCAGTGTGTTACATCTTAATGAATATTCAGTATCTCTCTCAGTGTGTCAGATCTTACTGCAGATTCAGTATCTGTATGTGTGTCAGTGTGTTACATCTTAATGAATATTCAGTATCTCTCTCAGTGTGTCAGATCTTACTGCAGATTCAGTATTTGTATGTGTGTCAGTGTGTTACATCTCATTGAATATTCAGTATCTCTCTCAGTGTGTCAGATCTTACTGCAGATTCAGTATTTGTATGTATGTCAGTGTGTTACATCTCATTGAATATTCAGTATCTCTCTCAGTGTGTCAGATCTTACTGCAGATTCAGTATCTCTCTCAGTGTGTCAGATATCTTTGCATGATAGAACCTAATCCTAACCCTGACTTTTCTGATACAATTGTGTACTTACACATATTGTACATTGTAACTATGCATAATAACATTGTAATGCTGTGTAAGAACTCATGTATTTACTAAGTAACTACCATGTAAATACACAAGTGTTGCTATTTTTCACAGTTACAAACTAACTGAAAACAAATATAACTCCCCTCTTTCCTGGTAGCATCTTACTGTTGAAATACTATATATATATATATAAAATACAGCTGTTAATTCTAATGGGGAAGTCGAACCAGAAAAAAAGAAAGATTCCAGTAACATTAAAAAACAGATTTCCTGTCTTATTGACTATTATGAGAAAAACTAAAATACATTTTAAAAACACAGACAATCTGTATACTATTAAATAAAGAGTATAGAATATTATACATATTGCATTCTATTTTAAAGACCCTTTTAGAGGTGCGGGAGTTTCATTCATTTATTTATTTATTTATTTATTTGTAGATCATCTTGCCATGTCTGTTCAAAACGTAAATGCCATCAAATTGGGATGTACTGCAGGTCACATACACTGGGTGTAATTACTGTGTATTTACTTACACACAATGTTATTATACATAGCTACAATGCACTTAGTGTGTAAATCTTTACACATAATAACATTGTAATGAAGTGTCACCACACTTGTATTCACTGATTAACTCCTATTTAAACACGCAGTCACTAGAGACACTTCATGGAAACTGCTTCCAGTCTGTATATTACACAACCCAGCTGTGCGCCTGGTTTGTCCTTCGTCTCTCATCTGTTAACCCATCCTGGCTAACGGCAGCACGCAGCACAGGCTACCAGGCCAGTGAGTCTGCGTGCTGCTCAAAGTCACCAGCCAGTGTAATGCTGGTCTTTATAATGTGCTGTTGTTCTGTCTCGTCTCTCATCTCTAAATTTGGTAGCGTCTCTCCCCCCCGTCCCCGCTCTCGATTTTTGCAGCCCTGCTACCCAGCATTGTATCACCTTAGCCCCATTAAAACCGCAAAAGTGCAAACACCACTTATAGGAAATCACAGAGGCTTTGAGAAGCAGACGAGAGAGCAGGTAAACAGCAGCTCTCAGCACAGGCTACGGGACCAGGGTGAGCCTGTCTGCTGCTCACCGACATTGAGATCCCCAATCTCGCTGAACACAAAACGGCGGCATGCGGGTACGCACACGTCACAAAGGCTCCCCTTGACAGCACAGCGACAGCAGAATGACCTGTTCGCCGGAAGCCAGACTCCCAAAGCGGATTTTTGTTTTCAAAAATCTAGGCTCTTTTCAAAAGGAAATATCAAAAATAGCATATAATTAGAGCAGGTGAAAAACAGAGAGTTATGTTACAACTGTTTAACCCCCCGTGCACTAGAGCAGACATTGTGAAAAGAGCTTTGAAACAGACTTTTATTTAAAGCTGCAAAGCGTAAAAAGTTGTCAGGATGTCAAAGACGAAAAGAAAAATGACAGATAGGTCATTTAACGCTATATATATAATTTTGCAGAGCCCTGCTACTGACTCTTTAAGGAGACCCGTCTGCCTTGGTATTATAAAAAGCATCTCCCTAGATGGTATGAAAAGCCGTCCTCCCCTCACCTTTACAACCGAATGCCCAATCAATGACAGTTAACTTTCTGGCCCGCGTGTTTTCGGATCCGGTTGGAAGATTGCCAGTCCCTGCTGTGTTAGTCTGGTAGCTGGGGCAGCAGATGCAGTGTGATCTGCTCCGCACGGGCGATGCGGTGGGGAGCACCCCTCATGAGGCCAACGCATGCAGGTAGTTCGGCCCAGACGTCTTGTTTTAAAAAGACTTCGGGTGGCAAGCAGGAGAAGTTTCTAGGGAAATGAAAGAGGAAACGAGAAGTTGGGGAGAAGACACTCTGATACCAGTAAGAGATAGGAACCCAAAGAGGAAACTGCGAATTCGCTTCTGCTTTCACCTTTGGTCTATATAAACATATACGGTCGCAGATAAAAAAAAAAGTATTTGCACCCTACGCTTATTATAGCATAATTCAAACTGCTATGTCTTGCATATTTCCTTCAGCTCAGACAGATGTGGCTACTCAATGCTTGTATGCAGATTTTTTTTTTTTATCAGGTCAGTCCAAAGCATTTCTATTGGATTGCGAAGGCCATTCCGGAACTTTGATCTTGTTCCCCCCCACCCAGAATTCTAGAGTTGACTTAGCCGTATGCTTTGGATCGTGTTGGAAGATGATGACTTCACGTTAAGAATGCTGTTGAATTATTATTATTTAACTGTATTATTATAAGAACAGGGATAGGGGTTGATTCGATTCAGAGTGATTCTGCAGTGCCGTAAAATACTCTAAACAACTGTGCGTTACCTGATGAGGTATTTATACAGCAGTGTGCACATGTATTAGAGCACCCCATTGCTTCTGTAGTTTTGATTTACTGTGCATGTGAAATCAAACCACTGGAACTGAAAATCTGGGGAGAATTGTCCAGATAGGCATATTTAATGATATTTGAATATGATGGCTGTAACATTATTATTATTATTATTATTATTATTATTATTATTATTATTATTATTATTATTTATTTCTTAGCAGACGCCCTTATCCAGGGCGACTTACAATTGTTACAAGATATCACATTATACATTATTTCACATTATACAGATATCACATTATTTTTACATACAATTACCCATTTATACAGTTGGGTTTTTACTGGAGCAATCTAGGTAAAGTACCTTGCTCAAGGGTACACGCATGCAAGTCTTTTAAAAACAGCAAGAGAAAAGGAACACGGAGCCCCACATAATATAAACCGCAGGAGAATTTTCAGTTATTTAAGATGCCTAATTAATTAAAAGCACAAAACGGTCTAACATTTTCACTCATCACGAGTGTCTATTGTTTCTCTTTCACTGATTACTGAGCGGAAATTGAAATTCTCACACCCAGAGTTTTTCATGCAGGCGGGTATAGAAAGGAGATCAATGACAAATCTTGAGGTGCTCTAATACATTTACAAACTAGTGTGTGTGTGTGTGTGTGTATGTGTGTGTATGTGTGTGTATATATATATATATATATATATATATATATATATATATATATATATACACATATATAGACACACACACACTAGAGAGAGAGAGAGAGAGAGAGAGAGAGAGAGAGAGAGAGAGAGAGAGAGAGAGAGAGAGAGAGAGAGAGAGAGAGAGAGAGAGAGAGAGAGAGAGAGATTTTCTACTCAAGGTGCTCTATAAGTCTCAGTGTGTTGCGGTGGTTGTTTCTGCTCAGAAGGAATCGGTTAAATCAATCCGAGTTCAACTTGCTGTCGTTATTAAAAAGCTTAACCATATTATCAAGATCACGCTATTTTTGTGGTGAGGCGATGGCATCGTTTTGCACACGTCTTGTTCTGCACCTGTTAGTTTCACACTCCCCCCCCCCCCCCCCCTCGCTCACAGTCCTAAGAGAGGCTGTTAATTTCATATCTCACCTTCCTAAAAAAAAAAAGAAGATAATGAACCAGCCCCCTTCTCAAAATGTACTGCTTTGCTATCCCCTCTGGTAAAAGCACAGAAACATGAAAAACTAAAACATATTTGATCATTATACTTTTTTTCGACTGCTGATCAGGGTCAGCCTATAAGCAGTCTATCACATCTCCTTGCAGAAGGACCAGCTCTCTGTTATATTAATGAAATTTTACCAAAAACAGTACAGTGCAAAACAAATGAATTTTTATATAGCGCCCTCCCTACACCCCATGGCAGCCCAAAGTTAAAAATAACTCAAATATGCAATGCACTCAAGTTACAAACGATTATCTAAAAGCACGTTTGTTTGTTTTTTTAAAAGCGTGTTTTCAGTTTAGACTTGAAAGAATCCAACCTTTCAACCTGCCTCGTGATGTCTACCGGCAGAGAGATCCACAAGCGAGGAGCGCGACAGCGAACAAACAAACACGAACTGGGGCTCGAGAGTTTGAAGACCGGCTTTCGTACAAAGACAGCACTTTGTAAAATGACAGTGCGGTCGCTGTAGCAGGGTGTGGTCAATACTGTGCTGTCAAACAACAGGAGGACAAAGGTCACCATCATAGAAGAGACGACACGGGCAACACCTTCAAATCACCACAGGAATCGCACGCGAATATCTTCTGCTCTGAAGCCATTCATTTCGAATGCAGCCCCCCTCTTCGCGTGGATTCATTCAGTGTTCCTTTGTGCAAAGTTACAATCCACTTGATGTGTAAATATTTTTGCACGATATAACCCTAACCCTTTTCTGATACAACTGTGCAAAAACTATTCCACATGAAGTCCACTGTAACCGTGCACACTAACGGTGTAATGCTGTGCAAGCATGCATGCATTTACTCAGTAACTACGATGTAAATGTGAAGTCAGTTATAGAGAGATAGAGAGAGAAGGAGTGAGGGGGAGACGAAGGTGGTGGGGTAGTAAGGGGGTGAGGGCACCCAGCACCCACTACCCAGGGTTCAGTGCGTGTGGTGGGCGTAATCGCACGCTCGGTTTAGTCATCGCCAAACCGAACAGCACACCTTGTCTTTGAAAACAGCTCTTATTTCTGCAAACCTACCCACAACCCCTGCGCGTTTAGCAGAAACGATTAAAAGAGGGAAACCACACTAGCCTGTTTCTGCAGAGGTGTGAAAAAACATTCTCTTAGCACTGGGGCAAGAGGGACATGCAAAATATAAACAACCAAATAAAGCGTTCAGCACTGAGATCTCATCTCAGATAAGATAGCTAGATGAGATAACAGGTGGCGGATGTCTGGATGGCACATTTTAACAATCTGAAACTCAAAGTGAAGGCAGATTGGCTTAAATTTTGCACCTGTGCCAAGTCGGCAGCTTAGCTAATGAAGGACTCTCATGTCCGAAACGTCCCAAATATTCTCTGTTCGTGTTGTGCTTGATTATCACTTTAATGTTTGGTTTTGTTTATATATATATATATATATATATATAATGCACTGAGCATCAAAAGAAACGTATCACTTATATTTGGATAAAATTACACCAGATGTGATCGAAAAATGACAAACTCATTTTGCTGCAAAATGATCTGTCGATCTCGGGCAGGTGTTGTGACTCTTGGTCTCCCAGTTCGTGGCTCTGTCATTGACAGAGTGTGTCTGGTTAGGAAATCGCCAGGTTTGAAATCGATGGCTGTGAGCACCCAAGACGGCGAGCCACAGCACGCTGCCCTGGTCCAGCCTCCAATATCCCGATCGCACGAAGGTGCTGCTCTCTAGACAGATTTGTAGCTTTATTTTCTGTGATTTTCTTTATTGCTTTTATTCAAGCTTGCAATTCGAAATCACTCCATATCCAGCGTCCTATCAACTGCCTCACTAATTAGGTGATTAAGTGCATGTGCTTCAGTCACAGTCACTCAAGCGTGTCGTGGTCAAGGATGAATGATCGAGGGATAAAAAAGAAACCAAAAACATTTCGTCAATGTCCTTCATTTATATACCTAATTTTTTTTTTTCGAAAATAAATGTGTTATAATAGTGATATCTTACTTTTGATGCTCTGTATATATTTATATCAATATCTATCTATCTATCTATCTATCTATCTATCTATCTATCTATATATATATATATATATATATATATATATATATATATATATATATATATATATATATATATATATATAGATAGATAGATAGATAGATAGATAGATAGATAGATAGATAGATAGATAGATATAGTTAACACTTTACTTTAAGTGTCTCTAATTACTAAGTACTTTACACAGTACTTAGTAAATCTATATGTAAGTATATGTTATTATAGAGTTACAATGTACTTCATGTGATGATGATTTTACACTCTAGAACTCTAACCCCAACCCCTTTCTGATACAATTGTGACCTTACATTTATCATGCAAAAAGATTTCCACAGCAAGTCCATTGTAACGATGCACACTAACATTGTAACAATGCGTAAGTGTTTTGCTGTGAGCGTTTACTGTAAATGCACGGGCCTCTTTTTTTAAGAGTGGGATGGGACACAGAGCTAGGGCAGTTCAATACACTGGAGGTGTTGCTTGTGAAAAACACCAAGTGTCAATTTCAGACTCAGATCTGAATCCAGGGACATTTCAGAACTGACTCGGGGCATTCCACCCCCGACACGATGTTTAACTATCGGCAGCGAGGACATTCAGACCGGCGTCATTTACCAGACTTAGAGACTAGGGGGGTGAACTATGCATCAACAGCTGCTGCAGCTGCAGAGTCACTTCCAATAGGACCTTGGTTCTTTTGCATCTCATCTGAAGGACGGAGCACAAGGGGGTGAAGTGACTTGCTCAGGGTCGCACACAGGTAGTCAGTGGGATTAAACCTCCTGGTATCAAGCCCTTTTCTTGAACCAGTGGACCACCAGGCCTACCTTCAGCATTCCGGACAGACGGACGGGTGTATTTTGTGATGAGTGCTAGTGATGAATGTACTGTAGTTAACATATATTTTAAATAGATTTACACATTAAATGCATTGTAACTATGCATAATAACATTGTAATTGTATGCAAATACACACACATTTACTAAGGAACTTGTATGTAAACACACAGTGATTTAATGTAAAGTGTCACCATAAGCAGTTTCCATATATAAAAAGCATCTGTAATTACCCATCTATTACAATGTAATTATACAGTTATAAGCATCCATTGTAATTTAAAGTGAAGACACACACACACACTGACACTGACACAGACACACACAAACACAAAGACACACGCATACACACACACACACACACAAAGACACATGCATACACACACACACATACAGACACACACAAGTGGAATTTCAAACTGATGTTCCAGAGCTGCACAAAGGTTACAGGATGGGTGTTGGGGGATCCCCAGCAGGTATTTGCATTCGAAGCTGATTTCTCTGCATCTTCCTCTGGGTACACGTTGCTCTCGGAGCCCACGGAGCTAAGAGGCAGGAAGGCAGGTTTTCAGTAAATGTTCCACCAGACCCAGGTTAACACTACCCACTCAAACACTGAGAGAGACTCAGAGCAGGAGAGCTGTGCGACCAGCGAGGGAATTCAACATGTTCACTTTGAGTCCTTGAAGTCTCACAACCAGAACTGAGACTTGACTAAGTGCGAAATGGAAGATTGCAGAAAACAATATGAGACACCTTGCAGTCTGTCCCTTAGAGAACAGAGTGTACTGCTGTGGTATCCCCCTGGTAAAAGCACAGTGCAGGGTAGTAAAGCACAGAGAAGATAATGAACCAGCCCCCTTCTCAAAGCACAGTGAAGATAATGAACCAGCCCCCTTCTCAAAGCACAGTGAAGATAATGAACCAGCCCCCTTCTCAAAGCACAGTGAAGATAATGAACCAGCCCCCTTCCCAAAGCAAAGTGAAGATAATGAACCAGCCCCCCTTCTCAAAGCACAGTGAAGATAATGAACCAGCCCCTTCTCAAAGCACAGTGAAGATAATGAACCAGCCCCCTTCTCAAAGCACAGTGAAGATAATGAACCAGCCCCTTCCAGTGAAGATAATGAACCAGCCCCTTCTCAAAGCACAGTGAAGATAATGAACCAGCCCCCTTCTCAAAGCACAGTGAAGATAATGAACCAGCACCCTTCTCAAAGCACAGTGAAGATAATGAACCAGCCCCCTTCTCAAAGCACAGTGAAGATAATGAACCAGCCCCTTCTCAAAGCACAGTGAAGATAATGAACCAGCCCCTTCTCAAAGCACAGTGAAGATAATGAACCAGCCCCTTCTCAAAGCACAGTGAAGATAATGAACCAGCCCACTTCTCAAAGCACAGTGAAGATAATGAACCAGCCCCTTCTCAAAGCACAGTGAAGATAATGAACCAGCCCCTTCTCAAAGCACAGTGAAGATAATGAACCACCAGCCCCCCTTCTCAAAGCACAGTGAAGATAATGAACCAGCCCCTTCTCAAAGCACAGTGAAGATAATGAACCAGCCCCCTTCTCAAAGCACAGTGAAGATAATGAACCAGCCCCTTTCTCAAAGCACAGTGAAGATAATGAACCAGCCCCCTTCTCAAAGCACAGTGAAGATAATGAACCAGCCCCCTTTTCAAAGGGTGCAGTGATAACGTTGCCACTGATAATAAATAAGAAAATCAATATTAAACCCTTGGCTATAGTTTGTTACTGGATCATTGGTGGAGTGGATTAAAGGTTTTTTTTTAACCAAAAAACGCTCTTATCTGTAAAGTCTGAATAGATTATTTCAAATTTGTAGAATGGTTGCTTCTGTATCTAGTCCTGCAAGTCTCCAGTGCTTAGGTGTTAACAAACAGCAGCAGGAAACTAAACAATGCGCAACAGGATATATATATATATATATATATATATATATATATATATATATATATATATATATATATATATATATATATATATTTGCTGTGGTTTACTTTTTTGTAACTGATATTAAAAAAAAGTGAAAAAACAAACTGGTTTTTAGATCTAATACTGATACTTACCTGCGTCACACTGCTCCCCTCCCTCCCAGTCCCTCAGCTCTAACCACTAGACCAGGATACACTGCTTCCCACCGTCCCTCCCTCTGTCCCTCCCTCCTAACCCCTCAACCCTAACCACTAGACCAGGACACACTGCTCCCTCCCTCCTATCCCCTTGGCTCTAATTCATGCACTAGACCAGCCTTTCACCTTCCTCTGGAGGTCTGGGTTCCAATCTTGGGGGCTAGGTGGCGCTAGCGGGTTAATGTTAATGCACTTGATCAGCCTTTCAGTGTGAACTCTACAATCTGCAGCTATGCTCCCTCTCTCTCTCTCTCTCTCGCTCTCTCTCTCTCTCTCTCAATTTCTTGTGAATGACATCGCTTCCTCTCTCTCTCTAATAACTCTCAAATCCATCTCATCTCAATCCACTGTGATTGCGAGAATCTGAGCGAGGCGGCAGCAGGGACTTTGAATCTCATCGTATCTGTTCCTGAAACAAAGCAAGCAAACAAACAAACTAACTAAACAACAACAACAACAACAACAACAACAACAACAACAACAACACCAACAACACCCCTTTGTGTGTTCAGAATCACTGAATGGACGTGAACATGACCGACGCGATGTTAGACTTGGTGAGTCCTGTTACATGTGACGAGTTAGCAGCGCTCTACCCTTCAGCGTTATTACTAGTATTATTATTATTAGCAGTAGTAATTGTATTAGTGGCATTATTATTATTATTATTATTATTATTATTATTATTATTTATTTATTTATTTAATTTGTTTATAACTTACCGTTTATTAAAAAAATTACAGTACAATTAAGAGCAAGATACAAAATACAATGACTTCAGAATACACGACAGCCCAGTGATGGACAAGTCCGACTCACGCCGTGGAAACAGAAGCGCTGTTGTTTTAGTTTATTAACGGTTTAGATTATAAAGACATTTGGCACACCTTGTTGTTGTGTTAATGGGTGTGTTAATGGAAAGTACAAAACCCCACACATGGCTTCGTATCGCTGGATTATCAGATCGTTGAAATGGTGTTAAGTACAGGTGTTATCAAATGAGATCGAGTTTTATTGCGTTTTCTCTTCGCATTAGTTTCCGAATAGGCTCGTATATACGAACAAAGGTAACGTAGGTACACACACCTGTGAATAAGTGATTAAATATCTATTACATCAGGGCGTTCCTCCGTCAGCTGGATGGAAAAAACAGAGCTAAACAGTTTTTGTGGACCTGCCTGACCTTTCTCTTTTAGATTTTGCAACTTTTGGCACACAACAGTGTTCCTTTTTCAGATTCTATCTATCTATCTATCTATCTATCTATCTATCTATCTATCTATCTATCTATATATATATATATATATATATATATATATATATATATACACACACACACACACACACACACACACACACACACACACACACACACACACACAAATGTCGTAGCACTGAAAAGTGATTCACACCGTGTTTGGTTTTTTAACACAGATGTAAATTAGTTGCGATAGCGGCAGGCTTATTTATCTGCGTTTTTGTTATGTTTTGGGTAACACTGTGGTGTTTTCAGTCACTAGAAAACTAGTCATTCTAAATTCTAAACCTCACAACCACCATCATAGGACTGGAAAAAAAACCCTCTGCAGACCTGTTTGGCGACGGTGGTGATTTAAGTTTCATCGGTGAAAAAAGAGTGGGTAACACTTTATGTGTAGCGTCTGTAAGTGCTGCGTATTTACATAGTAGTTAATCATTGCTTACACACCATTACAATGTTATTATGCCTAGTTACAATGCACTTCATGTGTACACCTTTGTGCGTGATATATTTAGAGTTCGGTTTAGAGTTAGGGTTAGGATTAAAGTTCGGATTATATCATGCAAAAAGATGCACACATTGAGTACATTGTAAGAACATAAGAACATAAGAAAGATTACAAACGAGAGGAGGCCATTCGGCCCATCTTGTTCGTTTGGTTGTTAGTAGCTTATTGATCCCAGAATCTCATCAAGCAGCTTCTTGAAGGATCCCAGGGTGTTAGCTTCAACAGCATTACTGGGGAGTTGGTTTCATACCCTCACAATTCTCTGTGTAAAAAAGTGCCTCCTATTTTCTGTTCTGAATGCCCCTTTATCTACTCTGCATTTGTGACCCCTGGTCCTTGTTTCTTTTTTCAGGTCAAAAAAGTCCCCTGGGTCGACATTGTCTATACCTTTTAGGATTTTGAATGTTTGAATCAGATCACCGCCTAGTCTTCTTTGTTCAAGATTGCATAGATTCAATTCTTTTAGCCTGTCTGCATACGACATGCCTTTTAAACCCGGGATAATTCTGGTTGCTCTTCTTTGCACTCTTTCTAGAACAGCAATATCCTTTTTGTAACGAGGTGACCAGAACTGAACACAATATTCTAGGTGAGGTCTTACTAATGCATTGTAAAGTTTTAACATTACTTCCCTTGATTTAAATTCAACACTTCTCACAATATATCCGAGCATCTTGTTATTTTTTTTTTTTTATAGCTTCCCCACATTGTCTAGATGAAGACATTTCTGAGTCAACATAAACGCCTAGGTCTTTTTCATAGATACCTTCTTCAATTTTAGTATCTCCCATATGATATTTTTAATGCGCATTTTTATTGCATTATATAAAAATATATATTTTTATTGTAACTAGGCATAATAACATTGCAATGCTGTGTAAGCACGCATGCATTTACTCAGTAAGCATTTTGTAACCACACAGTCATTAGAGACGCCATGGAAAGTGATACCCAGCTCCCCCTCGCGCGGAGACGGGACGGTTTTATTTCCCTTTAATTAAAATAAGAGGCATTGTCCCGTTTCTGTTCCTCAAACACAAAGAGATGCTGCCTGGTTTCATTAACACGCTCGCTGTTTGTTCCTTCAAAACAGAGTCCCTTTAACGTTTCCATAGAAACAGACCAATTCTGACTTCAGCATACATCCACCGCTACCACACACACGCGCGCACACGCACACGCTGACGGGCGCGTCATTCCTTTCTGTCGACCGAACCTCAATTTGAAAAAAAAAAAAGCCTGCTTTACTTGCGTAGTTTACTGGAGCTCTCGTTCGCTGGTCATTTTAATGAAACCGCTTGTTTCCCGCGCAGCACATCAACAGCAGCCGCCACAGACCGGAATGAGTATTACATTAGAAACGGTTCTTTATGTGAGGTGTTTTAAGTTTTCAACCGCAGGGGTCAGACTCATGGCTGACAACATCTCTGTCTGCTAAGCTGCTGTTGAGTTTTATGTTTTATGGTTCATGATTATGTTTGTATTACTTTCTAACACATATCTATTTATTGTATTTAAAGGATATCTCTGAGAAGATTTCCTTTACCTGGGACGATCTGTTCAATGACACCGAGGACTATAACTACGCCTACAACTATAACTACTCCAGCGACTCCTGCTGTGGTCAGGCGTGTACCCAGCATGATCGCGTCTTCGAGCCCGTGCTGTTCTCCCTGATCTTCGTGCTGGGGTTGCTAGGGAACGGGCTGGTCATAGCAGTGCTGCTGCAGTTCAGGCGCACCTGGAATGTGACGGACACTTTCATCCTCCACCTGGCGCTGGCCGACTCCCTGCTGGTCATCACGATGCCCTTCTGGGCCACCGAGGCCGTCCACGGCTGGGTCTTCGGAACCGGGCTCTGCAAGATCGTAGGGGCCACTTTCAAGGTAAGGGTGTAGGTAGAGGAGACTGTCCTTTAGAAACCCCAAAAACACAGCCACGTGACCCTGCCAGCAATGTGGAGCGCAGCCTGCACAATACAGGTATGGACACAAGTTTTGCAGCATCACCCTATAGAATTAACTAATCCTGCTTCATCAAGTCAAGTAAACCTGCTGGAATAACATTATGTTAACATATTGAATTACACACCGCCGCGTTGTAGTTTTCCCATATACTTAATGGAAAAACTGAGAAAAATGTGACATTTAGAAATCTAACATGAAATACTGTCTTGTACTGTTATTATGGCTTCCGGTAGACTCCTATTGTAAGTGACTCTGCTGCTGCTGCTGCTGCTGCAGAGTCACTTCCAATAGGACCTCGTTTGTTTTACGTCTCATCTGAAGGACGGAGCACATGGAGGTGAAGCGACTTGCTCAGGGTCACACACAGTGAGTCAGCGGCTGAGCCAGGATTTGACCCTCCTGGTATCAAGCCCCCTTTTCTTTAACCGCTGGACCCCCAAGCCTCCTGTGTTCATCCCACATTCCTCCTTCTTTCAGGTGAACTTCTACTGCGGGATATTTTTGCTGGGCTGCATCAGCTTGGACCGCTACCTGTCCATCGTCCACGCGGTCCAGATGTACACCCGGAGGAAGCCTTGGGTGGTCCAGGCCAGCTGCGTGATCGTGTGGGGGGTCTGTTTCCTCATGAGCGTCCCTGACCTGGTGTTCCTGGAAGCCGTGAAGGACGACAGGAGAGACGGCCGGACGGAGTGTTCCCACAACTACAGCATCGAAGCGGCAGGACATTGGAGGCTCTTCTCCCAGCTCCTGTACCACATCGCTGGGTTCTTCCTCCCCTCCGTGGTCATGGTCTTCTGCTACACCATGATCCTCCACACGCTGGGCAAGTCCCAAGGCCTCCAGAAGAGAAAAGCCATGAAGGTGATCCTGGCTTTGGTGGTGACTTTCTTTGTGTGCTGGACGCCTTACAACGTGGTCATCTTCTTGGACACGCTGGTCTCGGAGAAAGCGATGGAGCCAACCTGCGAGATGCAGAATTTCCTGGATATTGGGAAGACCATCGCCTCCTGTCTGGGGTACCTGCACTGCTGCCTGAACCCCATCCTGTACGCCTTCGTGGGGGTGAAGTTTCGGAATAACCTTCTGGATGTTTTGAGCACGCTCGGCTGCAACATCAAGAAACACGTCCGGCCGGTCGGGAGGAGGGGATCCAATTGGTCGGAATCTGGGGATACGTCATACTCTGGAATCTGAGTGTTTTGAGGAAAAGCTCCAGGGGGCCACAGCACAGTCACAGAGCTTTTAGAACCCCATGCAAAATGGACATCATTTTTATTTATTTTTTTACAGTAGGCTAAAAGGAAAATTTTTAGTTAGTTTTTTTTTAAAAATAAATATCCCTGAATGATATGGAAGTAACTATATATATATATGGGCAAGCAGTGTGGAGTAGTGGTTAGGGCTCTGGACTCTTGACCGGAGGGTCGTGGGTTCAATCCCAGGTGGGGGGCACTGCTGCTGTACCCTTGAGCAAGGTACTTTACCTAGATTGTAAAAATAATGTGATATCTTATTTCAATTGTAAGTCGCCCTGGATAAGGACATCTGCTAAGAAATAAATAATAATAATATTTTTATAAGTGATTTTATAAGCAGGCTAACACCTTACATGAAGTGTCTCTAGTGACAGTGTATTTACATCGGAGTTACATGCAAAACATGTACAGATTAAGTGCATTGTAACTATGCACACTGACATTGTAATGCTGTGTAGCACGCATGTATTTACTAAGTAATTACTCTGTAAACACACAGTCATTAGATGCGCTTCATGGAAAGTGTTATAATATTTTAATGGAAACCCAGGGCGAGAATCTGTAAATATCTCAGTGTGTCCCTCTAGCATGGTGTAGGGTGTAGATATGTACATAGATATTAAAGATCATTCTTTAAATATGAATGATACATTTATTCTGTTTAGTCTAACATTAGTTTATGGATCCAGTTATAACACATTTATTGACCAGTATGGTTTTGAAGATTTTAACGATATATATGCAATTCTGTAAATATTAATGCTGCCTTTATTCATTTGTATCCAGTTTTAGTTTAGGGATTCAATTAGAAAGCATCTATTAACAAGTATGTTCTTAAATATTATTATTATTATTATTATTATTATTATTATTATTATTATTATTATTATTATTATTATTATTATTATTATTAGCAATAACTAACAGCATATCATGTTTTAATCAAAATCTAATATGAAATACTGTACCACTATTATGGCTTCCGGTAGACTTTTGTGATATCATTTTGCAGTTTCTTTGATTACATGATGTTAAATAAAAGATCTAAATTCTGTTCATGTAGTTTTCTAGGTGCTGCAAAGCTTTTGTCCTCAGCTGTATGTGATTAAACGATGAATGTGTTTTTTTTTTCCTCGTCTTTTGTTGTTTATTTTTTTTTTGAATGGAAGCGAATTGGATTGTGAAACTCCTGAAACTGCTTTGTGAAACTCTCCCCTGGCATTAACAGTGTAATATCGCTTATAACACACAAGTATTAATGCATGGATACATAATATGTACTATTTTCACCCCTTCTGATTTTATTTTTATGTCAATAAAGGATATTTTGTGCAGATGCGTTTATGTATTTGTTTGTTTATTTATTGTTAATTATTTATGGAAATCAATCAATTTAGGGTTAAACTAAGAAAGGGTGCTCCCTCCAGTCCAGGGCAGGCTTGAGGCACGGAGACTGAACTGCTCCCTCCCTCCCTCACGGAGACTGAACTGCTCCTCCCTCCCCCCCTAAGAGAAAGGGGGCTCCCTCCAGTCCAGGGCAGGATTGAGGCACGGAGACTGAACTGCTCCCTCCCTCCCTTCCTCACCCCCCTAAGAGAAAGGGGGCTCCCTCCAGTCCAGGGCAGGCTTGAGGCATGGAGACTGAACTGCTCCCTCCCTCCCTCACCCCCCTAAGAGAAAGGATGCTCCCTCCAGCCCAGGGCAGGCTTGAGGCACGGAGACTGAACTGATCCCTCTATATTTTCTTTTTTTGTTATTTTGTAAATATGGTGCTTTCTCATACCTTTCACTACCACAGTAATTCACCACACAGAGACAGACACACACACACAGACACACACACAGATTACAGATAAGAAATAAACGCTTTTGAAAGCTGATAAGCAACAAACAATTCTTTTTAAGTCAGATCAGAGCTGTTTTTTTTTCAGGGAAGATCGGGTTTTGTGGCTTCCTACACACCAGTCGAGAAAGGAAATTCAAGCGAAGATAAAAAGCGATGACCCAATAGATAAGATACGTCTTCTGATTCATTAAAACATGCGAGAGGGATCGTAATATAGCCGGAACCCAACATCCTGCCTGTCTCTCTCAGTCTAATGGCTTCTGTGTCTTTAAAAGATGAAATACTGACATTGGTGGAAACTTGAGGCGTCCGTCTGTAGGGTTACCATATGACAGTTTGGGACAATTCAGGCTAGTCAACTCACATCGCAATGCATTCTGGTACCTTTTTACCTCTCACAGCAGGACTACACTTCCCAGAATGCATTGGGGCGGGTTTGAGTTGAAAAGCTCTGACGTCCCAAGCTGTCCTGGTGTACATGAAGTCACATGGTAACCCTCGCTGTCTGTCTTTCGGTGTATGTTGATCTTGTGAAGGTTAGCTTTCTATTAGGCTTATATAACTTTGAATTGAACTGCCAGCAAATCATTTTGATGAAGAAAAATACACACACACACACACACACACAAACAGCAGGACCCATTTGAGGTAGGGTTTGAAGACACTAGAGCAGGGCTCTCCAAGCCCGGTCCTGGAGTTGCAAGGTCTTCTGGCTTTCATCTCAACCAAGCTCTCAGTGACTTAATTGCACCAATGACTTAATTAGTCAAGATTAACAGGTGTTCCAGATCTTTAGCCATTGATGATGCGAAGACACCTTGAAGAGCTACAGGACCGGGTCTCTCCAGGACTTGGGCTGAGAGATCCCTGTTCTAGAATTTGAGTTCGGGGCTTGCATTAAGGCTACAAAATGAACCTCCAGAACAAGTCAGACAAAATGAAAAATGGATTAAAAAAAAAAAAACAGCATGAAACAAATCTGTTACAGTACAGAAAACAATATAAATGAACCAGGAAAAATAGCGTTGTGTAGGCCAGACTAAAAATAAATAATTACAAACATAGATCTGATATATATATATATATATATATATATATATATATATATATATATATATATATATATATATATATAGGCTTTACAGTGACTTCAAGAATTATTGTGACATTTGTTATCTATCATACTGTTCCAATGATGTAATAATTCTCACTGAAGGTGTGGGTTTAGATCTCTGTCTATGAATGTTAAAGTTCTGGATCTGAGAATAGGTTTGTATTATAAGATTGAAAATATTTATAACGACAACAACAACAACAAAAAATAGATGCATATATAGTGGATCCTACCTGTTTTCGATTTTTATCACAGCAAGGAAGCAGAGCCTCAAAAACCGGATTCCTGGCACTAGGGAGCGCTGGTGAGCAGGGAATTGTGGGCAGATGAGAAGGAGAGAGAAAGAAACTCACTCGCCCACCCCAAACTAAACTGCCATTTCAGCCCAGGCAAACTCAGCTGGCAGAGACACGTCCAAGCACTCACTTAATCTATTAATTTAGAGCAAGGGTGTCCAAAGCCGTGCCTCTCACTCCGGATGTGTTCCAGACCCTGTTCCAAACTATTGATCTGAATCAATGATCCCTCCATCCAGACCCTGAAGCCGTTCCGGTCTCCTTACACCTGAGCCGGACTGCAATGACCCTCCAGGACCGCGATTGCAGGATCCGTTCTATAACTTTGTTTGTCTGCTGCACAAAACCGCAAGAAAGACCTGAAACGAACTAACATGTATCTGTGCGCTTATAATTAACTTTGGGGTTTCACCTTGCGAGGGCTGCAAAGCGTCTGTCGCAATGCAGAAAACCAACAGAAGGAGAATGCGGCGTTTGCATTCAGAATCGCGTTGTATGTGTGTGTGTGTGTGTGTGTGTGTGTGTGTGTGTGTGTTTGTTTTGTTTTTAAGCCTTTGCAAGATCTTTGCCGTTTTTGCAAGGCGCGTTCATCCAGAAAAGAGCAAAGTTTGACTGCAATTAGATTTTTGCACAGCGCTTTTTGTATGGTTTACTATCACGGCTAGAACAAAGTGCCTGCTATTAATACATACAGCAGCTAAAAGCCGGCGGAAACAAATTACTCTTTTTAAAAATATATGCAGAATTTTAAAGACATGAAAAGATATTGATAAGACCATGTCGGTGTTCTGCTATTTTATTCAAGTTTTTTATAAGTACAAAACAGGGCGCTGAGCAAGTTAACAGCACAAACAAACAAACTAAAAACCGGATTTAATAATTCCGATTATGTGTTTCATAATTCATATTCTGTTTAGCTTCCTGGGCCATGGCTAGTTTTTATATTTTTTATTTGTTATTATTATTATTATTATTTGTTTATTTATTTATTTTTGGTAGTGCCACCAGTCAAAGTTAGCCTTTAGTCTGTATTGGGTTTTGAATATTTCTTTACAACTGATTTAATATATATATATATATGTATGTATGATCGTGTTATAATATACTTATTTTAACAGCGGCAGAGTTGCTGCAGCTTCAATAGAAGAGAATTTTTTTTTTTTTAAAAAAGTCCCGGTTTTTCATTCCCGAAATCCGGCAATCCTACGATAACTCCCACCTGTCATATTTACTATTGAGCGATCTGTTGAGATTCTCTGCCTTGGCGCCAGTGCTAGTACGTCAGCGGTGATCTTTTAAACTGTAGCCCCCTCTAATGGTCGAATAAAAGCTACAGAATCCGAGTTTCAAATCTACCGTTTCTTCCCGTTTCATATCCTGTTACTATGCGTTCAAGTTGTTCAACACTGTTGCTTTGGCTGAGATCATCCTTTACCAGGCTTAGCAGCTAACCACCCCAGTAACCATGGCAATCATTTCTAAAAGCTGAGTGAGAATGAAAAGAGGGAACACTTTCACATCATTACAATGTTATTATGCATAGTTACAGTGTACTTAATGTGTAACTATTTTTGCATATCACCCTACCCCCTAACCCTTACCCCTACCCCTACCCCTTACCCCCTACCCCTACCCCTACCCCTACCCCTTACCCCTTACCCCTACCCCTACCCCTTCCCATGAAGTGTTACTGTGTATTTACATTGTAGTTACTGAGTAAATTTGCAGGTGTGCTTACACAGCATTACAAAATGTTATGCATCTGATTCAAACATTCAAAATCCTAAAAGGTATAGACAATGTCGACCCAGAGGACTTCTTTGACCTGAAAAAAGAAACAAGGACCAGGGGTCACAAATGGAGATTAGATAAAGGGGCATTCAGAACAGAAAATAGGAGGCACTTTTTTACACAGAGAATCGTGAGGGTCTGGAACCAACTCCTCAGTAATGTTGTTGAAGCTGACACCCTGGGATCCTTCAAGAAGCTGCTTGATGAGATTCTGGGATCAATAAGCTACTAACAACCAAACGAGCAAGATGGGCTGAACGGCCTCCTCTCGTTTGGAAACTTTCTTATGTTCTTATGTTCTTATGTGATTCACGGGTAAATATTTTTGCATGATGTATGCAAGAACATTATTGTTTAAGAGAAGGGCTAGGGTTCAAGCAAAAAGCTGTTCACATTCAGTCCATTGTAACCTGCATGATGTGTAAGCACACATGTACTGTATTTACTAAGTAACTCTGATGCAAATACACAGGAATCAGAGACGCCTCATGGAAAGTTTTACCAAATACTGTTTGATGTTATTAATAAATAAAATATTCCAACTACCTAGACGGGTATGAATTTAATTAATCAAAATCAGCCTTTATTTGTAAAAAGCGACCAAAAAAAAAAGTGATTTCATTGGATTTTAAAAATGTATTTCCATAAGCATTCAGTTTCAAGTAAATTCCGTACTTTAATGATTTAGTGATTGTATTCAAGAAAATAATACATTTTCAATCCTGTACCTTCACCTGCTAGACAGATCTGACAAAAAAAACCCCTCAAAATACAGCATGATAAAACCCGACAGCTGGTACACACGAAGTTAAAGAGAGTGCTCAGTTTTAATACATTTTATTTTCGCAAATTCAGCCCTAACTCTGATTTGTCAACACCGAAAACAAACAAGGAAGTGACTCTGCAGCAGCAGCAGCAGCAGTTGTTGATGATGCAGAGTTCACCCCCTCTTCTCTGCGAGTCTCTTTGGATAAAAGCGTCTGCATAATAACGAGTTAATACTTTTAAATTTTACAGACTTCAATCAAGTTCCTTGTTCCAGGCTAAATAGATTCAGTTTGTCATTGATGTAGAACACAAACACATCTCCAAAACACTAAGAAAAAATAACATGTAAACAATGGTCTCTTTGTTAATGATGAATGATGAAGCAAGACCAAATAAACTGTATTCTGGAAACTGAAAAACAGATGGTCAGTTTTTCTAATGCATATTTTTACGATACCTCCACAGGAAATATTTATTTCAACATCTCACTTCTCCATTGCGGGTTTCTTTAGAAACCCTTTTTTAAAAGCTAAGATTTGGTTTTGGAAGAGGTAAACGGGCCAGTTTTCTTAAAGGGTAAGCGTTTTTCGCCTTTTCCTACCTTTTTAATGTCTCAACAAAAACTATGCTGACCCTCTTAAGAAATCAGAAATCAATAGAAAGCAATGCAGAATAGCGTGCTTTTTAAATCAGAAAGAGAAGGCTGCTATGGCCGGGTGTGAAAATAGCTACATAACTTAAAGGAGAAATCTGTTAGGTTTGCAGCTCAATTTGTGACACCGTTTACAGGTCAAATCACACTTAACCTTTAAAAAATCCAGGGGGGGTAGAAACGGGCATTATCTAACCCAAAAATCAGAGCCCCATACTTATAGATAAATGGATCCTCAAACGCCTGATGGCTTAAACCTACAGCAGTGTGCACACGTATTAGAGCACCCCATTGCTTCTGTAGTTTTTATTTCCTGTGCGTGTGAAATCAAACCACCGGAACTGAAAATCTGGGAAAATTGTCCAAATAGGCAAATTAGTGATGGTCTAATTTAATTGATGACTTCAATAGGCCACCCATGCAATTCATTTAAGAGTAAGAGAAAAGGAACACACGACCACAAATGATAAAAAAAGAATGATACTTTATAGAAGTTGTTTAAGAGGTCTAATTAATTAAAGCACAAAGCGGTCTAACATTTTCCCACATCATGAGAGCCTGTTGTTTCTCTATCACTAATAGCGGAAATTGAAATTCTCACACTCTGAGGTTTTCATGAGGTGCTCTAATACATTTGCACACTGCTGTATGTTGGCCTGTGGTCTAGAATGGTATGGAGGTCGTTGGGCCACCAGGCTTCAGAACATCACGGAGTAAGCAGTGGTGGAAGTCTCGCTGTCTGAGCTGAAGTTTCTTGAGCTGGTATTTTTTCTGGATCTGTGTAGCCTGCTGCAACTGCTGCTGCTCCCGTTCCTGGAGTTGAACCTTTGGCCACGGCGACACAGTTCCCCTAAGCTCTTAAACAACCGCGCCAGCTCCTTCCTGAACTTCACGCCCACGAACGCATACAGCAGCGGGTTGAGGCAGCAGTGCGCCAGCCCCAAGCTCTGGGTCACCAAAATCCCAACATCCAGGGCCTTCTCCAGCGCGCACCCTCGGCCAATCGCCTCCACCCTCACCAAGCCTTCGACCAATTGCAAAGCGTTGTAGGGCGCCCAGCAGAGAATGAAGGCCACCACGATGGAGACGATCACCTTGAGGGATTTCTGCTTCTGCAAGCGGGGGGCGTGGCACAGAGAGCGGAAGATCATGATGTAACAATAGAGCATGACGAGGAGGGGCAGAGCGAACCCGAGGACGAGGTTAAGCATGTGTAGCAGCGCCTTCCAGTGGTCGGCGCTCTGGGAGTCGAAGTCGTTCATGCAGACGCTGGCCCCGCCCAGCTGCTTGAGCTTCAGGACCCGGTGGAAGTAGAAATCGACCACGGAGAGGCCCGAGCAGACCGCCCAGATGACGGCGCAGGCCACGTGGGCGTACCACGAGTTCTGTCTCCAGGAGAGCTGGACCACGTGGACGATGGCCAAGTAGCGGTCGAAACTGATGCAGGCCAGGAGGAGAACGGTGCTGTATAAATTCACGGAGAAGATCCAGCCGGTGATTTTGCACGCCACGGAGCCGAAGATCCAGCCGCTGGTGTACTGGACGGCGTAGAAAGGCAGGGTGACGACCAGCAGGAGGTCTGCCACGGCGAGGTGAACCAGGAAGGTGTCCGTCAGGGAGAACGCGCGCCGCTTGTAGCGAGAGACCACCGCCAGCACCAGGAGGTTTCCCAGAAGCCCTAGCAGGAAGATCACGGAGTAGACAGCCGGCATGAAGGACTGGTTGATTCTCCAGGTGCTGTCTAGTTTACAGGGCTCCGAGTCAGTGTGGGTTAGTTCTGGGTAGTCAGTATAGGATTCGTTGTAATAAGAATAGTCCTGTGTGAAGAAATACAGCAGCAATTTATATATGTATCATTTTTTTTAAAGGATTACTGTAGCTACCCTTATTTTTCTGCACTGTATTTTTGCAGTTTTACCAGACTTTTCCCATGGTTATACTATGGTTCGCCATGTTTTTCAATACCATATCTTGCTGTTCTTTAAATGCTTCCCTATGCTTTACCAGACCTCTCTGTGCTTTCCAATGCTTCACTATGCTTTACCAGACCTCTCTGTGCTTTCCAATGCTTCCCTATGCTTTACCAGACCTCTCTGTGCTTTACAATGCTTCCCTATGCTTTACCAGACCTCTCTGTGCTTTCCAATGCTTCCCTATGCTTTACCAGACCTCTCTGTGCTTTACAATGCTTCCCTATGCTTTACCAGACCTCTCTGTGCTTTACAATGCTTCCCTATGCTTTACCAGACCTCCCTGTGCTTTCCAATGCTTCACTATGCTTTACCAGACCTCTCTGTGCTTTACAATGCTTCCCTATGCTTTACCAGACCTCTCTGTGCTTTACAATGCTTCCCTATGCTTTACCAGACCTCTCTGTGCTTTACAATGCTTCCTATGCTTTACCAGACCTCTCTGTCCTTTACAATGCTTCCTATGCTTTACCAGACCTCTCTGTGCTTTACAAAAATGCTTTACCAGACCTCTCTGTGCTTTACAATACTCCACTATGCTTTACCAGACCTCTCTGTGCTTTACAATGCTCCCCTATGCTTTATCAGACCTCTCTGTGCTTTACAATGCTCCCCTATGCTTTACCAGACCTCTCTGTGCTTTACAATGCTCCCCTATGCTTTATCAGACCTCTCTGTGCTTTACAATGCTTCCCTATGCTTTACCACACCTCTCTGTGCTTTACAATGCTTCCCTGTGCTTTACCAGACCTCTCTGTGCTTTACAATGCTTCCCTATACTTTACCACACCTCTCTGTGCTTTACAATGCTCCCCTATGCTTTACCAGACCTCTCTGTGCTTTACAATGCTCCCCTATGCTTTACCAGACCTCTCTGTGCTTTACAATGCTCCCCTATGCTTTATCAGACCTCTCTGTGCTTTACAATGCTTCCCTATGCTTTACCACACCTCTCTGTGCTTTACAATGCTTCCCTGTGCTTTACCAGACCTCTCTGTGCTTTACAATGCTTCCCTATGCTTTACCACACCTCTCTGTGCTTTACAATGCTTCCCTATGCTTTACCAGACCTCTCTGTGCTTTACAATGCTTCCCTATGCTTTACCAGACCTCTCTGTGCTTTACAATGCTTCCCTATGCTTTGCCTGACCTCTTTGTGCTTTACAATGCTTCCCTATGCTTTACCAGACCTCTCTGTGCTTTACAATGCTTCCCTATGCTTTACCAGACCTCTCTGTGCTTTACAATGCTTCCCTATGCTTTACCAGACCTCTCTGTGCTTTACAATGCTTCCCTATGCTTTACCAGACCTCTCTGTGCTTTACAATGCTTCCCTATGCCTTACCAGACCTCTCTGTGCTTTACAATGCTTCCATAAAGTGTTGTAATCTGCAGAACATTTTGACAAATAATAAAAATAATAAAAAACACACTAAAAGAAAATAAAAATGTGTGGGTCATGAAGAAAAAGTTCCTCATCAAAAACAGTTTAAAGGTAAAAAAAGCGCAGTAACCCTCTCTCTCTCTCTCTCTCTCTCTCTCTCTCTCTCTCTCTCTCTCTCTCCGACTCTTTTCATCCCACAATAAATGCCCTCTCTCTTTCTATTAAAAGCATTGTAAGTCAGTTCTTTGGCATTCGTAACACAGTGATCAAACCGAACTCACATAGTCTTCGTTCTGTCCCATGGTTCCTCAGGGAGTGCTGTCTGGTTGAGTGAACGCTCCTGTTTGATGCTTGACGGCTTTGGGCTAATAGACTAAATACACATGATTGAACTACTGAAACTGAATTAGAGGAAGCGACCACTTCAATACAGACTGCCTCTTTCAAGCCATGGCGTTTGAAACTGCTGAGAGTCAAAGGGCTCACACCAGTCCATATATATTCAAATATACATATCTATCTATCTATCTATCTATCTATCTATCTATCTATCTATCTATATATATATATACAGGTATCTGTATATTTTGTTACATAATAGTATATTCACCTATGTGTTTCCTGCGTGATGTGCTATGAACAGTTCCTTTTGTTTTCCTTATTCTAACTTATTCACAGCACACTACCCTTATAAAAGCTTACCAAGGTCAATTTTGCACGTCATTTTGCATATTTCCCAGGGTTATGATATGCAGTAACCAGAGTTTGTCATGTGTTTTAAAAATGCTTTACCATACCTCTGTGTGCTTTACCATGCTTCGCTATGCTTTACCACACCTCTCTGTGCTTTACAATGCTTCCCTATGCTTTACCAGACCCCTCTGTGCTTTACAATGCTTCCCTATGCTTTACCAGACCTCTCTGTGCTTTACAATGCTTCTCTATGCTTTACCAGACCTCTCTGTGCTTTACAATGCTTCCCTATGCTTTACCACACCTCTCTGTGCTTTACAATGCTTCCCTATGCTTTACCATGCTTTCACCATGCTTGATTACAATTTGCTGTACTCTTACTATGGGAAACTTTTATAAGGTAAACTAGCTCTCTAACTAGAGAGAAGCAGTTTTGCTGTGTTCTGTGAGCATGGGGACGGGGTGGGGGCGGAGGGGAGGGGAGGGGAGGGGAGGGGAGGGGAGGGGGGGGGGCGGAGGGGAGGGGGGGGCGGAAGGGGGGGGGGGGAGGGTTAGCACTAGTCACCGCATCATAAAAACAAAAAACACTTTTTAAAAATTCTGATCAGCGCTTTCATTTCCACCCTGAGCTCCAGATGAAATATCTTCTGTGCAAACTTCCTCAAACGCGTTGCACGGGAGCTCAGAGACACAGGGAACGAAGTCCCTATCGACTGTGAGAAGGATGCTTCCTACCTGCTGACTCTGCAGAAGACTTTGTTTTGAATGTATTATCCCATGAAATATGTTCTTGAGCGTGTTGTATTGTCATAGCATCTTACTGTTTCTGCAGCTTACTCAAACATTTTATTTCTAATGAAACTCCTGCTTGGTCAGGCTTGCACAGATCTTATTAAACACAGATGAGCGTGCAGGTGATCCACTGACACACAGGCAAGACACAGAAGCAGAGTTGAGAGGGTTTATTCAAGCAGGTAACAAAAACACAACCATGTGACACAGCCAGCAATGAAGGAGCACGGGCAGACAATACAGCTCTGGCCAAAAGTCTTGCATCATCACCCCGTAGAATGAACTCATTTAGCTTCATAAAGTCGAATGAAACCTGCAGAATAATGTGAGGTTAACATATTGAATCACATAGAGTTTTTTCCAGAATGACAAGTGTGACATTTTGAAAAATGTGAGAGACATTTTTCACAATTATAATTACATGATGTTAAATAAAAGATCAGAATTATGTTCATATATGTTTTTTTTTCATTATTATGTACCAAGCCTAAAATTCTAGTTGATGCAAAACATCTGGACAATGTTCCCAGATTTTCACTTCCAGTGATTTGATTTCACACACAACAAATCAAAACTACAGAAGCAATGGGGTGCTCTAATAAGTTTGCACACTACTGCATATATATATATATATATATATATATATATATATATATATATATATATATATATATATATATATATATATATATATATTAAAACTTGCTATCTTACAGACATCCGCCGCCTGTTATCTCATCTAGCTATCTTATCTGAGATGAGATCTCAGTGCTGATTGTATGTAAAGATGCTTAATCCAAATTTTAACAGAGCAGTATTACATTCTGGTCGTGTTTACAGTGGCAAAGGTGTCCACCGATCCAAGAAATCTGCCCTGACTGTCTCTTGGTCTGGCTTTCCTCTGGATGTTGAAGACCCAGGAGCGGATCAATTGAAAGAGGTTCTTCCGAAACTTGTCCCCGACAAAAGTGTAAAGAATGGGGTTCAGGCAGCAGTGGAGGGAACCCAGATTGAGAGAGAGGATTCTTGCCACGAACAGGTAGCATCTCTGATGATCCCCGCTTTCCAGGAACCCTTTATGCAAGAACATATCCACCAGGATGACCACGTTGTAGGGCGTCCAGCACACAAAGAAGACCACCACCACAGCCTGGATCACTTTCATGGCTTTTCTTTTCTGGAGCTCTTGGGACCCGCTCAGCTTGTGCAAGATCTCGGAGTAGCAGAAGATCATGACCGTGGATGGGAATATGAACCTAGTGATCAGTCTGAACAACAGGATCAGCTGCCAGGGAATTGTGGAGCCATCAAAGCAGGTGGAGATGTTTTTGAACTTCTTTTCCTTCAGGAAGATGAGGTCCGGGAAGCTGATGAGGATGGAGAGAGCCCACACGGTGACACAGCTGGCCTTGACCACCATGGTCTTCCTCTGGCTGGACACCTGGACCGCACGGACGATTGTCAGGTAGCGATCAAAGCTGATGCAGCACAGAAAGAATATGCCGCAGTAGAAGTTCACCTGAAAGAAGAGGGATGGGATCATGGGGGCAAGATCGAAGATCAAGATACCTCCTACAAAATATCAGCTTGGGTTTCCAGGGGTGAGGTTTAGTGTTAGGGTTAGGGTTACTGTTAGTGTTAGGGTTAGGGTTAGGGTTAGTGTTAGGGTTGTAGTTGGGTTGTGTTTAGGGTTAGGAAGTAACCTCCTGCTGCAATAGAGTGTAATAGATACTTACCTTCAAAGTGAACCCAGCAAACTTGCAGAGCCCGGTTCCGAAGACCCAGCCGTGGACGGCCTCGGCGGCCCAGAAGGGCAGCGTGATGACCAGCAGGGAGTCGGCCAGCGCCAGGTGGAGGATGAAAGTGTCCGTCACGTTCCGGGCTCGCTTGAGCTGCAGCAGTACGGCTATGACCAGCCCGTTCCCTAGCAACCCCAGCACGAAGATCAGGGAGTACAGCAGCGGGTGGAACACGCTCCTGAAGGACTGCGGGAAGCACTGCCAGTACGGCCAGGATTCCTTTTTTAATAGTAAAAGAAGAAAATGATTTTTTGAGGATTTCAGAGTTTGGGCTATGGGTTGGGATTAGGGTTATGGTTAGGGTTAAGGCTATGGGTTGGGGTTAGGGTTAGGGCTATGGGTTGGGATTAGGGTTAGGGTTAGGGTTAGGGCTATGGGTTAGGGTTAGTTTGGGGTTGGGATTAGAGTTAGAGTTTGGGCTATGTTTCTAGCATTGAACCCATCAAACACAGCTATTCCAAGCACTATGATCACACCTTATTTTAAGGGACACCAATTAGCGTATTATTTCACAACTACCTTACTAACATCTTAACAAAGTATTTTGTGCTCTCTGTTAGTGAAAATGTGTTTCAATAAAGTGAATACACATTCATTGAATACATATTGAGCACAGCAGTGTTATTGTTATTGCATGTAGAGGGGGGGATGAGGGGGGGAGGAGGAGGAGGAGAGGAGAGGAGGAGAGGAGGGGGAGAGGAGAGGAGGAGGGGGAGAGGAGAGAAGGAGGGGGAGAGGAGAGAAGGAGGGGGAGGAGGAGAAGGGGATTGCAGAGCTTTGCATCTCCGCTTAATGAAAAACTGTGAGATTTGCATCGCTACAGAAAATAAGCAAGCCACAGATGCTTAAATGCAGTGGTGGTCCTGACAGTAAAATACTGTACTGTGATGTCATTTTAATTCAAAGGCCATTACACGTAACACCGCAGGGCACCCTCACGAGACGATCGTTTTTCAAGTATACTGCAGCAAAATAGGATTCTGCAGCCTTGAGTAAACATAATCGTGATCGTAAGCTGCTTACCCGCGAGGACTTGTTTTGATGTATTGTCCTCAGTGATTGAGCACCATTGACATCTCTATACTGCATTTAAACTGCTGATGGCACGCTTTTGCTAATTGCAATGCGACAGAGTGGCCGAGGACAGTGTAAATTATCAGGCTTGATTTACAGTTTTAAACCGGTGTTGGTTTTATTTTTCTTACACTGCGGTGTCAAAACAACCGCTAATAAAACAAACACAATAAACCTGGCTCTCAGCTGGAGCGCACACTAACAGTACTTCATGTGGAACAAACACTCGATCTCTTACTCGAGTTTTGGTTTCTTTTTGTTGCTTCTGCTTCCTTTAGCCTCTATACCCCCCCCAATCACAAAGCTATCAGCTAAGCCATTTCTATCGAGGTGTCATCACATTTAACAAGCAGTTAACCAACTGACTGATATCCATCACGCATTAAGGAAAAGCAGCTGTGGGTTTGTGGTGGGCGTGCATACATGCGGGAACTTGTGACATCTAGTGGTCAACCCGTTACACTGCAGCCAGGGAACACGCTCTTATCATTCTCATAGTAAGTTTGATTCTGCACCACAGTAATCATATCGGTCCGCCTTTAATAATCAACCGCTTATAAGAATCAAAACACCCGGGACGGATGTGATTATTATAAACAGTGTCCACTGTGTGTGTGTGTATATATATATATATATATATATATATATATATATATATATATATATATATATACACACACACACACACACACCACCCAATATAAATCCGCTATAAATCGAGGGCCGCGACATAGCGAGAGACCCACAGAAAAACAAATACTGTATACTGTATACAGATACTGTACCACCACGCACAAAGCAGCACACCGTTTTAATTCGTACTGCGAAGGGTAATTGCTTCTCATCAGCTTTAGTCTCCGATTAATTTTCAGGAGTCTTCCTCTCCTTTCTCAAACGCACAAACCCGCTGCATTGAAAGAATCCATTCCCAGCACAGGAGGCTTGTTGCTAGGGAGCTGACGTCACTGCCCTGTGGCTTTTGCTGGTGCATTGCTGAACACCTCACTGGCTAAATAAAAACCGCTTCAGCAGGTAGATATTTCATTGGCTTTGTGCTATTGTGCAATGCGTGTGTATATGATAACAGTGCGATATTAATGCTTTGTTTTTAATTGTTTTGTATATTGATGTGCAGTATGAAATAAAGCCAACAGTAACTCTAAGTGCCTATGTATAGTGCAGCTAAGGCATGCGCAGTTAGACTGTAGACTTGGTTCGATGCACCTGGATGAGATCGCTTAACTCTGATGGCCCCCCTTTCTCAGACCCGTTCATTTCGGATGCTGTCGGAAGCATCAGGGGAACAGACTGCCCTTATGAGGGTTTATTTTTTTTGATGTGCCCAGCACACTCTGTCCAGTCAATGGAATCAGGGGACTGTATTCCAGCATCACACCGATAATGCAAGACCCATTCGAAGCATTAGACAACAGCAAGTTTCCCTGAAGCAGACAAGCTACGAAAGAGGGTCCGTCACCCAATACTCACCAAGGCTGTTTCGTTGAGCATTTTGAAGTGCTGTCTCTCAGTGTGCCACCGTTGCAGTGAGGAAAGGGACGATGGTGTCAGATACGTCTTAGAGTGAGAAAGAGGAAGCTTTGCAATCCATTTCATGCGGTCGGTCACTGATATCCTTTATATACCAACCTGCATGAAAACCTTCTGGGTGTGAGAATTTCACAGACATGTGCAACCCAGCCACCGTGTTATATTGGTGTGGGTCAGCGCTGTCCAGTGCATACCAGTGCTTTACCAGCAAAACAAGAGGGACGTTGATGAGGAGCAGCCAGCTCTTACTTCTTTTAAGACATGGATGACCTAGCCTGTGTTGCATGTTTCTATAGCTGGTAACTATAATATATATATTAGATCTCTAGCTTCACATGCTTCATGCTGTCATTGAGAAGCTGCTAACACACAACCTTGTAGCAACATCGTAACTCAATTTAAACACTCCAGCAATTTTGTTCAAAAGGTTGTGTGTCAGTGGGAACTAAGTTTGTTTTATAACAAAATAATTGCATTGCACACCCTGCAGTATAAAGAGAACGTATTATTAGGGCAGCAGTGTGGAGTAGTGGTTAGGGCTCTGGACTCTTGACCGGAGGGTCGTGGGTTCAATCCCAGGTGGGGGACACTGCTGCTGTACCCTTGAGCAAGGTACTTTACCTAGATTGCTCCAGTAAAAACCCAACTGTATAAATGGGTAATTGTATGTAAAAAATAATGTGATATCTTGTAACAACTGTAACCCTGGATAAGGGCGTCTGCCAAGAAAATGATTAATAATTATTACAGTCTTTTAATATGCACTGGTTAACCAGGATAGGGTATACAAAACGACTAAGCAAGCGACAGAAGCAATGGGCTGTTCTAATACATTTGCACACTGCTGTAAATGCAAATATCTTAAGTGTGACCGTGAGTGCTTAGCTACAGTATTGCCATTGCTAGGGAAGTGCGATGGATGATATTTGATAAAGGTGTTGCATGTTCCCATGTGTTGCTACAATTGTTTACGTAAGGTGTGTGTGTTGTTTTAATTTTTTTTTTTACATTTTGACCACTTTTTTTTAAAACTTTTAAATTGCATTCCACTGCCTCCAAGATGGCTTCCCATGTACCCGCATGGACCTCTCAGAACTACATTTCCCATCATCCTCCTGCTCACATATGTAACTGAGATTGATGTACCAGTGAGATAGGAGGATGATGGGAAATGCAGTTCTGAGAAATACATGAGAAGCCAACTTGGAGCTATATTTGAAATAGCCAGAGAGCACTGCAATTGAAAATTTAAAACAATACACGCACCTTACTTAAACAGCTGTAGCAACACATGGGAACATGCAACACAATACAATAAAAAGCTCCTTAAATACCCTTTAATAATTGTAATTATCTTTAGCATAGATTTAGGAGGCAAACTCATCTGTTGCCAGCCATGCAGCAGTTATCCGGTACCACTGGTTACTACATTACACCACATTCTCGACACACAACTTTCTCAGAAACTTTCTCACAAGAAGCAAGGTTTGCAAAAGTCTTGCAGCCCCAAGTTATGAAATCCGGACCCTAGTTTGTGTAACATTTCTGACAAAACAGTTTTTTTTTTTCTCAAGGGAAAGATAATGCAAACGGAAAATAAACTGAAGTGGTTTAAAGTGTAGTATAATGTTATTAATGCATTGCCCTGTGTGCAGGACAGCACAGCGAGGCTCTGCCCAGCACACAGCAGGCAATGCCAGCGCACTAGATCAGCACTTTATATAGACACCATGGTGGGTAGCTGCTGTAGTTCTGTACAGGGTTTTATATTAGTGTTATATAGTGCGGTCCCGCCAGCATTGCCCTGTGTGCAGGACAGCACAGCGAGGCTCTGCCCAGCACACAGCAGGCAATGCCAGCGCACTAGATCAGCACTTTATATAGACACCATGGTGGGTAGCTGCTGTAGTTCTGTACAGGGTTTTATATTAGTGTTATATAGTGCGGTCCCGCCAGCATTGCCCTGTGTGCAGGACAGCACAGCGAGGCTCTGCCCAGCACACAGCAGGCAATGCCAGTGCACTAGATCAGCACTTTATATAGACACCATGGTGGGTAGCTGCTGTAGTTCTGTACAGGGTTTTATATTAGTGTTATATAGTGCGGTCCGCCAGCATTGCCCTGTGTGCAGGACAGCACAGCGAGGCTCTGCCCAGCACACAGCAGGCAATGCCAGCGCACTAGATCAGCACTTTATATAGACACCATGGTGGGTAGCTGCTGTAGTTCTGTACAGGGTTTTATATTAGTGTTATATAGTGCGGTCCCGCCAGCATTGCCCTGTGTGCAGGACAGCACAGCGAGGCTCTGCCCAGCACATAGCAGGCAATGCCAGCGCACTAGATCAGCACTTTATATAGACACCATGGTGGGTAGCTGCTGTAGTTCTGTACAGGGTTTTATATTAGTGTTATATAGTGCGGTCCCGCCAGCATTGCCCTGTGTGCAGGACAGCACAGCGAGGCTCTGCCCAGCACACAGCAGGCAATGCCAGCAGCACTTTATATAGACACTAGATCAGCACTTTATATAGACACCATGGTGGGTAGCTGCTGTAGTTCTGTACAGGGGTTTTATATTAGTGTTATATAGTGCGGTCCCGGCCAGCATTGCCCTGTGTGCAGGACAGCACAGCGAGGCTCTGCCCAGCACACAGCAGGCAATGCCAGCACACTAGATCAGCACTTTATATAGACACCATGGTGGGTAGCTGCTGTAGTTCTGTACAGGGTTTTATATTAGTGTTATATAGTGCGGTCCCGCCAGCATTGCCCTGTGTGCAGTACAGCACAGCGAGGCTCTGCCCAGCACACAGCAGGCAATGCCAGCGCACTAGATCAGCACTTTATATAGACACCATGGTGGGTAGCTGCTGTAGTTCTGTACAGGGTTTTATATTAGTGTTATATAGTGCGGTCCTGCCAGCATTGCCCTGTGTGCAGTACAGCACAGCGAGGCTCTGCCCAGCACACAGCAGGCAATGCCAGCGCACTAGATCAGCACTTTATATAGACACCATGGTGGGTAGCTGCTGTAGTTCTGTACAGGGTTTTATATTAGTGTTATATAGTGCGGTCCCGCCAGCATTGCCCTGTGTGCAGGACAGCACAGCGAGGCTCTGCCCAGCACACAGCAGGCAATGCCAGCGCACTAGATCAGCACTTTATATAGACACCATGGTGGGTAGCTGCTGTAGTTCTGTACAGGGTTTTATATTAGTGTTATATAGTGCGGTCCTGCCAGCATTGCCCTGTGTGCAGTACAGCACAGCGAGGCTCTGCCCAGCACACAGCAGGCAATGCCAGCGCACTAGATCAGCACTTTATATAGACACCATGGTGGGTAGCTGCTGTAGTTCTGTACAGGGTTTTATATTAGTGTTATATAGTGCGGTCCCGCCAGCATTGCCCTGTGTGCAGGACAGCACAGCGAGGCTCTGCCCAGCACACAGCAGGCAATGCCAGCGCACTAGATCAGCACTTTATATAGACACCATGGTGGGTAGCTGCTGTAGTTCTGTACAGGGTTTTATATTAGTGTTATATAGTGCGGGTCCGCCAGCATTGCCCTGTGTGCAGGACAGCACAGCGAGGCTCTGCCCAGCACACAGCAGGCAATGCCAGTGCACTAGATCAGCACTTTATATAGACACCATGGTGGGTAGCTGCTGTAGTTCTGTACAGGGTTTTATATTAGTGTTATATAGTGCGGTCCCGCCAGCATTGCCCTGTGTGCAGGACAGCACAGCGAGGCTCTGCCCAGCACACAGCAGGCAATGCCAGCGCACTAGATCAGCACTTTATATAGACACCATGGTGGGTAGCTGCTGTAGTTCTGTACAGGGTTTTATATTAGTGTTATATAGTGCGGTCCTGCCAGCATTGCCCTGTGTGCAGTACAGCACAGCGAGGCTCTGCCCAGCACACAGCAGGCAATGCCAGCGCACTAGATCAGCACTTTATATAGACACCATGGTGGGTAGCTGCTGTAGTTCTGTACAGGGTTTTATATTAGTGTTATATAGTGCGGTCCCGCCAGCATTGCCCTGTGTGCAGGACAGCACAGCGAGGCTCTGCCCAGCACACAGCAGGCAATGCCAGCGCACTAGATCAGCACTTTATATAGACACCATGGTGGGAGCTGCTGTAGTTCTGTACAGGGTTTTATATTATATAGACACCATGGTGGGTGCCCAGCACACAGCAGGGCACTAGATCAGTAGACACCATGGTGGGTAGCTGCTGTAGTTCTGTACAGGGTTTTATATTAGTGTTATATAAGCCAGCATTGCCCTGTGTGCACAACAGCGAGGCTCTGCCCAGCACACAGCAGGCAATGCCAGCGCACTAGATCAGCACTTTATATAGACACCATGGTGGGTAGCTGCTGTAGTTCTGTACAGGGTTTTATATTAGTGTTATATAGCCAGCATTGCCCTGTGTGCAGGACAGCACAGCGAGGCTCTGCCCAGCACACAGCAGGCAATGCCAGCGCACTAGATCAGCACTTTATATAGACACCATGGTGGGTAGCTGCTGTAGTTCTGTACAGGGTTTTATATTAGTGTTATATAGTGCGGTCCCCGCCAGCATTGCCCTGTGTGCAGAACAGCACAGTGAGGCTCTGCCCAGCACACAGCAGGCAATGCCAGCGCACTAGATCAGCACTTTATATAGACACCATGGTGGGTAGCTGCTGTAGTTCTGTACAGGGTTTTATATTAGTGTTATATAGTGTGGTCCCGCCAGCATTGCCCTGTGTGCAGTACAGCACAGCGAGGCTCTGCCCAGCACACAGCAGGCAATGCCAGCGCACTAGATCAGCACTTTATATAGACACCATGGTGGGTAGCTGCTGTAGTTCTGTACAGGGTTTTATATTAGTGTTTATATGTGGTCCCGCCAGCATTGCCCTGTGTACAGTACAGCACAGCGAGGCTCTGCCCAGCACACAGCAGGCAATGCCAGCGCACTAGATCAGCACTTTATATAGACACCATGGTGGGTAGCTGCTGTAGTTCTGTACAGGTTTTATATTAGTGCACGGTCCCGCCAGCATTGCCCTGTGTGCAGGACAGCACAGCGAGGCTCTGCCCAGCACACAGCAGGCAATGCCAGCGCACTAGATCAGCACTTTATATAGACACCATGGTGGGTAGCTGCTGTAGTTCTGTACAGGGTTTTATATTAGTGTTTATAGTGCGGTCCCGTCAGCATTGCCATGTGTACAGCGACTGAGGGAGCAATAGCTGCTGTTTTAGGGTTTTATATTAGGGGTCCTGCCAGCATTGCCCTGAGGGGGGCACAGCGAGGGGGCCCAGCACACAGCAGGCAATGCCATTTCAGATCAGCACTTTATTGACAATGGTGGGTAGGCTGTAACAGGGTTTTATTTAGGTTATTTGCGTGCCAGCATTCCCTGTTTACATACAGTTGGCTCTGCCCAGCACACAGCAGGGAATGCCCGCACTAGATCAGCACTTTATATAGACAATGGTGGGTAGGCAATAGTTTGTTCAGGGTTTTATATTAGTGTTATATAGTGCGGTCCCAACAGCATTGCCCACAGGGAGCAGCAGGCAATTAGGGACTAGATGCACTTTATATAGATTCAAAGGGTTTTATATTAGTGCCTCCAGCATTGCTTACAGAACCCAGCACACACTAGATCAGCACTTTTAGACACCATGGTGGGTAGCTGCTTAGTTATTTGTAAAGGGTTTTTTATCAGGTTTTGTTTATAGGACAGTCAGCATTGAAGGACAGCTTTGAGGCTCTGCCCAGCACACAGCAGGCAATGCCAGGCACAGATCAAAACCATGGTGGGTAACTGTAGTTCTTCTTTTTCTTTTCATTAATCTATGCCCTTTTGGTTTTTTTTGTATGCCCAGCACACAGCAGGGCATGCCAGTGCACTAGAAATTCTTTATTGACACCATGGTGGGTAGCTGCTGTAGTTCTGTACAGGGTTTTATAAATATGCGGTCCCGCCAGCATTGCCTATTTGAGGCTCTGCCCAGCACACAGCAGGCAATTTTCAGAGCCTTTATATATACACCACAAAGTTTTTAACCATGGCCCAAAATATATACAGACACTGCCCAGCACACAGGGCAAATAGCGCACTAGACACTTTATTAGACACCATGGTGGGTACTAAAGTTTGTACAGGGTTTTATATTAGTGTTATATAGTGCGGTTCCGCCAGCATTGCCCTGCTTACAGAGGCTTGCCCAGCACACAGCAGGCAATGCCAGTGCACTACTCAGCAATATCTGGGTGCTGCATAGTTCTGTGTTTTATATTAGTGTTATATTAAACAGAAGCGAGCATTGCCCTGTTGAATAGGATTGCCTATTATACACCAATGCCGGTTACTAGATCAGCTGTTTATATATTAGTTCTGTACAGGGTTTTATATTATGTTTTGAAAAATAGGGTCCGCCAGCACAATACAACACAGAGGGGATCTGCCCAGCACACAGCAGGCAATAAACTAGATCAGCACTAGACACCATGGTGGTAGCTGCTGTAATACAGGGTTTTATATTATATTACTTTCTGTACAATACAGCACAATTTAACAGCAGGCAATGCCAGCGCACTAGATAGCACTTTATATAGACACCATGGTGGGTAAATAGTTCTGTACAGGGTTTTATATGAGTGTTATATAGCGGTTCCGCCAGCATTGCCCTCTGTTACAGCACATAGGCTCTGCCCAGCACACAGCAGGCAATACACTACATCAGCCCTTTATAATACAATGGTGGGTATAGTTCTGTACAGGGTTTTATAATGTTATATAATGCCCTATGCCCTGTGTGCAGGACAATACAATACAATGCCCAACACAGCAGGCAATGCCAGCGCATAGATCAGCACTTTATATAGACACCATGGTGGGTACTGTAATATATTAGTGTTATATAGTACAATGTGCAGGAATACAAGGCTCTACACTAGGCAATAGATCAGCACTTTATATAGACACCATGGGTAATAGTTCTGTAATATATTAGTGTTACAAGTGCGGTCCCGCCAGCATTGCCCTGTGTGCAGTGCAATACAATCTGCCCAATACACAGGCAATGCCAGCGCTAGATCAGCACTTTATATACACCATGGTGGGTAGCTGCAGTTCAACAGGGTTTTATATTAGTGTTATATTGCGGTCCTGCCAGCATTGCCCTGTGTGCAGTACAGCACAGCGAGGCTCTGCCCAACACAGCAGGCAATACACTAGATCTTTAATAGACACCATGGTGGGTAGCTGCTACAGTTCAATACAATGTTAATAGTGCGGTAGCATTGCCCTGTATAATACAATACACTACAGCACACAGCAGGCAATACAGATCAGCACTACAATAGACATGGTGGTAGCTGCTGTAGCTCTGTACAGGGTTTTATCAATGTTAAATAGTGGGTCCTGCCACATTGCCCTGTGTGCAGTACAATACACTACACAGCAGGCAATGCCAGCACTAGAATACACTTTATATAGACACCATGGTGGGTAGCTGCTGTAGTTCTGTACAGGGTTTTATATTAGTGTTATATAGTGCGGTCCCGTCAGCATTGCCCTGTGTACAGTACAGCACAGCGAGGCTCTGCCCAGCACACAGCAGGCAATGCCAGCGCACTAGATCAGCACTTTATATAGACACCATGGTGGGTAATACAGGGTTTTATATTAGTGTTATATAGTGGGGTCCCGTCAATTGCCCTGTGTACAATATGAGGGATGAGGGAGGGAGGGAGGGAGGGAGAGGGGTGAGGGAGCAGTTCAGCCTTTGAAAAGTTTCAGGTTTGTTTAGGTGGTTTGGGTGTTCGCTGTTTCACATCAGTTGCCTCTGACAGCATTGGCGCAATGTTTACAAAAGAGCCAGAGAGCTCCAGCAAGAATCTCAAATGCTGTTGGAAAACAATACAATACAATAGTCAATAGAAATACAGGATGCTAGGGACAGCCGGTGAATTTGACGACTATCAAAAGCCTCAGCGCTGCTTACAGAACCCACACAGGCTGCACCTTTAACACACAGAAGTCACTTTTATTTGTAAAGGTGTTTTTTATCAGGTTTTGTCTGGGCAGAGCGGTTACCAGCAACTCGAAAAGCTTTTCCGAGGCACAATGAAAAGAACGTTTCTCTTTCTTTTCATTAATCTATGCCCTAGCTAGTTTTTTTTGTATCTAGGGCATATAGTAATGAAAAGAAATTCCATTGAGATTGCGGTCATGGACTCACAGCCCCTATATGCCCCTATATGCTTTTCAGAGCCCCTATATGACACAAAGTAACATCCTATATACTGCCCAAACATATAGAGACTTGAAACACAACGGTTCTGACTCTTGTACCCCACTCAGACCCCCTTACATACTAAATATCTTGGCATGGCTGCACAATCGCCTCCTCTTTAAACAGAAGCGAAAGATTTGAATAGGATTGCCAACACACAACTGCAGCCATTCTCCAGAATGTTTTCCATTTTCCATGAACACAGAACGGATCGGAATAGAATGCCTATTATAAACCCCACTCAGACCCCCCTGTTTAACGCATGTCTTGGTATCACCGACTAGATCTTGAAAAATAGGCACCACAATTTAACATGCGGGACGTCCCACAGGTGCAGGGGTGCCCGAAATGTGATCCGTTTACGACCAATGCAGAATCACTGGGTGGAATGTTTGTGCTTATTTTTATATAGTTGTTTTCTGTAAGAGAAATACAAAACAATACACTACACTACAATACAATACAATACAATACAATACAATACACTACAATACAATACACTACACTACACTACAATACACTACAATACACTACACTACAATACAATACAATACAATACACTACACTACAATACAATACAATACAATACACTACAATACACAATAATACACTACAATACAATACACTACACTACATTACACTACAATACAATACAATACAATACACTACACTACAATACACTACAATACACTACAATACAATACACTACACTACACTACAATACAATACACTACAATACAATACAATACAATATAATAATACAATACAATATAATATAATATAATATAATACAATACAATACAATACAATACACTACAATACAATACATTACAATACAATACACTATACAATACAATACAATGCACTACAATACAAAACAATACAATACAATACAATACAATACAATACAATACAATACAATACAATACAATATAATACAATACAATACAATACAATACACTACAATACAATACATACAATACAATAATACAATACAATACAATATAATACATTACAATACAATACAATACAATACAATACAATACAATACAATAACAATACAATACAATACAATACAATACAATACAATACACTACAATACAATACAATACAATACAATATACAATAATACAATATAACAATACAATACAATACAATACAATACAATACAATACAATACAATAATACAATACAATACAATACAATACATAATACAATACAATACAATACAATACAATACAACACAATACAATACAATACAATACAATACAATACAATACAATACAATACAATACAACACAACACAATACAATACATACAATACAATACAATACACCACAATACAATACAATACAATACAATACAATACAATACAATACAATACAATACAATACAATACAATACACCACAATACAATACAATACAATACACTACAATACAATACACTACACTACAATACAATACAATACACTACAATACACTACAATACAATACAATACACTACAATACACTACAATACAATACAATACAATACAATACAATACAATACACTACAATACAATACAATACAATACACTACAATACAATACACTACAATACAATACACTACAATACAATACAATACAATACAATACAATACACTACAATACAATACACTACAATACAATACAATACAATACAATACAATACACTACAATACAATACAATACAATACAATACAATACAATACAATACAATACAATACAATACACTACAATACAATACAATACAATACAATACACTACAATACAATACAATACAATACACTACAATACAATACAATACAATACAATACAATACAATACAATACAATACAATACAATACAATACACCACAATACAATACAATACAATACAATACAATACAATACAATACAATACAATACAATACAATACAATACAATACAATACAATACAATACAATACAATACAATACACCACAATACAATACAATACAATACAATACAATACAATACACTACAATACAATACACTACACTACACTACAATACACTACAATACAATACACTACAATACAATACAATACAATACACTACAATAAACTACAATACAATACAATACAATACAATACAATACAATGTACTTTTATATAGCTCAAAAATAAGCAAACTCACACAGATATGTTTTTAAAATCGATTTTGAAATGTCTGCTGTGCCAGCCTCCTTATTTGGAAGCAGGGAGCAGAACTAAGCAAACGCAAACTTCTAGGAGCAACCAGAAGGCCAGCATTTGCTGCTCTCAGGGTATGTAGGGGCCTAAGGTACCAACAAAATGTTGAAGTCTCACCACGGTTATACAGAGGAACTATTATTAGTAACAGCTAATCCACTCCACACCTTCATGAGTAATGACTGGGGAATGAAAAGACAAAATAAACATTTTCGGACTGCACACCGCCTTTTTTGTTAAACCCTTTACTGTTTTGCAAGTGTGATAACTCTGACTTATCAGCTAAGCTTTGTTGCTAGGAAGCTTTGCAAATACCAGCCCTGCTGATGTCACGGAGTGTATAAAAACTAAAAACTGCCCCCCCCGTCCCTCACAACCACAGAGCAAGAGACCTCTATCACGCCCCAGAAAGGTAAGTCACTCTGCATGGCTGTACTGCACTATCACACCTAGCAGGCTCCGATATTAATGTGCTACAACCGTCTGAAATGTCTTTGTGTCAGATGGCTTATTCTGTATCAGAGAGCTTGCAGTTTGTGAATGTTCGAAGGGAGGTGGTTTTAGAAAGGGTTTGGGTTATGGGTGTACAACTCTGTGTGTTAGTGCATGGAAAATCTATCTGGATACAGTTTCAGAGGGCTCTGGGTTCCAATCTGGGGGGCTAGGTGGCGCTAGCAGGTTCATGTTAATGCACTAGACCAGCCTTTCACCTTCCTCTGGAGGCCTGGGTTCCAATCTCGGGGGGTAGGTCACAAATAGAATGATTTGGTGTATGTTCAGGCTAGGATTAAGTCTTAACAGTTTAAAGGTAAAAAACAAAAGCACAGTAACCCTCTCTCTCTCTCGCTCTCTCTCCCCCCTTTCTTTCTTTCTTTCTTTCTTTCTTTCTTTCTTTCTTTCTCTCTCTCTCTCTCTCTTTCTTTCTTTCTATTCTATCTCTCTATTGCTCTCTCTCTTTCTTTCTATTCTCTCTCTCTCACTCACTCTCTCTCTCTTTCTCTCTCTTTCTTTCTATTCTATCTCTCTATCGCTCTCTCTCTTTCTTTCTTTCTATTCTCTATCACTCTCTCTCTCTTTCTATTCTCTCTCTCTCTCTCTCTCTCTCATATTGCAGTGCTGTGAGAGGATACTCTTATAGTGACTGTCGACTCACTTCTCCTTTCTCAAACTACAGACTTATAATAAAAAATAAAGGATGTCAGAAGCTGCAATCACCTCCCAGCTTATCAGATCACTGTGTCAACAGATCCGATTCTGCCTTCTGATTCGTTGAGGCTTTCTGTTGGTTCTGGAGCCAAGCGATACAAGCATCCACCAAGCTGATTGATAAGGCCAACGCAACAGGGGCGGGACAAATTATTAGAAACACCCGCCAAGACAGTGTCAGCAGAGTGTAGGGCCATCGTAGCAGCACCGATTCAACGGGGGCAAGATGTTTGATTAAAAAAAATTGTCTTTTTTTTTGTCTGTTTGTTTGCATTCATCATGAAAGCAAACGAGTTAGAATACGGGCTCATACCTATGTTGATTTCTCTTTTTCTGAAGATCTCTGTTTGTTAAAAGCTGCCACAAATTCAAATTGATAGCAGCGAACGCATTGGGATTGACAGGAATCTACAGCCATTCTCATATGTCTTGCTTCGGCTAACGCGTTATCGATATCGACTCAAATAAAAAAAAAAACAAGGATCCAAACTGATCATTACAAGAGATCAAAGTTAATTAAACTGCCCCCCCCCCCAGCACCAAATCATATGGAGAGGCTAAACAGCCCCATCCTGTGGCTGGTTTGTGGCATTACTGCATTGGCCATTCACCCCATCAGAGATCGCCCGGTTCCTAACAGCTGCTTGATCTCAGAACTTGGGGTACCAACAATTGAACCCCAACAACATGGCTATGGAAACCCTTGGCACCCCTTTCCATCTCCTCACCGCTCTCTGTGTGAAGATGTGTCTCCTTCCCTCTGTCTCAACTCTACTCCACTGAATTTCCATCTCCAACCTTGTGCTAATGACAATATGGAGGTAATAGCTTTGCAAACGTATCCCTGTCAGTCCGTATTAAACTCTGTGTGTCTGTTTATAGAATCGCAGGTCCAGTGCAATGTCCTATCAGCCAGAAGTGATCACCTCCCAGCAGCAGGTATCAATCACCAGCTACACAGTGACCAATAGTACCGAATCCTGGAGCAGCAATGTGTGTGACTGCTGTGACGACATGGGCATCTGTGAGTGACAAAATATATATATATATACAATGTGTGTGACTGCTGTGACGACATGGGCATCTGTGAGTGACAAAATATATATATATAATATATATATATATATATATATATATATATATATATATATATATATATATATATATATATATTGCATCCCTGTAGATATCCATACAATACAATATGCTTTAACCTTATGGTACACAGCAGTTTTCCTTTTAAAAATGTAATATATATATATATATATATATATATATATATATATATATATATATATATATATATATATATATATATATATATTTGACTGTATTTGACTCTGTGTATCTGTGTGTGTATTTGACTCTGTGTATTTGACTCTGTGTATCTGTGTGTGTATGTGACTCTGTGTATCTGTGTGTGTATGTGACTCTGTGTATCTGTGTGTGTATTTGACTCTGTGTATCTGTGTGTGTATTTGACTCTGTGTATCTGTGTGTGTATGTGACTCTGTGTATCTGTGTGTGTATGTGACTCTGTGTATCTGTGTGTGTATTTGACTCTGTGTATCTGTGTGTGTATTTGACTCTGTGTATCTGTGTGTGTATTTGACTCTGTGTATCTGTGTGTGTATTTGACTCTGTGTATCTGTGTTGCGTGCTCCAGGTCTGTGTGGTACGTTCGTTCCCTGTATCCTGTCCTGTCGAGTTGCAGAGGATTATGGGGAATGCTGCCTCCTGCCCTGCCTCCCTGGCACCATGCTCGCGATGAGAACAGGAATGAGAGAAAAATACCACATCCAGGTGAACAGCGATCACACACAAACACACACAAACACACTGAAACACACTGAAACACACATGCACACTAAAACACACACACACCCGCCCACACACTGAAACACACACGCACACACACAAACACACACACACACTAAAACACACTAAAACACACACGCACACCCGCACACACACACACACCCGCACACACACTGAAACACACACACACACACACAAACACACACACACACACACACCCGCACACACACTGAAACACACACACACACCCGCACACACACTGAAACACACACCCGCACACACACTGAAACACACAAGGTCACGACCAGCAAACTGGTTTAACATTATAAACACCCCCCCTCCTCTCTCCTACCGGCAGGGCTCGATCTGTGATGACTGGGTGGTGATGTTTTGTCTGCCTCTCTGCGGGCTGTGTCAGATGGCGAGAGAGCAAAAGAGACACTGAGAGCCAAGACCTTCCAGGACCGGACCGGAGCGGACCAGAACCTCTTCATCTTGTCCTTGTCATTTTATTTTCTAAAAGCTGTATTCAATTGTTTGTGCTTTCGAATTATTATCATTATTTATTCTGTTAAAAGGTGAGGGACAACATATTTGTATAACCCACCTTTATTTTTTTTATTTAGAAATAGAGTCAAGCCCGCGTAGCATCACTCGTTTTAACGTCACCCACCTTTTGAAAAATAAAATACTGTAATGAAGACTCCAATCAATGCAATATCTAGTGCAATGCTCCCCCTTTATAAGGTGAGCCTTTACAAAGCAACACAGGTTGTAAGGGGTCATGGCTGTGGTTGCCATCAGCCCCACAATGCCATTCCCCCAGCACGTTCATCCTCGCTATGAGGCAGAACACAAAGAACGTTGTCTGTGAACAACGGGCACGACTGCGGCTGTGGGTGAATGTGTGTTTTGCCCGGTTATGAAGCCAGCTCACAGGATTGCTCAGTGCTTTTGAAGTGATGTTGATAAAGGCTCGATTGTCTTCCGGTTGTGTGTCTAATCCACTGAAATGAAATACAGTCTCTTTGTGTCGCATTCCTCTCTGTGTGGCTCTTTTTGTGTGTGTGTATGTGTGGGTGTGGAATAACTTTATTTATTTATTTAGTTAGTTAGTTAGTTGGTTACTAAGTATGCATTTTACAAATCATAGTTCACAAATTTCACATTTTAAATGGTATTTATTTGACCAAGGTAGAACCTTATCACCAATCTTATTCCAATCTAAAATCTAGCGTAAAATGTAGGCTTCATAAAATCATCAGGAATGAGACTCCTGCTGTTGAAGGGCTGGTGCGTACGCTGATCACAAGAAACAAACAGGAACACACAAGAACGAAACACTTGTAGGCTGGGCATTAGCCTTCACTAGCAACTGTTATAAACCATTTACAAGAACTTAGAAACACACACACTGACACACTGATACACACACACACACACACACACACTGACACACTGATACACACACACACACACACACACACAGATTTAACCCCATCCCTGCCAACCGTACATTCCCACACGCCCACTATTTACAGCATCAGGGCTTCTGCCCTGTCACATGGTACCTATCAACATTTACTATAAAACCATGGCAAACCGTGATAAACTGAAGCATGGGAAATGGATAGCACAGCCTCGGAAAGCATCTGCCACATGACCTTGCTAACCTCGTATCCTAGCTGTGCCTAGGGGTCGTCCTGGGCGTGTTTGGAACCAGTCGTCACTTCTTGGGAGTTGCTGGAGCTCAAGCTCCTCACAAGAAAGCGATGCCGAGGCAATGAAGGAAGAGCCTTCCTCTTTCTGTTCAGGGCTTCACACGCTGTCAGGAAGCAGGTCAGACACAGAGAGACAGACACAGAGTCACCACAGCACAGCACAGAGACAGAGACATCACAGCGCGCTGGACAAGGGAGCAGGAATCGAGCAGGTATGCTGTTTTCACAGATTGCAAACCGGCTTCTGTACATGTCAGTGTGTGTGCCTGAGGGTGTGCCTGAGGATGTGTGCTCCCCCTATTATAAAACACTGAACAGTGCTGAATCGAGATTTACTCAAAGTGAGCGTGCTTGTTTTCTGGAGTGGTGGGTTTGAGCTCAGAATCGCGAGGGAAGGGCTGTATTTTCACCATGTCTTATTTCCAGTGTAGCAGGTAGTGTGCCCACGAGGCGAACATCTGCTGTGTTTATTTAACACATTAGCGAATGGGTTTGTTTAATGGCTGACGATCAATACTTATGAGTACGAGCATCAGCGCTCATAAAGAGAAAACTTGGACAACTCCAACTCCAGTCATCATGACAAGTGACATGGGGGTTTTCAGAATCCAGCATGTCATCGATTTCAATCAATTCTGCATTATAAAAAAAAAAGTAACATTTAACCCAACTGACTCTAACCTAGCTTTCAATGAAAACACAAACCAAGATCATTCAGCAGGACCTATATCAGACCTCTTCAGGTATGTTAGATACACGCGTGTCACAAGGCGAGGGTGATATGTGAATATATAAACTGTTGTCATCATAACAAAGATTTCTGTTCCTCTTCCGTAGAAAAGAGAACCACCCTAAACCTCAAAACCCTCAACTGACTTTCTGAACACCGGTCAGCTGTCACATATTAACATCATTATTATTTTTTTTATTATTATTTAGCAGACATCTTTATCCAAAGCGACTTACAGAGATTAGGGGCTGAGCTATGCATCATCAACAACTGCTGCTGCAGAGTCACTTCCAATAGGAGCTCGTTTGTTTGAGGTCTCATCCGAAGCACAAGGAGGTGAAGTGACTTGCTCAGGGTCACACACAGGGAGTGGCTGAACCTCTCAGTAGCAAGTCCTGTTCTGTAACCACTGGACCACCAAGCCTGCAGCTCACAAGTTTTTGAAAGCATGTCAGTTTCGATAGATCCAATCAAGTTTTGTTTTCAATATTAAAAACAACAGTCCTGTGAACAGATGTCTTCCTGTGCATGGAGCAGGCTGCACAGATCCAGGGTGTCTTTATGTAACAGAAATAATTCTGCTTTGCTTCGTGATCCACTCATGCAGTCGAATGTACAGACTGGAGAAAGCACTGGTATACTGGACTTTAGCTTCTTATATAGTTTTAACTTCAGCTAAAACTACTGTACATCTTTCTTTATCTATTTTCAGCTCCCCTTGACCCAGGAGCACCACTGATGATAAAGAGCCCCAGAGACACTAAGTTCATGCTTGCTGGATTCTGTTCTGGACGCATCACAGCCATGACAGCTGCCAGCCACCTCCACGCACTCCAGGCCTTGCTATTCTCAGTGCTGCTGGCCCCACCGGCTGCCAGCTACAGCTACAGGAACTGCATTGAGAACCCCCACGACACAACCAGCTTCAACTGCATCCAGCGCTTCCAGCACAGCGTAGACAACCTGGTGGCCGACCTTCCCAGGGGCACCGTGAGCCTCAACGTCTCACACAACCAGATATCCGCCCTGAATCCAGGTGCGTTCAGCCACCTCCCCCGGCTGGCCAGCCTGAGGCTTGACTACAACGGACTGGAGGTCATCCAAGACGGGGCGTTTGAAGGGCTCGGTCTTTTGAGATCTCTGAACCTCTCCTTCAACGCCATCCGCCATCTCTCTAACGGGACTTTTGACGGCCTGCACAACCTCACCGAACTGTGGCTCAGAAACAACAGGCTGGCCACCGTTCCACCCGGAGCTTTCTCCTCCTTGGCAGGCCTCGAACGGCTGTATTTAGATTCCAACCGGCTCGAAGGCTTCTCCGAAATCGTGGAGGAGATTTCCGGTTTGGGCCGCCTGCGGGTCTTGGACCTCTGCATCAATCGGCTGAAGTCTGTGAGCTATTCTTCACACCTCCCTTGGTCCCTTGCAGACCTCAGCCTCTGCAACAACTCAATCGTGACTCTGGATCGGAAACAGGGGCTCTTCGGCCGTATCCGAAAGCTGGATTTATCGGGCAACAGCAATTTAGACGAGAACTCTTTCCAGGACATTGACATGAGAAACATCACTTACTTCCGGATGAGATTCACCAAGATATCTGTGTTACGGTTTCTGAATCTCAGTAATATCAACAGGAGCTGCGTGGACTATTCTGGGATCAGTTTCAACAGAACCGGGAACCTGGGTGACCTGTGCAGGAATCTGAGGTACCATCCCATTAGGAAACTCACTCTACAGAGGAACAAGATCACCAGCATTCTCAACAACGAGTTTGCGGAATGCCCTCAGTTCAAAACTCTGGATCTCTCTTACAACTCCCTGAAGAAAATCGGATGCCTTAAATTCCTGGAGAATAAAACGTCTTTAGAGGCGGTCAAGATCGAGCACAACTTGCTCGACAGCTTGAATTCCTGCTCCGGGGCTCCGGCATTTCCGAATTTGGTCAACGTAACCTATCGATACAACAGGATCCTCACGGTGAGCGACCACGCGTTCGGCTACGCCCCGGGACTGCGGTGGTTACAGCTCAACATCAACAACATTGCGTACCTCGGCAAACACGCTCTCACAAACCTGACCCAACTCCTTGAGCTGCGGCTGGACAACAACCTCATAACGGATCTCTTTTACAGCAGCTTCCAAGACCTCGAAAGCCTTCAGACCCTGAACCTGAGGAACAACAGGATCTCGGTCATATTTAACCAGACATTTCACAATCTGGCCAAGCTGAGGATCCTCGACCTGGGTGGGAATAAGATCACTCACTTTGCCCCGATGGCTTTCGCTGGTCTGAGGAATTTATCCAACCTGTACCTTGACAGGAACAACATTAAGAGTGTTTTCGGGGAAGTGTTCCGCCTCGTCAGACAGACCCTGAAGATCCTGGATCTACAAGGCAACATGATCCGCTTCATCAAAAACAGCACCAGGGTGTCTCCCTTTGTAAACCTCACCATGCTTCAGGATCTCAAACTGCAGTGGCAAAGACCCTACGGCATCACCATTGTGCCCCACACTTTCTTCAGGGGACTAGGCTCTCTGAGGTCCCTTTACCTGTCTGGGAACGGAATCACAGTGCTCCCAGAGGATACGTTCGACGACCTGGTCAACCTGGAGTTTTTATCCCTGGATAACTCCGGCATGGGGATCAACAACCTGCGCCCTGGGATCTTCAAGAGCCTGGGGAAACTCCGGAACCTCAACCTGGAAAACATGGGCGTCCAATCCCTCTCCCGGGAAGTTTTCAGGAACTTGACGGGACTCCAGACACTGCTGCTGAACAGAAACGCTCTCCCGTCTCTCGAAGAGGAGGTCATCCTCAGCCTGACCTCCCTCAGGTACCTGGACCTCCGCGGCTGCCCTCTCACCTGCACCTGCCACAACACCTGGCTCCAGAACTGGTCCAGCACCAACCAAAAAGTCCAAGTGGTTTATTTCCAAAACCTGTCGTGCCCGGACCGGCCGGGCTACTTGTACAACTTTGACACCAAGGTCTGCTACCTGGATTTCGGCATGTACCTCTTTGCTTCCACCTGCCCTGCTGTGATCCTGCTCACAATCCTGCCCGTGCTGTACGTCAAGCTGTACTGGAGGTTCCGATACAGCTACTACATCTTCCGCTCCTGGTTCAACGACCGCTGGCGGCGCGCGGACGACGAAGACCAGCGGTACAAATACGACGCCTTCATCTCTTACAACTCCGCGGACGAAGGCTGGGTCCTGCAGGAGCTCCTGCCCAACCTGGAGCTGAGGGGCCCGCCGTCTTTCAAGCTGTGCCTCCACCACCGTGACTTCGAGCTGGGCAGGAACATCGTGGACAACATCGTGGACAGCATCTACTGCAGCCGGAAGACCCTCTGCGTGGTCAGCAGGCAGTTCCTCCTCAGCGAGTGGTGCTCTCTGGAGATTCAGCTGGCCAGCTACAGGCTGTTCCATGAGCTCCGGGACGTCTTGATCCTGGTTTTCCTGGAAAGGATCCCAGAGCGGGAGCTGTCTGCCTACCACAAGATGAGGAAGGTGATGCTGAAGAAGACTTACATCGAGTGGCCCAGGGACCCCGAGGGTCAGGGTCTGTTCTGGACCAAGCTGAAGGAAGCTCTCAGGAGCAGTAACCTCAGCGACAGCAACACTGTGTGGTCCAGTGATTAAAGTAAAGGGCTTGTAACCAGGAGGTCCCCGGTTCAAATCCCACCTCAGCCACTAACTCATTGTGTGACCCTGAGCAAGTCACTTAACCTCCTTGTGCTCCGTCTTTTGGGTGAGACGTAATTGTAAGTGACTCTGCAGCTGATGCATAGTTCACACACCCTAGTTATCTAGTTGACTTGTGCATAAGAAATCAAACCACTGGAATTGAAAATCGTAGATATTTTAACAAAATGGGCAGATTAGTGATTGTCTAATTTAATTGGTAACTTTAATAGGGCAATTCATTTCAAATAGTAAGACCACATCTTGTTTGTTTAAAGCCTTCCATGTGATCACAAGAGACATGTTGTGCAGATCAATGAGGCGCAGACTGTACTGTGCTACAGGGAGATCCATTGGACAGCCCAGCAGTAAGTTAAAATGATATTACAGATAACCGACGTTATTACAGTGTGTGTGTGTCTACTTGACTTGGTATCTGATGAAGTTAACCTTATCATTTATAAAAGCTTGTTTTTGAACACTGTGAGTGTTTTAATACTGCAGCCTATCCCAAATCACAACACATCCCAGTCCACACAGAGGGAACACATATCTGGTCTTGCATAAGGTACTGTATGGCTCCAGTACACTAGGACAGACTGGGACAGTTCAGGCTTTTCAGCTCACACCACAATGCATTTTGGGTCCTGTTGTGAAAGGTACCTAAGACAGGTAACATGTACCAGAAAGCCTGAACAGTCCCAAACTGTCCTGCCGTACACGGAGTCCCACGGTAACCCCAGTACTGCAGTCCGAACCTTAAATCTTGCACTATGTGCAGCTGCATACTGATAACTATAATTGTCAGGTAAGCATCTACGAAGATAACCACAAATGCTGGGTCACGGTATTTCCTAGGACACTCTCCGAATCACATGGTTCTGACTCAAATTAATTTTGTTTCTTAACGAGAGACAGGAAGACAGCGGTTGCAGAGGTACTGAGTGCTATACATTGTACATGAAGCACATCGTTATATTTATATTAAGCTGAACGTTAACCTAGAACACTGCGACTTTAAAAAGGAGATTTTTTTTGCACACTTTGCATGAGACTTGGAACTTCTGTTTGGGAAAAAGCAGAAGTGTTTTGAGTATTGTATGACCACGAAAGAGATCACATCTCTGGGAAATTTCAGGACTGCAACACTCAACAGTCCTCCCTTAAAAGAAAACAAAAGAGATCACACAAAACAGGCTAGACTGATCAAAAAAAAGATTGTGGAAACAAATCTATAGGGAAAAGAGCCGTGTTCAACACTGAAGTGAAACTTTAATAGAAACGGTTCTGCGTAAGTGTGTACAGAATTTTTGATACCATATATACAACCAGGACTCTGTCATTAACATCAAAAGGATACACAGAAAAAAGATTAAAGGGAATTCAAACAGTGGGTGTACAAAACTGCCTTCTCAGTTGGTAAAAAATGATATCAGGGCATTGAGTAAGTAAAGGGTCTGAGTGAGGAGACAGGAGCAATGCAATCTCCACCCGCAGTCTTGCTGTGAATCATTTGTTGCTTCTATAATCTGTGTCGGTACTGTACATACAAGAATAAATAAATAAATAACAGCAATAGAATATTGCATTGTTGTTCTACAGCTTTTGTGACATCCTACCCAAAATAACTAAATGGATTCTAACATAAATCTTCTTAAAAAAAAAAAAATGAAACAGCCATTTGAAAACACTGAATAGTTTTGAATAGTCGCTGGCTTCCCTAGTCGTACGTTTGTGTATCTATTACAAGACTTTGCTTGCTTTCAGTCGATTGCAACTCCGCAGAGTAGCAGAAACCAATTAGTTTACCAGGAAAACAAAATATGCCGACTATATAAAGTCACTATTGGATTCCGCTGATGCATTTAGTTCATAACTCAAACTGAAGGATGCTGGAATCCCTGGGATAATGTTCAGGGGCAGATTCAATAAATACCACAAAAAAAAAGGATAAAAGCGGGTCTCCTTTGTGGCCCCTGTAATTTCCCTGTCGAACGACGCAATTCAATCTCCCAGTCACAGCAGGACTCCCCCTCCGAACACGCCACAGCACTGGAGAAAGTGCAAACTGAACAATCCCCTGAGTTAAATGTGTTCTGAGCAGCAGCAGCAATAAGGAGAATCGAGAGAACTTTATAAACACTGTCTGTTTTGCCCTTAGCCCCTTTGCTGTCTTCTTAATACAGTTTCATCCTGGGGAATCTCCAGGCTTCGGGACTGGGGTGTTTTTCCAGCGGAGAAGGAAGCAGACTGTACGAGCCGGGCACTGGGGAGGCAGCGTCCACGGCTTCAGAGGGGGGGAAATAAGACATGGGGAGACTGTGGGGCTGCCCATAGTACCCCTGGGGCCCCCTCCGCGAGCCCCCCTCAAACACGTTTGACACCCCTTCACGGTAACTGCAGCCGACCTCTCCAGAGGGATCTCTGAAATAACTGGGATGCTCCACTCTTTGGCTCCCGTAAGGGTCCGTGCTTTTAAGGCGTCCGGTTTGTTGGCAGCGCCCCTCTCTCCCGTCACTGTAAGACAGCGGGACCTCTCCATCGTCGTACACTGAAGGCTGTCTGGGGCTCCGGCTCCCGATTTTGGGCAGGGCTGTGTAGAGAGCCTGAGCCCACTGGTTGAGCTGAAGCCTGCTGGAAGGATAACTGCCTGCAACGCTGAAGCAATTCCTTGCCAGGCTCTCGGGCTGCCCCCAAGTGTCTCGGACCTCCATGAAACAGGAGGGCTCGTGCTCGAGACCTGTGCCAGCCCAAGGCAGGCTCTCAGGAGCTCCAGGACTGGGAGACAATCTCCCTCTTTCTCCAACTCGTCCCGTGCTCACGACGCCCTCGTCTGGAGAGTCGCGGTAGGCCTCCCTAATCCGTGCCAGCGAGCTGCTGGCGACGCGGGGGTTCTGAAAGGAGCGGTAGGCTGGCGGGCTTCCAGACGGAAAGGAGCTCTGAGGCAGGGTCCGGGGGTCTGAGGGAAGAAGGTGGGCAGACTTCCAGAAGGGGCTCCTGGTTGGGCCCAGCCCCAGCTCCGAATAGTCTTTCCAGGGCAAGCCCTCGTCGAACGCCCCTCTCCTTACTCCTGCGTCGATCCACTCCTGCCTTGGCTCCTCGGACTTTAGGAAGAGGCTTTCTGGTAGACCTGGGGAGAGTTTTTGATCTAAACCCCCTGAGAAAAACCGATCCCCTCTGGGCTTTTTATCCCGAGATCTGAGCTGTTTGTCCAGGAGCTCGGTGCGCTGTGACCGGACCGGACCGGACTCTTGTTCCGGCCGGGACTGGCGGATCTGTTGTGGGTCAGGATTATCCTGCTCGACCTAGTCATAACAAGAGAACATTGCTTTAATTAATCAGGTTTTCACTGAAGCTTTCCTTTTTCTGCTTACCGAGGCATTAGCTGAAACGTTCGTCTGCTTGACTTGGCTTCTTATAGTTTTACCAAACCATTACCAACTTTATAATTTTATTGCATTTGTCTTTATGATCACTTGTAGATCTCTTGCTCTACTGCTCCTGCTCTGCCCTGGACTCTCCTGACCTCAGCACCACGTTACTGGATCCTCAGCTGATGCACTATCCTTGCACTATTAATATGTCACTGTAGATATAACTTGCTGTAATCCTAACTTGTTGCATCCTAGTTCATGTTGCATTGTAGTAGTATTATTTGCACTTACTGTAAACTACACTGTATTTAAATATGAATCTTGAATTGTAACACTGCACTGCCCTGAAACACCTGTAAGCCGCCTTGGATAAAGGCATCTGACAAATAAATAATAATAATAATAATAATAATAATAATAATAATAATAATAATATATATATATATATTTTTAATCAAAGGTTAATATAATGAAATAGATAACAGTTCTGTTGCCTAGTAATCCTTTTACTGTCCACAAAGAATTCAAGAGTACAGGGGGGAGAGACTGACTCACGAGAATCAGTATTTAGTGCATCTCTCCCCTGTGAAATCCCCAGTCTGGTTGCACAGCACAGGGAACAAACAGCCGCTTTGAGGAAACAGATGATCTCGTGATGTGCAAGGACTGATACTCTTAATCACTGTGCTCTGTTACACAGCAGCGCTCTGCAGTTTATCACTGAACACATGTCAAATGTTTTTAGCAATTCCATTAATCTGATCTGCATTGCATTGCCATTCACAACACAGGGGCTGAAATGCACGTTTTTGAACAAAATAAATAAGTAAATAACATGTATTGCAGCAAAGACGTATGTTGATTGAAATAAAAATGATATCTGAGAATTGAGACCAAAGAAAAATGCAATAAAATACAAACAAAAAGCAACGCAACACAATGCAGCACTCAGTCCAGTACCCTGTCCAAGACTTCAGACCCACCCTCAGTTAAGAATATTACATCCCCTTCAGTCACTGCGTGTGTAACTGAACCACGTTAAGTTAACTATTTTATACTGCGTATATGTTTTGTTTTTTTCAGGGCAACATCTAGAGTTCTCACACAGTTTTAAAATTTCTAAAAAATCGTGACCGCAGGGGATATCATTGATCAGGAGGACCCCTGAACGACTCCTAAGCACTGGGGAGTTCTGAAACCCAGGACTGGTTGCAAAGCTAGTGGGCAGAAAAAATTCTCGCTCTGAGCCTCTCAGTTAATGCAGCCGCTGTGAGTTTCTAACCCTGCTGCAGCTGTAACAGAAGGATGCACAGATCTTACCAGGACGAGATCTTCAAGGCCAGGAAACTCAAGCGTCGGGTTCATCTTTCTAGGAAAGTGTTGCTTCCTCCTTCTTCTTCTTTTCCTGGTGCTAGTCTGGCCCGGGTGCAGCCTGGCACTGCAGTCGTCACGCAGACCCGCGCAGAGCTCTGCACTGCGGTTTGATCCTAACAATGCAAAGCTTACTAAACAGGCATGCAAGTGACATTCCTCCCCCTCACCTCTGAGCATCCAATCATAAACCGCGTATCACAAATCAACCAATCACAGCGCGCTATTTGCCAGTACATCTTTATCCTGTGTGCAGATGTCTCCTCCGCTCACAAACACACACACATGCATACATGGTACCTTTTGTAAAATGAATCTTCCTATTAATTGAACTCTTTCTTGACATTTTGACGAACTTGGCATTAAAGAAAACATCACCCAAATATACTGTACACTATGGCAATTCCGTTTGTAAAAGCATAGCAAAGCACAGGGAGGCTTGTGAAGGTGCAGGTCGTGTTGCTCTCACCTCCTCTCTCTGCGGCCGGGGCGCTCATCATCTCATAGTCCAGTTTCCGGCGCACGGCGAGCTGGCTGATGTCCGGGAGTTTCCCGTGCCGCTCAGCCAGGAAGTCGTGGAGCAGCTGCCGTGTCTCGCCGAGCAGACTGCGGCCGCTCTGCAGGGAGCGCGGGTTCAACAGCCTGACCAGGGCAGAGGCCAGCTCACCCACCGGCGCCACCCTGCTGGGAGAGGGGGGGGAGACGGCATCACCATATCAGGGGTTGTGGGATTGATTATTTTTAATAAAATTTTTTAGCTTGCTACAAATACAAAATAAAAATATGCAACATTTAAAAAATACTAAACGCCCTTTATTTAATGAAATCATCGCATTCTATATTAGGGGTGTGTTGATACTTGTTGGTACTCAGATTCGCCTTTAAGAAGTATTTAAATAGGCAGGTATTAAATAAATCCATTCATTAATGTGCCGACCTCAAAACAAGAAATGCTGTCCTTCCCTCACCTTTACAACTGAGTATCAATCGACGGCAATTAACTTCCCCACTGAGCGAGTGTGAGAATCAGCACACCCCTATTGCATCTAGCACATTTTTTAAATATTTCACACATTAACATGTTACAAATACAGACGACACAACCACGATTATCGGTGCCAGTAAAACAAGTCAAGCAACACAACCTGGTGGAGGAAGAGCCCTGGGGATCGGAGCTCTCCTCTTCCTCTTCCTCTTCCCCTTCTGCATCCGCAGCCTCCAGCCGGGTCTGCTTCCCTGCTCCCTGTGCAGATTCCCGCGGAGATGAATCGGGAGCCTCGGAATCTGGATGGGGGTCTGCACGGATCTCGGGAGGAGAAGGCTGCTGTAGAGCCGGAGCGCCCGTCCGCTGCTGATCTCTGTCCTCCGTTTCGAGTTCCGTTCTTCTGGACTTCTTCTGCTCGCTCAGCAGCCTCTCGATGTCCACCGACTTCACCTCCCTGTTGAACAGGCCCAGGTGGCAGCTCAGCTGTGTCAGCCGGCTCTGGGTGATGACAGAGGGTTCGGGCTTGTGGAACAGCTTGGAGATGATGCTCTCCTTGGCGGGGGCGTCGTTGGCTCTCCTGGACCGTTGGCGGCACTTTCGGGAGTTGATCAGGTGCTTATCGATGACCGACCGTCCGGCTTTCCCCTGGCTCCTCTCCTTCCTGGTTTTTCTGCGTTTCACTTTGTGGACTCTGTGTCCTGTCTGAGTTTTTCTGCCGTCGCGGTGCTGTGAGAGTGAGGTGCCCGGGAGAGGGACAGGGGCAGGGAGAGGGGCAGGGAGAGGGAGAGGGGCAGGGGTAGGAGCAGAGTCACGTGGGATTCTCTCGTCTTCGCACGAGGACGTTCTGAAATGCTCGTGGAACACTTTCAGAACCTGTTTCCTGTCCGTGTCTGGCTTCCTGCCTGGCTGGTTCATTCTGTTATTCCGCTGTGATTAAAAATAATGCAAAAATTATAATGCAAAAAATAAAAAAAAATCTATACACACAGTATAAACCTCTCCTTGAGCAAACACTAGCTTTAAAGGCTCTTCTGGTTTAAGTGGAATGATAAATGTGTATAATAGCAGCAGTGTGGAGTAGTGGTTAGGGCTCTGGACTCTTGACCGGAGGGTTGTGGGTTCAATCCCAGGTGGGGGGATGCTGCTGCTGTACCCTTGAGCAAGGTACTTTACCTAGATTACTCCAGTAAAAACCCAACTGTATAAATGGGTAATTGTATGTAAAAATAATGTGATATCTTGTAACAGTTGTAAGTCACCCTGGATAAGGGCGTCTGCTAAGAAATAAATAATAAATGACATAATATATTAGGCCTACTGTTTCATGGCTTTTTGACCAGTAGGGAGTGTGCAAAATTAACTGTTCCTGGTTATTATTTAATCTGTGACAAAACAAAATACTACTACTAATACTACTAATAATAATAATAATAATAATAATATAGCATGAAAATACCTACATGCAACGAACAGAATTTGTCTACCAATCCAATATATACTTTTCTCTATAGTTTATATTCATTTAAACGGTATTACTTAAACATGACACGTTACAAATGGTCATTTTAAGGTAACAAATCTTACTGCCTGTAACTAACGTTAAAATACCATTCAATAAACCACACTGCAATAAACTCATTAATTTGCTAAACATTCCTTACCTTGCTTTAAACCACACCGTCAGTGAGGCAGTTCCTAACGCTGACTAAAAAAAAAATCATCAAAATATGAGTGACAGTTATGTTTAAACCCGAAGTAGTGGTGCTACAAAAACAAAGCCTGTAAAATCAAATCAAAACAATGATGGTTTAAAAAAACAAATAACATTGGCAGCGATTTCACATTTTTTTACTAAATAGTGACCCTGCTGTTAGGATCCAAAGGGTTATAAAAAAATAAATACATAAATAATAATAATAATAACGTTCTCATCGTGTTTGATGTTTTTGTAAATGTTTCACAGCTTAAATTAAATCAGTAAAATATATTATTTGATTCAAACCGACTAGAATTTGGTTGCTAGGGAACAGTAGCAAAAGTGTTCTGTGCACGTTTTTTATTTTTCTTGAAATTTCACGAACAATGCATCCAACAGATACAAACAGGGGTCATTTTTTCTACTTTAACTGTAAGCAATTGGTAGGGCCGTGTGTTTTTTACTGTATTTCCACAAAATCAGAGACCGGTGCATTAAAACGGACCAAATCATGAGGTTTCCTGTATGTGTCTGTTAAAAAACAAAACAGTTGCAAAAAAAAACAAAAAACGAAACGATACTAGCAGTGATACGTACAAAAAGTAAAAACTACGACAAGCCTGCATTAATACATATATTACTTTATCATTGGTGGCGTGTATGAGATTACATTTTGTGATTATAACGAATACTTATTTTACCACAGCACCTCATAATTGAATGGTTCGTTCCAATGCTGTTTCTACGTTACCGTGTATTATTATTATTATTATTATTATTATTATTATTATTATTATTATTATTATTTTCTACATGGCTTAATACGTATATTAATTAATAAGAGGCAAATACGACACCGTTTTATTTAATAAAAAAATTCTAATTTAAATCCGCAGGAAAATATAAACATCTCTGCGCATGTTCTGTTTCTCATGCACTTCCTGCTATTGCAATGGACTTGTCTTCTGGGAAAATCAATTTTACGTTTGGGAGGGAGATTAAAAAAAAGGGTAGAGCACTTGATACTCGAACTTACTTTACATTTGAGACACTTTATTCTTAACTCACCTAATAATATCACCTGTAAATTAAAAACAATGTGTGAATTGTATTAATGTGTATTTATTTATTTTTTTAAGAGGTCCGTGCTGTGCGAAACACCCCTTGTGCCGAGTGAATGGTTTGTACCGGTGGGTCGTGCTGCAGTGTCTATATCTCTGTTGGAAATTCAGTCAGCTGTGGATACATTCAAAAGGTAATTCGAGAAAAAGTAAAAAACACCAATAATTATTGCATGGGTAATAAAAACAAATGGAACTCCTGTTTGTTTTTTTTATAACTTTTGGGATTAGGTCATGGAACCCTGGATATAACAAATAGTTTGTAATAGACATTTGTATTTACATAGTCTAGCATGATGCGTGCTTGCAGTCGTTGTAAAAAAAAGGAAAGACAAATTGTGCTAAAAAAATAAATGTGTATGTGGTATTATGTCTCGTAACACGCCCTAAGTAAATAATATAATCATGTACGTATCAAATTAGTGTGTACAGGTGACTAAGCAAAAAATAAAGTTTTTTTTTTATTAATTCACGAGTGTATAAAGACATGTATTGTTGTCGTGTAAGTAAATATATGATGTGTGATGTAATTGAGGGCGAGGCCTTTGTGTTAATAATATAGAACAAGTACTGAGTGATGTTATAATATTGGCGGTGAATTTAGACACACCTATTGGCTCGGGATGCAGGTGTTTACTTAATAATAGTACTTGTGGTTATGTCGTTTCTTTACCTTTATAAAATGAGCCTGATGTGCGCAGTTTATTGAACTATACGCTGTGTATATGGTTGTAGATATTCTAATTGACGGATACATAGCTGTAGGTTGCATTGTATCAATGCGTCTTCGATATTGGAGTTTCCTGTTTGAAGTTTCTCTCTCTCTCTCTCTCTCTCTCTCTCTCTCTCTCTCTCTCTCTCTCTCTCTCTCTCAGGCTGATTCGCGATGAGTGAAGGAGATTCGAACCCGGCCGCCACCCCCACAGCGGCTCCTGACGTGCACGGAGACGGACGCTGGCTCTCCTTGGTAATCCACTGGATCAGGGAGGGATCGAAATGTTTGTCTTTCGTATCACAACGGATCATAAGCAGTAATAACAATAGACTCCCATTGCATAGCAGTTTGATCCAATCCTGGTTTTAACTAGACACACTGTGGCTAATCAAGCTCGCAGTAAAACCTGGAATGGGTGAAACCGCTATGCAATCAGAGTCTTATTACCATCCCTGCAAGACTATGTTCGCTATCCTTCCTTGGCCCAGGAAAGTCTCTCTTTTAAACCCCCCCCCCATCTCTCTCTCTCTCTCTCTCTCCTCTCGGTGCTGTCTCTCCCCACAGCATCACCGCTTCGTGTCGGACAGCAAGGACAAGGAGCCAGAGGTCCTGTTTGTGGGAGACTCTCTGGTCCAGTTGCTGCACCAATTCGAGGTACCAGACCCAAACCCAGTCAGAAACTCGCGCTAGCCCAGAGCTTCCCATACCATCACTGGGGCCCCAGCGTCTTGTGGTTTTCATTCTGACGAGCTCTCAATTATGAATGAGTCATTCAGCAGACGCTTTTTATCCAAAGCGACTCGCAGAGACTAGGGGGGTGAACTCTGCATCATCAACAACTGCTGCTGCTGCTGCTGCAGAGTCACTTCCAATAGGACCTTGTTTGTTTTACGTCTCATCCAAAGGACTTAACCCTTAATTAAACTCCTAATTTGCTTGGTTCAACCTTTTTATTAAATTAATTGTTCTCAGCTCTTAAACTATTTGCTGATTTCAAGTTGACAATGACATTTTGAAAAGTCACTTGAAATCTGCAACTTTTTTTTTTTTAAGGAGCTGAGAACAGTTCATTAAAAGGTCTAGTTAGTTAAGTAATTGAGAGATCGGTTGGCATGGAAACCATTAGACTCTGGGGGTCCCCGAGGACCTGCCCTAGCCCCTTGCCTTTCCGAACAGGATCATCTGTAGAGTTTTTATCTTTGTACGTTTCTTGAATGGTTGGTTTTGCGATCGTTCGCCTGCTTCACCGCGTGCATTGCCCCCCTGCAGATTTGGAGAGAGCTCTTTTCTCCTCTCCACGCTCTCAATTTCGGAATGGGGGGAGACTGCACACAGCATGTTCTGTGGAGGCTGCAGAACGGAGAGCTGGACCACATAAACCCAAAGGTGAGCGGAGGGGGGGTCCACCCTGTGTGTTGAATAAAATACAAAGGAAGTCCAGCTGTCTGTGGCTCAGTGACCACGTGGACTGTGTACAGCTGTGGACAAAAGTTTAGCATCACTCTGTAGAACTAACTGGTTTTGCTTCATGAAGTCTAATGAAACCCGCTGCAATAATGTTACGTTAGCATATCGAATTACAAACCGTCGCTTTGTAGTTTTGCCAGATACTTAAAGGAAAAGCTGACTAAAAATTGAAAAATGTGACATTTCCGAAATCTAACATGAAATAATCCTATACTACTATTATGACTTCCGGTAGACTTTTATTTTTTAATACCATTTTGTAGTTTCTTTTGATTACTATTTTGTTAAATAAAATATCTAAATGATGTTCCTATTATTATTATTATTATTATTATTATTATTATGATTATTATTATTTTTTTTAATTATGTCTCAATCCTAAAATTGAGGCTGATCAAGCTCGTGCGTTGGGAAAACCTGGAATGGGTGAAACTGCTATGCAATAGGAGTCTGATTTCCATCCCTGCATTAACGACCAGCTGTCTGCAGTATTGGCGCATGGCGGTGGAATAGACTCCAGCGGAGACGCCTGGACTGTCTGAATGAATAAGCGAGCATGCTGCTGCGGTTGGGTGTCTGAAGACTGTGTCCTGTGCCACAGATTATAGTGCTCTGGGTGGGGACCAATAACCACGGAGACACTGCTGAGCAGGTCGCGGAAGGAATCGGGGCCATCGTCAAACTGATCCACAGCAAGCAGCCCACAGCCAGAGTCCTCATACTGGTGAGTGAGACACGCAAGGCCACGGTCTGCCTGCCTGTCTGTCTCTCTATCTGTCTGTCTGCCTGCCAACCTGTCTGTCTCTCTGTTTGTCTGTCTGTCTGTCTCTCTCTCTCTCTCTTTCTCTCTCTCTCTTTGTGTCTCTCTCTGTCTGCCTCTCTCTGTCTGCCTCTCTCTCTCTCTCTCTCTCTCTCTCTCTCTCTCTGCTCGGAGACCCTGACGTGCTCTGTTCCTCCAGGGTCTCCTCCCGCGTGGAAAGAGCCCCAACGCTCTGCGGGTGAAGAACGCCCGCGTGAACCAGCTGGTCCAGGAGGCCCTGCCCTCCCTGCCTGGCGCCTCCTTCCTGGACGTGGACCCCGGCTTCGTCCACTCCGACGGGACCATCTCCCACCACGACATGTACGACTACCTGCACCTCACCCGGGCCGGCTACGCCACCGTGTGCCAGCCCATCCACACCCGGCTGCTCGCCATGCTGGAGCAGCACAAAATATAACCAAGTGCCGAGCCAGCCAACCGATCCATACATGTAACGACCATCGAAACTGCCTAACCTCCGACCCTATACCCTCCCCAACCCCTCTGTTCCATCCTAGGTTTGGCTTGGTATTGCAGTCTCCTCCGCCAAGCTTACTGGCAACGCCAGAGCACCCCCACTGCAAAGGAAGAGCTCTCTGTGAAGTCCAAATTAAAAAAAAAAAAAAAAAAAAAAAAAAAAAAAACCTCACAGCTTAAGGGACCCCCTTGTTCTGCTTACCCCCCTCCCAGCTCTGTCCTCTGTTCTCTCCAGGGCTGGTGTGGTGTAGAAACCTCATCCAGCAAGCCTGCTGACCACACCAAGGGAAGCATCGCGAAGCAGCTGCTTGAGAGAGAGAAAAAAACCCAAGCTCAGTACCCAGTCTCTCCAATCTCAACACAGCTGTGATCGCCAGCCCGGAGGGCTCTTATATAGTTGATCTGTTTTTTTTTGACTTGCTTTGTATCATTTTTCTGACAAGAGAGGCCAAGTTACAACCCTGTTTGTTGCCGTGAGTTCTGAATGTTGTGTTAACTGTTTCGTTGTGGGTGTTGCTGCTCTGTAGACGGCCTGTCTGAGAGATAGGGGGGGGTTGGGAGGGTGCAATGTGCAATCCTGCTCTATCTGCTGCTGTATAAACACCTGAACACACTGCTCTGCCTGGCAAGCCTGTTTCCTTTCCAACAATCCCAGTACATTCAGAATGTTTTTTAAACCCAGTACACAAAATGTCCTGGGTTTCAGAATTTACTTTGTTTTTTAGGTATGTTGTTTGAAATTATCAGCGAGTTTGAACAATCCGGTCCCTGATAAATCTGCTCTGAATAGACTGATCACACTCCTCATCCCAGCATGACTAGGATGCACCTGGGAGTCGGAGTTAGCTCTCTAGGAGAACCAATTCTTTCAAAGTCAAACTCCTGACTTTTCAATACTAATAGTCTTCATTGAGGGGAGTTCTGAACCCCAGGACTGGGTGCAGCAGCAGCAGCAGGGCTAGTGTGAGTTTCTAACCCTGAGATACTTCAAACCTTTGGTCTGCAATTCGCCGCTTGCTGATCTTCAGCACGGTCTGTAGATTCAGGAGATCCTGTATGAATAGAGTCACTGCTGAGAATAAGGGAGCACTCTTTGGTAAGAATGAGGTGTTGGTTTGGACAGAGTTAAGCCAATGCACACATTGTTACAAGTACCACTGTTTAATGTACGGGACCTCCTCCCTCTCATGTTTATAGTTCAGGTGGGGACGACATTTACAACCACCCAACAAAGGAAGCTTTCATGGTACCAAGCGTGCAAACAAGGGTGTGGGAAAGTGGGGACAGAAAGTGTGACTGGAGAAAACACCTGTTGAGAGCCTGCCCTGGACTGGAGGGAGTCCCCTTTCTCTTAGGGAGGTGAAGGAGGGAGGGAGCAGTTCAGTCTCCATGCCTCAAGCCTGCCCTGGACTGGAGGGAGCCCCCTTTCTCTTAGGGGGGTGAAGGAGGGAGGGAGCAGTTCAGTCTCCATGCCTCCAGCCTGCCCTGGACTGGAGGGAGCACCCTTTCTCTTAGGGGGGTGGGGTGAAGGGGGGAGGGAGCAGTTCACTCTCCATGCCTCCAGCCTGCCCTGGACTGGAGGGAGCCCCCTTTCTCTTAGGGGGGTGAAGGGGGGAGGGAGCAGTTCAGTCTCCATGCCTCAAGTCTGCCCTGGACTGAAGGAAGTATCCTTTCTCTTAGGGGGGTGAGGGAGGGAGCAGTTCAGTCTCCATGCCTCAAGTCTGCCCTGGACTGGAGGGAGCACCCTTTCTCTTTGAGGGGGTGAGGGGGGAGAACCCTTTTTCTCCCGAGTAAACAATTTGTATTTAAACAGGCCTCTGTAGGACTGGAGCATTCGCATCAACCAACTGACGCCAAGGAAACCTATAACAGAGACCACACAGGGTTTATTTTTTAATGCTTTATTTCTGTAAGGTGGCGGTGCTTGAACAGGAAGAAGCTTAAAAGAAACTCAACAGGCTGCTGTTCCATAGAGAGAACAGTACAGTCCATACCAGGCATAAAAAAACAGAAGTCTGTCAAACAACACAGTTATAAGCAAAGCAATAAGAGATTTGTGAAGATGTACTTGTGGTTGCAAGCGGTAAGATTTTTTTTTGTTTATTTTAAGCTCTTGCACAGTAAGAAACTTTTATTTATTTATTTATTTATTTATTTGGCAGATGCCTTTATCCAAGGTGACTTACAGGTGTTACAGGGCAGTACAGGTTTACAATGCAAGCGCAGTATATAATGTAAACTCTACAGTCAGTGGGAGTATTTTTGAGCTCCAGAAGGATGGTTTCTGTTGGTTTGGCTGTCGGGGGAGTTTTAGCTGCAGGTCAGGATCTTGTCCTCTGGGCTGATCACCCAGAGCACACCCAGGTCATATGACACATGCTTGCTTTTCCCGCACATGCTCAGATAGGTCCAGTCAGTGCCGGCAGGATTAGCAACGCTGACCCCGTCCCTGAAGAAAAAATAAAAAAAATTATAACATAGCGATCGTTTACACTTCTTTTGCTGAAATATCATTCCTGGGCGGTGCTCTTTTCAGAATGTCCGCTCTAGACTTTTATAAGTGTAAAAAAGTTGTCAGGATGTTAACAATGAAAAGAGAAATGACAGGTATGTTATTTAAACAGGTCTAGCGACACACAAACCCCGTTTTTTTTTTAACAGCAAAATGACATGCTGTTACCAAAAAAGACATCAAAGAAGCCAGACTGGCGTGTCGCTGAGCCCGAATGCACAAAGCTGGTTTGATTTAAGGAGCTGGCGAGCTCACCTGCGGTACACGTTCCCGGCAGAGTTGACCCCGTACACGCTGCCGTCGGTGGACACCTCGATCATGGACAGCGCCCCGGGGACCTGCTGCCACGCCAGGCTGCCCATGCAGGCGTCCGGGGTCACCCCCTTCATCACGAATATCTGGTCGAGCCAGTTCACCCCCCAGCAGCTGTAGGGGCCACAGGAGTAGTACTTGAGGGACCCGGGAAGCAAGTTCCAGGGAATGGCGGCCGTGCCGCCACGCGTGGTCACCGTGGGATTGCGATTCAGGCAGAAGATGTTGTCTAACATGTTGACTCCGGCGATGAATTGGTCGCCTCCTGCGTCGATCTGCTTCAGTAGACCTGCGAGGAACGTACCAGAGTCAGGATGGTAGGGGAGACAGGCTGTTATAGAGAGGAGCGAGGCCAGCCTGAAGCCTGTGCTTTAAATATTACACTGCAAAACCTGTTAGAGGCTGCATGGCAGTAGGATGCTGTATAAAGCCAGGTGACCAAACTTGTGGAGCAGGTGTAAGCAGTCTGGATAGAAATGTTGTGGATGATACTAGATTCGCCCTTCTTAACAAGGATCTCTCATGCCTTACAGCTATGGCTAAACGTTTTGCATCATCACCCTATAGAATGAACTAATGTTGCTTCATCAAGTCGAATGAAACCTGCTGGAATAACGTCACGTTGACATATTGAATTGCACACCGCCGCTTTGTAGTTTTCCTATATACTTAACAAAAAAAACAAATTGAACAATGTGTCATTTCGACATCTAACATGAAATTCTACTGTACTACTATTATGGCTTCCGGTAGAATTAATTTACGATACCATTTTGTAGTTTCTTTGATTACATGATGTTAAATAAAAGATCATTTTTTTCCATTTATTTATTTATTTATTTATTTATTAGGTCTCAATCCTAGAATTCTAGGTGATGATAAAGTCGAATTCCTAACGCCCTTGTTAGGTAGCTACATGTGTTAATTTATTGGGGCAGGGTTGCGGTCAGGTAATAGTCTTCTGGGTGGATAGACTCCGTACCTTGAGCTTGTTCCCAGCGTCCTCCAATCATCTTGTAGATGAGATTGTCCTTGTTGACGCCCCAGACTCCAGCGGGCCCCACGGTCACGTGTTTGAGGGCCCCTGGGACCCGCACCCAGCCGTTTCCATAGCGAGTGTAGATCGAGTCTTCGCTGTTCACGCCAAACACCTGCCCGTCGCTGGCATCGATCTGCTTGAGGCGCCCGTCAATCTCTTGGCAGTCCAGCGCTGGAAAACACGATGCTGGGTAAACACCAGACGCGAGCAAGCAAGCGTGACACACACACACACACAGAGGCAAACCAACACAAAAACAACAGACAGACACACGCACCTAAACAAACGGAGACATGCATCACTCCCCCCCTTCTCCCTCCATTCCAGTCCCTCTTCAATGGCATCAGTAATTTTTTTGGTTAATGGTTTAAATGTATAGTAGTTGCCAGAATCTGGAATTTGTATGTCTCTTTCCCCCCCACCCCACCCCCCCATTTCTGGCATTTCCAAGGTTTAAAAACTTAAATCCGAAATGCGTTGTCTTTGTTATGAAGTCAGTTGAAGCCAGCAATAGCAGCAATGGTGTGAAATGTCACTCTGCAGCATCCTGTTACATTTTAAACTACCACTGAACTTGAGGAGGCTAACAGTATGCAATGTGCCATGATGGGATGTAAACGCTTCCCAAGATAATACAATGCATGTGATTACAATTGTGCTCAGTCAGTGAAGCAAACGCAGTGATTCACACAACATGTCAAACTGCTTTCTCTACCTGTAACTAAGCTAGAATTGGGCTAAATTTCAAACCCTACCCCCTCCCGCCCACAGCCCCTCTCACTTACCCAGGCTGGAGCCCACGAACAGCGCTAGGACGAGTAGAGAAGCTCTCATGGTTGCAGTCAGTCGAATCTCAGCAAGCGAGACTTGGTGTGTCACAGCCAGCCCCAGAGAGGCGTTCTTATACCCAAATGCCCTGGAGTGGGAAGACCCGAATGAGAAACCGGACAGCCTCTCCTTGGGAAATCAAATAAGGGCAGATTAAAGCAAATATTTGAACTGAAAACCAGTATTTGAATTCAGTATTTGAATGCCATGAATTGAATTCAAACACATGTAGCTGCCATAGTTATTATGCTGGAGGCATGGAGACTGAATTTCTCTCTCCCTCACACCCCGAAGAGAAAGGGGGCTCCCTCCAGTCCAGGGCAGGCTGGAGGCATGGAGAGTGAACTGCTCCCTCCCTCCTTCACCCCCCTAAGAGAAAGGGTGCTCCCTCCAGTCCAGGGCAGGCTTGAGGCATGGAGACTGAACTGCTCCCTCCCTCCTTCACCCCCCTAAGAGAAAGGGTGCTCCCTCCAGTCCAGGGCAGGCTCTCAACAGGTGTTTTCTCCAGTCACACTTTCTGTCCCCACTTTCCCATACCCTTGTTTGCACGCTTGGTACCATGAAAGTTTCCTTTTGTCACACGGACAAACCAGGCAAATGTGTCATCCCCACCTCAACTATAAACACATGACATAATGGTACTTGTAACAATATGTGCACTGGCTTAACTCCAAACCAACACCTCACTCTTATCAAAGGGTGCTCCCTTATTCTCATGAATCAACAGACTGAGCCAAAGAACAGCAAGTGTGAATAATAGCTTTTATTAAACAGGTACACAAAGGCACATAGAGGTTTAGAGGAAGTAATAGTGACTATAAATACAGTAACGGTAAGAGTAGCTTGGTGTTATTATTATTATTATTATTATTATTATTATTATTATTGTTAGGGACTGGTGTGAGATTATATATATATATATATTATATATATATAATGTTGTATTTATATTACATGTATTGCAATGGTTTGGCATTTGAGCTGGCTAAATTGACTGGAAAGTATTGGAAACAAACTATGAACACAAATGTTTTACAATTCAACTACAAAGCAAGCCCTGTAGTCAAGAAACAAGTGCCTGCCTTAGCGTTATTAGCTCGCCAGCCGCTATCAGGATACCCATTACAATACATTACATTGCAGTACGCTGTGTGTTTCTATCACTGTTTTAACACTGCCACTAAATTATCGTGTACCGTATTTTCAGGAAGCCTGTGCCAGAGAATCTGGCTGAGCAAAAAAAAAAAAAATACTATTAGCTAATGCTGTATAGAATAGTAGCAATGCATTTATCTCTGTGTTGATACGTAAGCATCGATCCAATCAATACAATCAATCAACTGAATCAATCATTGGAATGCAGGTGTCGATTGAAGTTCCCGCTGGCAGGCTGCGGGAGCGCAGTGGTGGCGGGGAGCCTCTAGGGGGAGCTCTAGAGGATGCAGCTCACGATCTTCTGATCCATTGTGATCAGCCACAGCACTCCCAGGTCGTAGGTGGCATGCCTCATGTTGCCGCAGACGTACTGGTGAGTCCACTGGGAGCCCGACGGGTTGCTGTCGGTGATCCCAGCCCTGTCAGGGTAAACGCAGGAAAACGTCATTCGAACCGCAGTCTCGCTTGTGTCTGTCTGGATTTAAGAGCCGACTAGGTGGTTTGTAAAAAAAACGAGAACAAATGGCTGTCTTTGGTAAAAGCAGTGAACGGTCAAAATGCAACAAGATTAACATGTATTTTTTATCTATATATATCTCTAGCGTGGCATATATTTCTGTGTCTTTCTATCTCTCTCTCTCTCTCTCTCTCTCTCTCTCTCTCTCTCTCTCTATATATATATATATATATATAAAGCTTATAAGTACCTCCCTTGTTTGTTTTCAGACTCACTTTGCCTGTGTTAAACATATTGAAACAAGTTGTTTTTTTTATTTTTAGCAAAAATATATATAGAGAGAAAAGTTTTAAAGCTCCATCCATCTTGAAAGAGAGAGAGAGAGAGAGATTCCCAATATAATAATAATAATGCATAACGTTTTGCAATGCCAAAAAACAAATCTAGATTGAGATGTTTCTATTGTTTCTATCATGGTTGCACCAGACAGACCGAAAAGTCCCTTTAAAAGGAGGGATCACAACTCTAGAGGGAACGGGGGTGGTGGGGGACCCCAGAATGCCTGACCTGCGGAAGACCTCCCCGGTGCCGTTAATGCCGAACACGATCCCGTCCGATCCCACCTCCACCAGGACCATGGGGAAGTCTGGGACCGGCTCCCAGTCCGAGCCCTGGCACTTGTTCGGGGTCACCCCCTTGCGGACCAGCACTGCGTTCTTGGAGGTCACTCCCCAGCAGGACTGGGGGCCGCAGGAGTAGTACACCAGGTCATCAGCGAGAGAGACCCAGGGGACATGGACTCCTCCCCCGAGCACCAGCGCCGCCCCCTGCTGGTTCAGACAGAATCCTGCACTCTCATTGTTTACACCTCCGATCAGCTGGTCACCCCCAGCGTCAATCTGTTTCAGGAGACCTGAGAGGGGAGGGGAGGGGAGGGGAGGGAGGAGGGGATGGGGGAGGGAGGGGATGGGGAGGGAGGGATGGGGGAGGGGAGGGAGGAGGAGGGGGGGGGAGGGAGGGGAGGGGGGGGAGGGAGGGGGAGGGGGGGGAGGGGAGGGGAGGGGGGAGGGGATGCGGATGGGGGATGAGGGGAGGAGAGGGGAGGGGAGGGGAGGGGAGGGGATGGGGAGGGGAGGAGAGGGGGGAGGGGATGCGGATGGGGGATATGGGGAGGAGAGGGGAGGGGAGGGGATGGGGATGAGGGGGGAGGGGTAATCAGGCTAATTAAAGTTACTCACAACTAGGGATTGTTAACTGAATTTCTCTGCATGCTGCTTCTTTTTTTTACATTGTTATTACAGCCAGCTTCTCACAGTGCAGTTTCCACACCCATAATCTCAGTTAAATATAATGCGCTTTTCAACAAATGCTATACATCCTGGACTCTCTTCTTCTGACTGCATTACCCTCCACTCTCTCCCATTTCCCGGCGACCATCTTGAAGATGTGGAAATCCTCGTTGACCCCCCACAGTCCAGCCAGGCCCACGGTCACATGCCTCAGGTTCCCCTCCATCGGCACCCACTTGTTCCCGAATCTCATGAAGACCGCGCCCGCGTCGTTCACCCCGAAAACCAGCCCCAGCCCAGCGTCCACCTGCTTCAGTGAGCCGTCCACAAACTGGCAGTCCAGCGCTGGGGAGAGAGAGAGAGAGAGAGAGAGGGAGATGGACAGGGAGAGAGGAGGGGAGAGAGAAAGCACAGTTAAGAACATAAGAACATAAGAAAGTTTACAAACGAGAGGAGGCCTCATTCAGCCCATCTTGCTCGTTTGGTTGTTAGTAGCTTTTTGATCCCAGAATCTCATCAAGCAGCTTCTTGAAGGATCCCAGGGTGTCAGCTTCAACAACATTACTGGGGAGTTGGTTCCAGACCCTCACAATTCTCTGTGTAAAAAAGTACCTCCTATTTTCTGTTCCGAATGCACCTTTATCTAATCTCCATTTGTGACCCCTGGTCCTTGTTTCTTTTTTCAGGTCAAAAAAAGTCCCCTGGGTCGACATTGTCTATAACTTTTAGGATTTTGAATGTTTGAATCAGATCGCCGCGTAGTCTTCTTTGTTCAAGACTGAATAGATTCGATTCTTTTAGCCTGTCTGCATATGACATGCCTTTTAAACCCGGGATAATCCTGTTTGCTTTTCTTTCTAGAGCAGCAATATCCTTTTTGTAACGAGGTGACCAGAACTGAACACAAAATTCTTGGTGAGGTCTTACTTTTGCATTGTAAAGTTTTAACATTACCTCCCTTGATTTAAATTCAACACTTCTCACAATATATCCGAGCATCTTGGTTATTTCAGTATTCTCTTCATAGTCAACCAGTAAGCCTGACAATCTGAGACAGGTAGCGTTTCTTTCATGGGAGAGTTGCGGCAGAAACAAAGCAAGCCTCTGGCAATCATCTTTCATGGATCTTTGTGCCACGTGCTGTTTAATGCCAAGAAGCTTCACACTTTCCATCAGGAAAGTCTAATGCATTTCTCTTTTATTACTTTGGCTTTCCAATATAACTTTTTAACTGCATAATGCATCTTTGTTCTGTATTATTTTTTTTCTTTTTGAAAAACAAAATAATAATAATTAACATTAACCCGCTAGCGCCACCTAGCCCCCCAGATTGGAACCCAGGCCTCCAGAGGAAGGTGAAAGGCTTTGTCTAGTGCATTAACATGAACCCGCTAGCGCCACCTAGCCCCCCAGATTGGAACCATGCCTCAACCTGTACCCTAGGTCTCGCTCCTCTCTTTGCTTTCCACACTCACCTTCGCTGGGGCCCATCACAAGGATCAGACAGAAGGCTAGGGTTCTCATGGTGGCGATGGGAGGCTGTGAGGCTTGTCTCCTGGTTTGGTTGTGCCTGGTACAGCCCAGACTCAGGGTTTATATACAGTCTCCTCCTGAGCTCAGGAGCTGGTTCCCACCATCAATGCCAAGGGGGGGTTATTGACAAGGATTCGCTCACCAGCCAGGATACAGACTCCCCCGAACTGAAAGCAGGATATTGAAACATGAAAACACAATGGGAACGAGTGGAGCAGTGACATATCCATAACCTCAAACAATCCAACCAGAAACTCATAAACTCTGCGCACTCTGCAGTGTTATGAGTAGGAGGTGTTCTGATTTCAGAGTTTAATAGAAATATATATCATTGTGATTACCCAGGAAGGTGAAAGGCTGGTCTAGTGCATTAACATGAACCCGCTAGCGCCACCTAGCCCTACAGATTGGAACCCCCCCAGATTGGTCTAGTGCCCAGGCCTAGCCCCCTGGAAAGGCCTCCAGAGGAAGGTGAAAGGCTGGTCTAGTATGTGCGTTAACGGATGAACCCAGGCCTCCAGAGGAAGATCTGGTCATTTTACTGACTGTTTTCTTTTCTGTCCTGGACAGTTCATTTTACTTGTTTTTCTCAAAGAATCTTTTTCTCTTGGTAGTACAGGATCATTATTAAATAACTCGATCCTAGTATAGGCAGATGAAAAGCATAGGAAAACTACAAAAGTGCTAAAACCCCAACAATGACAGTGCTGAACTCCTATAAGAGGTTGAGGAAAGTTCACCTCATTCTCAGTAAACACAATGTTCCTTTCGCAATCTTGGCACTGCGCTCACTGCATGATAAAATGTGTTGGTTTTTTTTGTTCAGTATTGGGACCACTTCATGACAGCCATCTGGCATTCACAAACGCTCCGAACGATTCAAGTGTTGAAGAATTTTGTTCTTGACCTGTGTCGAATTCTGTCAGCTATATGAAACTACTGGGTCTTGTTTTACAGCCCGCCAGTGGAGCGAGCATGCGGGTTTAATTAAACCGTGGGACGGAGAGTTTGTTTGGTCATGCCTTTACAGAGGGGAGACTAAAGAACTGATTGGAGAAGAAGAAGAAGATGAAATAGATTTTAGGGTGGCACGAAAACGTCTATCAGTGCCAACAAAGCACTTAAAAGCTAAGGCGATTTCAATGTCAGTTATATTTTAAGGCTGTGTTTCACATCACACACACACACAGAGCCCTCAGTTCTCACCTGTATTGTGATGTCTTTGTGAGGGCTGTCAGGCTGCCTTTGAAGTTTAGAATCTGGAATCCAGGCAGCATTCCACTCACTGTCTGATGGTTCCTGGTCTCCACGGTGACAGCGAATGCGGGCACACACGCACACACACACACAGCACACTTGGGTTTCAGAAGCCCTAAGGGTTCCGGAATCCATGGTGACGTTCTTTAGAACCCCCTTGAAAAGCGGCGCGCTCAGGAGCTCCAGCAGAACAGCTCGAGAGGATGGGGATGCACAGAGCTCTGGTGTGTGTGATTGTGCTGTGTGCTCTGGGGTGCTGCCCGAGCTCTGGGGAAGAGAAAGGTGAGAGATGGTCTTCAATGCCAGAGTGCAATCAACTATGACATAGTTATCGATATGCAAAAATCAGTTTAGCCATTTATTTTTGCATTGATGCCCTATCTATCTATCTATCTATCTATCTATCTATCCCCATGCTTTTCCCAGTTATATAGTTTATCATGGTTTTCTGTACCTCTCTGGGCTTTGCAATACTTAACTATGCTTTATTACACTTTCTTATGCTTTCCGCTTGCAAATCTTTCTTCGCCTGATTTTTCGAATTCATTGTATTTGAATTTCCTCTTTACTTCGTGAGTCTTGTATTTTAATCAGGTATTTTTAACCCATTGAATGGCGAGGAGCCAAAGCTGTCAGAGAACTCCTTGGACTGGGCTGAGAGAGTGGAGAGAGGACTCTGTGCTTGTGTGGGTAGGTGGGCTCTGTGCTCCCTGCTAGCAGACAGACAAAACAACATCATGAGACTTAAGAGAAACTTAGCAAGGGTCTGAGAGCTCTCACTGACTATAACCAATGTATTGAGATTAATTTAGCAAGGGTCTGAGAGCTCTCACTGACTATAACCAATGTATTGAGATTAACTTAGCAAGGGTCTGAGAGCTCTCACTGACTATAACCAATGTATTGAGATTAATTTAGCAAGGGACAGAGCTCTCACTGACTATAACCAATGTATTGAGATTAATTTAGCAAGGGACAGAGCTCTCACTGACTATAACCAATGTATTGAGATTAATTTAGCAAGGGACTGAGAGCTCTCACTGACTATAACCAATGTATTGAGATTAATTTAGCAAGGGACTGAGAGCTCTCACTGACTATAACCAATGTATTGAGATTAATTTAGCAAGGGACTGAGAGCTCTCACTGACTATAACCAATGTATTGAGATTAATTTAGCAAGGGTCTGAGAGCTATGTGCAGTGTACAAAAAAGGTTTTTTTAATACTTCTGATACATCTATGTCATTGATGTTACTGTAAATATGTAATCACATGTATAACTGAACATTATATATATATACAGAATATATATAGGCCTTCAGCTGAGTAGAAAGAAAAGTAATTAACTAATTTCGCTTCATAAAGTCAGTAGTTTCTGTGTTGGATTGTCTTCTCGCAGGGAAGGGGAGTGTGCGTGGGACAGGGATGGCTGGCCAGGATTGTATTTGCAGCTGGAGCGGAGCGAACAAACCAGGGCGAGGGAGCAAGAGACTCCAGCAAAAAGGTAGGTAATAATAATAATAATAATAATAATAATAATAATAATAATAATCATCATCATCATCATCAGGGATGAGACATGCATGTTTCAATTCCTGGTTTTTATACAAGCTTGATTAGCTCCAGTGTGTCTAGGTAACAAGCCCCAGTGTGTCTAGGAATAACAAAGCTCAGGGTGCAATGGGAGTCTTAGAGGTGTGTCCAGTGGTTAGGAAAAAACCCTAGTGAGAACCAGGAATGGATCAAACTGCTGTGCAATGGGAGTCTTATTAAACTAGTTAAACCAGGAATGGATCAAACTGCTGTGCAATGGGAGTCTTATTCCCAACCGTGATGATAGCACGATGTTTCATGCAATCAACTCAAAGCACCGGCCAGTATTTAGAAAGTGTTGTGTTAACCATTGTGCTGGTCCTGCACAACCTCCTGACATTATCACCGGCCCGTCTCTTTAAAAGAGCTCTGCTCACCCTGGCTTGTTTAAAATCTCATTCCTGGCCCCTTATTGTCACCAGCAACTTCACCGCCCCTCCCTTTTTTTTTTTTCTTCCACTTTAGACGACAGGGAAACAGTTATCAAAGAGCCCGCATCCTAATGTTTCTGTAAGTTTAACATGCCTTTGTCAAACAGTGGAGGTAGTTACAGGGTTAAGATGCCCTGGCAACAACACTCCCTGGTTTCTATGGAAATCTATTGATGTGTTTGTGATGTCATTCACTGCACCGTTACATCATTAACTATCTACTATTCCTTTCTGCGGGTGTTCCATAATTCCAGCATCACACGCAGGGTGTTCTCTGTTAAACCTGGTGGCCACACCCCTTACACTAGGACTGTTCTTCGTTTCAGCGTTGTCAAGGAAACTGGAGAAGCAGCAGCCACAGAGATACTCGGATAATAGGAAAGCAGCACCCCGGAACCGCAACCCCCAAAACCATAACCCCCTCAAACGCAAATCTCAGATCAGCACCCCACTTTAAAAACCCCTATACAGGACAAGCAGCCAAGAAACGAACGAACACCACAACAGAGAAGCCTAGGCCTAGATTACATCAAACTTATGGCAGGAACAGGAACAGCGGCTTGAAATCTGGTTCCAGGAGACCAGAGGGAGACCTAGTCTGAGATTGCTGTATCAAACCCCCAAGTCTCCCCTGGTGTGCCGTGCAATGGCCTGAATCTTATTGGCACCCAATGTCTGTTATATTGTAGGGTGCAAAAAACTGTAACATGCATTTAATTATATCATAGTAGCGCATAGTAGTCCTTTGTAAGTCAGTATATCTGTAGTATATGTTAAACAGAATAAACATTTCATGTAGTCTGTAATCTTTTTTCTTCTTTTTTTACAACATGCATGTTCAATAAAACACAGTATATTGCCATTATTTTTGGTTTTGCTTATTTTTGTTAACCTTCCTCTGAAGGCGGGTTCCACTCTGGGGGAGCTAGGTGGCGCTAGCGGGTTCATGTTAATGCACTAGACCAGCCTTTCACCTTCCTCTGGAGGCCTGGGTTCCAATCTGGGGGAGCTAGGTGGCGCTAGCGGGTTCATGTTAATGCACTAGACCAGCCTTTCACCTTCCTCTGGAGGCCTGGGTTCCACTCTGGGGGAGCTAGGTGGCTGCGCCGACACAAAGGGAAAGGTTCATGTTAATGCACTAGACCAGCGTGTCACATGGTTTCACCTTCTGTTGATGGAGGGCTGGGTTTATATACGCTGTGGAACTCTGGGGGAGCTATATATATATATATATATATATATATATATGGGTTATATGTCAATGCACTAGACCATATATTTATACCTTCACACACACACACACACAAACCACCTGTTATGCGGAGAAGATGGAAATCAAAACGGTGTAGATAATTGTTAAAATAACTGTTTACTATATATATATATATATATATATATATATATAAATTACACACACTTAAAATACAGTAAATTTGGTTTCTTAGTTTTACTAAATACGCGTAGTGAATTATTTGAATATAAACTAAAGAGTTCTGTTAATTTACCGACTGTATTTGTCATTCATTAGTATAAAAAAACCTTAAAACTAGCCTAACGCATGTAACCATACATGTAATTTTAAAACGGTACAGTAAACTCATTTGTACAAAAACTACAACAAATAAACGTCTTAGGCTAAAAACCTATTGTGGTCTTTTTTTTCTTATGGGGATAAATTGCAGTGTATATTTGACAGCATAATCATATAGATTTTAGTTGCATTTTATTTATTTTACAATATCGAGTCGAGCGCTGCTGTTTCCCATCCTTGTTTACAACAGCGCCAACTTGAGAATGGAACGCGAGATACCGCCAGCCCGCGAAAATACAGTGGCACGCGCCTCTGGATTTAAAAATTGAATTCAAAAATAAATAACGGTCACCAGTGTTTCGGACAATTAGGAGGGACAGGCAGACATTTAAGGAAGACTACTTGCTATTTTCGTTAATTAAAACAGTCTGTTCTAATTTATTAAAAACTGGAGTACAGCTGGAGTAGCATTTTATTTATTTATAAAAGAGAGAGAAAAAATAAAGATAGAGTAAGTTCCTACAAATATCAGCGAAGGTTTTTTTTTTTTTTATATATCGTCAATATATATAAAAAAAAAAAAAAAAAAAAAAAAGGTCACCGACAAGGTAAACTTCAACAACCCTACGAGAACCACATTGCTGCACGATTTACTGGTATTGAGAGACTTCATATAGATGTCAGAAGAATAACACATAATTGTTAAAATAGTTGTAAATTATAATATAAATATATATTATATATATATATATATATATTTAATGAAGCCCTAAAAGACAGTAAATTTGGTCCGTTAGTTTTTTAAATTTGATATATACACGGTTATGAATAGAAACAAAAAGGCTATAGTTTAATTTACCACATCAAACATTTGTGTTAGTGCATGGACACACACTAATATATACAAAAATTTGTTAAACTAATTTACAGCTCATTGAAATAACTTCATTCCTCCTAAAATGATAATTTTAAAAGCTATTTTATCATGTAAACTCTTTTTGTAGAAAAAGCAAAGAACAATTTTTGCTTATTCTACAAAAATAAACGTCTTATTTGTTGGTACCCTTTAGAAAAGATAATAAAAACCCAAACTAATTGTTTATTTAAATTGGTCTTTTTTTCAGCCTATTTAAATGGAGAAAAGTAGTTCTGTTTTATCATTGGGATAAACCACAGTGTATATTTGACAGAAAGCAAATCAGAGAGATTTTGAGGAGTCAGAAAGAATTTATTAGACAAATATGGTAAAGGTAAAGGCTGCTGACCATTTCCCATCCTTGTTTACAACAGCGCAAATATTTGAGAATGGATGGAACTGAGCCAACCGCCAGCAAGAGGAAAATACAGATTGAACAGCGCCTCTGAATTAGAAAAAACCAAGGAATTCAAAAATAAATAACGGTCACCAGTGTTTCGGACAATTAGGAGGGACAGGCAGACATTCCATGGAAGAAGAAGACTACTTCACTTTTTCGTTAATTAAAACAGTCTGTTCTAATTTATTAAAAACTGGAGTACAGCTGGAGTAGCATTTTATTTATTTATAAAAGAGAGAGAAAAAATAAAGATAAAGAAAAGTTCCTACAAATGAATCATGGAGGAGGTTTTTTTTTTTTTTTTTGTTTTCGTCAAATCAACTGTGCAGGGCTAAAGAAACTTCAAGAATCAAAAAAAAAAAAAAAAAAGGTCTCCGACAAGGTCCTCCAAAGGATTCAAAACAACCCTAAAAGAACCAGATTGGATAAGACAAAACTGGACTATTTGAGAGTGGCTTCATATGAGATGATCTGAAGAATAACATCTATGGAAAGAGCTGAAACATGGTGAGAAGCACCCATCAAAATTATAATGTAAAATATTTAGCAAGATTAGTCTTATCAGCTGGTCACAGTGTATTTAATGAAGCCCCTAGAAGACGGTCCAGTCTCCGTTAGTTGTATTTACTCTTTGATATATACACGGTTGGATGACGTGGAGAACACATGCTCATTGGGAAAGGCTATAGTTTAAATTATGCCACATCAAACATTTGTGTTAGTGCATGGACACACACTAATATATATATATATATATATATATATATATATATATAGAAAAAAACACAACACACTTTGTAGAGGTATATATATAAAAACATAGTCACATGCATTTATACTTACCATGTGATTGTGCAATAAACCTATACAGATTCCGATGCGTTTTTATTTTATATAAAAGAAACAAACAGTCAGTAGTTACTTTATTGATTTTAAATTTCAAACAAATCCTCACTAACACACTTAAACATTTACATTAAAAACACATTACTTATTTCAATACCAATTAAGATAATTATATTTGTTAACACAGTGCAAACCCACCCACTATGCATGCAAAGCCAGTTCACATTATCATATAAAAAAAAAAAAAAAAGATTACACAATTGACAACAGAAATTCTATTCCCTCGTATGAAGCCCAAGAATTAAAAAGCTCCAGATGCATCCACTGATCACAACTCACTCAGCAGCTCTTGTGACACCACTGCCTTCAGGAAAGCAGGCAGGACTCTTCATGTTGAGACCGTACAGCCTGAAAACTGCTCCTCAAAAGCACCTACTTTAAACATACTATTGCTGTGCCTGTCCAGCGCACAACAGTGGAGCAACCATCCCATTTGTTTTTTTACTCTGGTAAATAATGCAGCCCAGTTTGTGCAGGGTACCACCAGAGGGGATTGCATGGAGAGTCAAAACAAAGCTGTTGAATAACACAGGAAATACACGTGCACTAACACGATTCTTCCAGTTACGTCTTGTGGTGCTCGTGGATCATTGACAGCTTTTGAAATGAAAGAGTCTGTAGGAAAGATGGGGGGGGGGGGGAAGAGGCTATTTAAGCTTTTGCATATTTAAAACAGGATACTGGTTTCAGGTTTACTTGCAGTTCATTTGAAAATATTTCCACTTTGTAGAAAGCCAATTACAAAGCATTAACAGGGGAAGTTTGACTCCAAGTAAATTGGGGGGGGGGGGGGATCTGCCAAATAAACATCGGGACAGAAACACACCTGTGTGCTGAACTCATTTAAATCTATCAGCAGCTCTGAAATCAGGCTCCTTTATAAATTAAATGGGTTAGTAAGCCTACTAACACAGACCTGATTACTGGGACTTCCTAGGTGCAGAAAAAGTTTCTAACCTTGGCATGGAAGAGCCAAGGATACCTACCCCCATGGTTATGATATACATGCACTATATATAAATAACACTCCCAAAAACCAAAACAAATAGCAAGGAGGATGAGACTCACCTGCAACATTTACACCAACACAGCTGCACTTACAAGTGTGCCTATGACCATTGCTACTGCATGTCTGGACCACGAGGACGCCGAATCTTTAAAATACAAAAAATTAAAAACAGCATAAAAATGATACCAACTAACTTAAGGGGGAGGATCAAACAGATACAGCATGCCCTCCATCAGCAATAAAAACATACCAAGCACATGGTGCATCTTTACAGCAGAACTGTTCCTTTCAGTCAGCGAGTTCCAGGCTGTACAAGTGTAACTGCCATCATTACTGGAGTTTACAGGGTGGATCTTGTATGGCGAGCCCTTGGAAACTAGTTTCCCATTGATAAACCAGGTGTATTCACAGACCGGTTGAGAGCGAGCTGAACACGTGAATACTGCAGTTGAGCCTATACGCGATGCATCTGGTCCTATAATAGAGACTTGCTCAGGTCCATCTGCAACACAAACAAGATTTAATCTATTTTATATAGCACCTTTCATAGGGGAGCACCATCACAAAGCACTTCACTAACCCAAATTCAGAAATTAAGGAGATCTGGATACTTGCAATTCACAACCAAGCTGTATCCAGTGCTAGTTCCATTTCTAAAATAACTGTTAGCGATACACTGGTAAGTGCCGTTATCAGACACCAGCACTGGGTTGAAGGATACCGCACTGTTGTCCTTTGAAAATGTTATTCTATCACCAGCAGACAGGGGCTGGCCGTCCTTCAGCCAGCTCCTTGAATCTGCGTTCCCAGACACATTGCAGGTCAGACTGAAGGTGTTGTTCAGTATTGGGTATGGAGAGGGGGAGTTTACAGTCACTTTAGTTACAGAGTCTGTGAACAGAAAAGGACAGCATTACACATTTGTCACATTCTGAATACAAAATTAAAACACACAGGTTGGGCAATTCATTGGGTACGATGAAAACCATACTAAACGTGACACAACTAACACAAACCTCAAAAACATCCCCCCTCCTTTCCCAGAGAAAGAAACTTGAATACTAATAACAGGTTCAGACAAGTTATTTTATCCATGGTTTAAAAAAAAATAAAAAAACCTGCAGGACTCACCAATAATATGCAAGGTTGCATTCCCAGTCAGAGAAAAAGGCGGTTCACCAGCTTTCTGTAAATGTACAAAGTAGTCTCCAGAGTCACTTAACTTCACAGACATGAGCTTTAGGGATCCCGTTTCATAGTTCACATCGATTCGGTCGTTATATTTTAACCCTACAACAAGTTTAGTACCGATCCAAAAAACCACCTGCTCGTTTCTGAACTGCCAGGATCCCGTTTCTGGTTTGTCCGGGGAGCGCACCTCAAACACTACGTCATCGCCAACTTCGACGGGGTCTTTGGAAAGCGTTACTTGAAAACTCCAGCCACCTGGAAATGAACCCAGTAGCAAGCAGTCAGTTTGTAGTAGTCGTTTTGAACAAATAAACGCAGCCTGCCAGTTCCCCCCGAAAGGTATATCACTATATTTCTGGGCGGCAAAAAGTAAAGAAATCATAAAACAAGGAAAAACACCTGGTTGTCCTTTGTTATAAAGCCGCAATTAAGAATTGAAGTAGTTTCATTCCGATGAAATAATAATAATAAATAATAACAATAAATATTTACAATATTTTTTCTAAAAATAAATGGGTTAAAAAAACAAAAAGAAACGTTTTTTTTTCTAATCACATTAATACCAGAAAAAGTGATATAACATTTATATTTTACCTTTTAGCAACCCCAAAAGAACAAGAGTCAGCACTTGTACGCGTGTTTTTTCCATTGCGAGGCTAAAATTACGCCGCAAACAAAAAAACTACTGAATTTCTTCTGCTGTTGCGTTTCAATGTCTATTTTATACGTGCTACTTACAAACGAACCACCTGCAATACATTATCATTTGTAAACACGCACCCTGCACTTCCGTCGAAATAATGAAGCGATACCTTTTTGAAACGTGATTAGGAATGAAGGAATGACAATCAGGTGGTTTCAACACGCGCATTATTCAAATTTGGGGTACATTTGTAATCACGTGGGATAAGAAGACGCGGGAATGTACCTTCACTTGCTTATAAAACTTTCAGAATCGAATTTACCAATTCAGCGTTAACTTTATTAACGAATATTAATTTGAAATGCATGGCACATGTGTATATATTTAAATATAGTATAAAGAAGTATCTTTATTATCTTCATTGATTTCTAAGAACTTAATGTAAAATACTGTTCTGTTTCTTTTTTTGCTGCTTTTCCAACTTAAAAAAAATAGTAAAACAATATTCCACATACATACATACATACAGACAGACAGACAGACAGACAGACAAGGCTTAACACATTCTTACATTTGTTTGGTGTAATTTTATTAATGTTTGGTTTGGGGAACAACTGGAAGTCAGAATGACAAGCATTTATGGTTTTCATTGACAGGGTGGCCTAGATTTTCAACTTTCCCTTATAAAGGTGTACAGTAAATGAAAATTAAGCATCACAGTTTACAGGACATGATATACAACAATAAAAGTAGTTTAATAAAATATTAAATAGCTGTAATTGCAGAAAGCACAGTATCGTTTTTTTAACCATTGTGCTGTAATGATAAGCAATGACTTTTTAAATTACTGTTTCACATTTTCCTCAAAGTCATAAATAAATATATATATATATATATATATATATTACACGTGCCTACAACTAGAATGTATAACTTAAATTAAGGGGCGTTTTCAATACAGCCTGTTGGACAACACTAGCGTGTTTTTAGAGTTTCTTTTATGTATGCTGTCTTTAATACAGAAAAGGAACAGTACATTGTGCCCAGGTAAGTTGTTACAGCTCTCAAAGAGGGATTAACATCAATGCAGTTTAATAAAAATACAGAACACACCCTTAGTAAGTATGAACAGCCCGATGTAATATTGTGTATATTTATTAAACTTAATATCTCTTTAAATCTGTAATGTAAATCCTCTGGAAAACCCAATTTTAGTGTTAGTGATTCAAATCTGTCAGATTTTCCATGGGGCATTCTGTGCTTGGGTGGGAGGGGAGGTCCATTAATTAAAAACATTACAAAGTCAAGCAATCAAGGCTGTTGGAAAATAATTAATAATATAGATATATAATGTTCAGAACATGTTAAAACAAATCTATTCTTCCAATTACTTCCTTTGGAGCTCAATGATCTACAAAACCCCCGAATCCCCATCTGTAGAAGAGAAAAAGACACTGGTTAGAACTTAAAAAGCATATTTGAAGTTATACACAGTGTTGTCTTGTTGGTGAATATATTGTCATTCCTGGGCCCTTAATTGAACATACTGTTTGACATGCACACAACCTGTATATCAAACAATATTTAATCCATCAAAACAAAGATAAAACTCAGCTTTATGAATAGATTGACTTTCTTTAAAATCATTCCCAATACACAAATGGGGTCAACACTAAACCCAGAGTGAATGCACTCACCTGCAGCATTTTACCCTGAAACACAAAGCAGAAGAACCAGAACAGCAATCGCCACCTCTACTGCATGTCCAGATGCCAAGGAAGCAGAACCATTAGGGTCTACAAGAAAACATTACAAAATAAAATACAATGTACAGCAGCCTTCTGGATATCTTAAATAGAATAAAAAGCTAATCTAAGAGCACTTGTAACATTTAAACGGTTATATGATATGCACTAGCAACTCATCACTGCTTCCTTCTTCCTCATCTGTTCTTTATTTGTATTTCACACTTACGTTGGAGATATGCAGGTATTTAAAAGACAACTTTTACTCTATGAAAAATGACTTTCTGTTTCCTGGTACCTAATCACGTGAAGGTGTGTTGCATTTCAAATTCATTCCAGCGGTCTAACTGCAATCGGACGATATGGCGTATACCAATATTGGTTAAGACAAGTAATGGAGATCAGAAGATCTTTTTTCCTATATTACATGTAACATATTAGCTATTAGCTAAATACAGTATATGGTAATTCCCTGGAAAGAGTACTCTTTAACTACTGGGCTTTCCAATCCTTAAAGGACTCCAGATATTCAATAACTCACCAGTCACAACAAGGTCCTTTACTGCAGAACTGTTCCTTCCGGTCACCGAGTTCCAGGCCACACAAGTGTATCCCCCTTTATTATTAGTGCTTACAGCAGATATCTTGTATTGTGAGCCCTTGGCCATCTCTTTCCCCTTGAAATACCACATGTATTCACAAGAGGGCTGAGAGTAAGCCGAACATGTGAATGTTACCGTTGAGCCCTTAACTGCTGAGGCTGGTCCTGTAATGGAGACGTGCTCTGGTCCATCTGCAATGCAAACAAGAGAACTGTGAGGAGACTATACCACTCACATCCCAGTGGAACAGTCAGAGAGGACTCTACATTTGATAGGCAAAAAAAGAGACAAATCCTTTTTTATACTTACAGTTCACATCCAATCTGTATCCAGTGCTATTCAATTGGCTTACAGGGTCAGAAGCTGTACACCGATATGTGCCGTTATCAGACTGCAGGACTGGGTTGAAGGAGACTGTGCTGTTGTCTCCAGACAATGTTATCCTTTCAGTAGTGGATAGAGGCTGGTCGTCCTTCCACCAGAGCCTTGAGTCAGCGGTCCCAGTTACGTTGCAGGTCAGACTGAATGTTTTGTTCTCTATTGGCTGTGCAGGGGTGGGTTTCACATTAATGTTGGATATTGGTGCTGTGAATGGAAAGTATGTCATTACAAGCTCTTCCGATGTGAGGTCCAGGAAAGCTGTGAGAGTTTTAGACACGTACTAGAGATGATCGATATTACTTTATAATGGCAGTTGTGTTCACAGGAGAACTGTTATACTGTTTTACTGTAAAAAGTTCATTTTTACATTTAGGTGTACATGTGAAAGCAAGGAATACAATGGTCGTTCAGCCAGATTGATTAATTAGGAAACAAGCGATAGTGGTACGTGAAAAGACCCAAACTTACCAATCACAATAAGTTCCATTACAGCAGAACTGTTGTTTCCAGTCACTGAGTTTCGAGCCACACAGGTGTATGGCCCACTATTAGCAGAGCTCACAGGACTCATCTTGTAATGTGAGCCCTGGGCAGTCTCTGTCCCATTGAAATACCAAGTGTATCCACAAGGGGGCTGAGAGGGCGCTGAACAGGTCAATGTTACAGATGAACCTACAGCTGCCAATTGTGGTCCCGTAATTAATGCTTGCTCAGGTCCATCTGAAATACACAAAATAATTGAATACTCACATTCAAGTATAGTAGTCAGAAAGGAGTCTGAATTCAGCATGCATAGTGAAAGATTTTTGGTTTTGTTTACTTACAGTTGACGACCAGTGTGTATCCATTGCTGGTCTTATTATTTAAATGGTTATTTGCTGTACACTGATATTTGCCGTTATCAGTCAGCAGGACTGGGTTGAAGGAGACTGTGCTGTTCTTTCCAGACAATGTTATTCTGTCATCAGTGGACAGGGGCTGACCGTCCTTCAGCCAGTGCATTGAGTCAACGGTTCCAGACACGTCACAGGTCAGACTCAGATTGTCGTTCAATATTGGCTGTGCAGGGGTGTGGTTCACAGAAACTTCAGTTATCAGTTCTGTGAATAGAAGGGATAGCATTATAAACTCTTGAGCAACCACTGTGAATAATCCCAAACTTTAAAGAGGTAAGGTGTAAAGGTATCTGTACAGGACAAAGCTTTGGACAGGTGTGCTGGTTACAATCAACTATCCCTGAATGTAAAATACCACTGTGAACTGCTCTGGTTGAAGCTAATTGGAAGTATTTGCCCAAACTAATAACAGTAAGGGAATTTCAATGTTTAGAATTACAGTTAACCGTTGGAGAAAACAAATAGTAAGATTGGATATTAGTTTCTTGTTGCATCCTGAATGGAAAGTCAGAATTGCCATCTTTCAGATGTGGGGTCCAGGATAGCTGTGGGAGTTTTAGACATGCACTGGAGAGGATGAGATATTGTATTCACAGAGGGGATGAACTTTGTTATAAAAAGCTCCAAGTTCCTTTTCACATTTAGGCGTATGTGTGAAAGCAAAGAATACTGAGGTTGTTCACCCAGATTTGTTTGAATTTTGATTGATTAGGAAACAAGCGATAACAGTAAGTGAAAAACCCAAACTTACCAATCACAATAAGTTCCATTACAGCAGAACTGTTGTTTCCAGTCACTGAGTTTCGAGCCACACAGGTGTATGGCCCACTATTAGCAGAGCTCACAGGACTCATCTTGTAATGTGAGCCCTGGGCAGTCTCTGTCCCATTGAAATACCAAGTGTATCCACAAGGGGGCTGAGAGGGCGCTGAACAGGTCAATGTTACAGATGAACCTACAGCTGCCAATTGTGGTCCTGTAATGGATGCTTGCTCAGGTCCATCTGAAATACACACAACATAACTGTGGAGCCTTGAACACTCACATCCAAGTACAGCAGTCAGAAAGGAGTCTCAATTCAGCTAGTGAAAGATTTTTTTCTGTTTACTTACAGTTGACGACCAGTGTGTATCCATCGCTGGTCTTATTACTTAAATGGTTATTCGCTGTACACTGATATGTGCCGTTATCAGTCAGCAGGACTGGGCTGAAGGAGACTGTGCTGTTCTTTCCAGACAATGTTATTCTGTCATCAGTAAACAGGGGCTGACCGTCCTTCAGCCAGTGCCTTGAGTCAACGGTTCCAGACACGTCACAGGTCAGACTCAGATTGTCATTCAATATTGGCTGTGCAGGGGTGTGGTTCACAGAAACTTCAGTTATCAGTTCTGTGAATAGAAAGATAACATTATAAACACTTGAGCAACCACTCTGAATAATCAGAAACTTTAAAGATGTGAGGTGTGAAGATATTTGTTTGCCAGATTAAACCGATTTGCTCTGACTCACCTATCACTGTAAGCTCCTTTATGGCAGAACTGTTCCTTCCAGTCACAGAATTCCAAGCCACACAGGTGTAATTTCCCTGATTATCAGTGCTTACAGGATCTATCATGTATTGTGAGCCATTGGCAGTCTGTTTCCCATTGAGATACCAGGTGTAGTGACTGGGGGGCTGAGAGTGAGCTGAACATGTTAACATTATCGCTGAACCATTAGCTGCCAAGTCTGGTGCCATAATGGAGGCCTCCTCTGGTCCATCTGCAAAACACACAAGTACAACAGTGAGCCTTAAACAAATGTGAATTCGACACACATAAAAAGAAAGAGATTTGCCACTTTTTTATACTTACAGTTGACGACCAATATGTATCCATCGCTGGTCTTATTACTAAAAAGGTTATTTGCTGTACACTGATATGTGCCGTTATCATTCAGCAGGACTGGGTTGAAGGAGACTGTGCTGTTCTCTCCAGACAATGTTATTCTGTCATCAGTAAACAGGGACTGACCGTCCTTCAGCCAGTGCCTTGAGTCAACGGTTCCAGACACGTCACAGGTCAGACTCAGATTGTCGTTCAATATTGGATGTGCAGGGGTGTGGTTCACAGAAACTTCAGTTATCAGTTCTGTGAATAGAAGGGATAGCATTATAAACACTTGAGCAACCACTGTGAATAATCCCAAACTTTAGAGAGGAGAGGTGTAAAGATATTTGTTTGCCAGATTAAACCCATTTGTTTGATTTGCTCTGACTCACCTATCACTGTAAGCTCCTTTATGGCAGAACTGTTCCTTCCAGTCACAGAATTCCAAGCCACACAGGTGTAATTTCCCTGATTATCAGCGCTTACATGATCTATCATGTATTGTGAGCCATTGGCAGTCTGTTTCCCATTGAGATACCAGGTGTAGTGACTGGGGGGCTGAGAGTGAGCTGAACATGTTAACATTATCGCTGAACCACTAACCGCCAAGTCTGGTGCCATAATGGAGGCCTCCTCTGGTCCATCTGCAATTCAAACAATAACCTTAAACACTTGAAATCTTAATTTAGCATGCATAGAAAAAGAGATATTCTACTTCGTGTACTCACAGTTGACAATTAATTTGTATCCAGCTCCAGTCTCATTGCTTACAAGGTTAGAAGCTGTACACTGATATGTGCCGTTATCAGACAGTAGTACTGGGTTGAAGGAGACCGTGCTGTTGTCCACTGATAGTGTTATCCTGTCATTAGTGGACAGGGGATGACCATCCATCATCCAGTGCCTTGAGTCAGCAACCCCTAACCCAGACACCTCGCAGGTTAGATTGAATGTGTTATTCAGTATTGGCTGTGCAGGGGTGGGGTTCAAAGTCACATTAGTTATCGGTTCTGTAAATAGAAGGATTAATCACAGTTATATGTTTTTTCACTGAAACAGAAAACGGGTTGTAGGGCAGTCGGTATGCAGTAATCTCAAAGTTATTCAGACCAGGAAGGTGAAATTTGATGTTTATCATGGCATCTGCTGACAGGCAAGCTGTCAAACGGGAACTGAATTGCATTGGTGCCTTACCTGTCATCACGCTGCCACGAATACTTTAGAAGGGACAGCTATTACTCTGTTGTTAAAAATATTGACGGTTCAGGAGCAGCACTTGAGTTTTAGCACTAAATGAAGTGTGCCATGTTAATGAATTTTCACATTGCGAGAGAACACTGATGCAAACATTACCAATAAAGTGTTGTTTGTGAATGAGGATCTAATTGTTTCCACCCCATTTGAAAAGACCAATTCAACTGTACTAAAAAGGGAATCAATGAAATGAGTACGTAAGTTAATATAAAAGACGACAGACTATCAGCCATTTTCAGCATTAACCCTTAACGCGTGCTTTCTCAATGCGAACTTGGCTCACTTAAGTGAGTATGACAACTCAGTGGTTGTTTCTGAATATGACTCTATATTTCAAAACCTTAAGGACTTTACCTTTAAGATTAAATTTTCCACTACAGTTTTTAATAATAGACTTGTTTTCTTTTGTTCCAAGTAAAATAAATGCTGTGCCAAGGAGAAAAAGCTTCATCGATCTGTCCCTTAGGGCTTCAGTAAGTGGATTTTGAGTAAATTTACACACTTTTGTCAATGTCAGTGCTATCAATCTGCATTCCAACTTAAATGGAATGTTTTGTTTTGCTCAGAGACGTTATGTGGTTGAAGTAAACACTAAGCAAGAAAGGGCAGCTGCTCCAACCTTCTTCAGCTGAAAACAGACTTTACAATCAGAGCTGTTAACAAAACAACTCACTTACCTATAACAGTTATGCTTCTTGTTACATCACCATACCTAAGGGTTATATTGTTATAAGCCCAGCAGGTATAGTTTCCAGTCTGATTGTGTTGAATGTGAGCCATATTCAGCTGTGAGCCCTGTTTGTTAAGAGGGGCTCCATTAAAGAACCATTGGTAGTGAGCAGGTGGGCTGGACTGTGCAGAACAGGACAGAGTGAGGTCTGATCCCGCACTACTATAGATTGGGTCTGGGGGGTTTATAGTCATGTCATCCGGCCCATCTAAAATAAACATTCTCAAAGTTAGTACAAAGAAACAATATATACAATTAATCTCATGTGGAATAATCTATTGTAACAACTGTCCCTGCAATGTTTTTTTTATTTATTTATTTATTTATTT
>CM072699.1:10943916-11001416 GCA_036884735.1 Huso huso | reverse complement strand
AAGACAATGGTTTAATTTAATTATTTTTGCGGTTACATGCAGTAACTAAAATAATTGTCCCATGAGTATCAAAACAAAACGTTTTTCCTCAAAACAGTCTTTACATGAGAAGTGCATGAGTTAATAGCCTTGACTTTCTTTAAAAGCATTTTAAATATGGTCAACACTAAACCCCGAGTGAATGCACTCACCTGCAGCATTTTACCCTGAAACACAAAGCAGAAGAACTAGAACAGCAATCGCCACCTCTACTGCATGTCCAGATGCCAAGGAAGCAGAACCATTAGAGTCTACAAGAAAACATTACAAAATAAAATACAATGTACAGCAGCCTTCTGGATATCTTAAATAGAAAAAAAGCTGATCTAAGGGCACTTGTAACATTTAAACGGTTATATGATATGCACTAGCAACTCATCACTGCTTCCTTCTTCCTCATCTGTTCTTTATTTGTATTTCACACTTACGTTTGAGATATGCAGGTATTTCAAAGACATCTCTATTTGCTCTGTGAAAAATGACTTTCTGCTTCCTGGTACCTAATCACGTGAAGGTGTGTTGCATTTCAAATTCATTTCAAAATAACTGTGAGAAGCCTTGAATACTCATATCCCAGTGAAGAATTCAGAATTTATTGAAAACAACACGTTTAAACACAAAACAAAACACTAAAAATAAACAGCACGATGGCCAAACTACAGACAAACCCGATATATCTATCTGCTGCACTAGGATATGACTGTTTAAGGCTCTTCACCGCTAGATGGGTCAGAGAAGGCATCTATTACAGCACCAGACTCAGCAGCTGAACCACTGAACCCTCTGAATCATTTGGTTCGCAAAAAGATTCACTGAGCCCGAAGCGCTTCATGCTCTTTAGTGCCATCTCTTGGTAGATCTGCACAACTCAATACATAGAGAGTAAAGACAGCCCCTTCTCTCCAGGGAGAAGGCATTTCTCGGTTAATTGGTTTTTTTTTTTTTTCGAAATTGCCTGGAATATTTATTTTACATATTATTATTATTATTTATTTCTTAGCAGAATATTTATTTTATCACATTATTTTTTTACATACACCCATTTATACAGTTGGGTTTTTACTGGACAATAGGTAAAGTTAACCAATACAGCAAACCAGGGATTAAATAATCGGTACTACTCCAAATATCAAAAATGCGTTAACCAATAAAAACTTCTTAAATAATCGTACTAGAAATATAAAAGTGTTGTCCAATCGAAAACAAGCTCGTTGCTAGAAATGGGCAGCGTAATTTGAAGAGACTTCAGCACCGTAGTGTGTAAGTGTGCTTACAATAGATTCTTCGGGGGCGCATGTAGTATATCTCTAGCTGTATAGTAGCGAGGTGGAAAATAGTGGATTCGAATCCCTACTGTTTCCATTTTTAAAGAAATTGTGTGCTCTGTAGCCTTTATACACTTATAATAGATCGAGGATTTATTTTTCTTTTTTTTTTCTCTTTTTTTTTTACCAATAATGTTCATGAAGAGCTTTGTTTTGTAGATACGTAATGTTTTTTTTGTTTGTTGTTAATTTGAAAAAAAAATATGTAAATGTTTATGATATATATAAAAAGCAGTATCTTGATTTAAAAAAGAAAGTTCCTTTCAGCTTGACTGAAACACACACTGTGAGCACAGTATTCCTGTCAGCTACTGCTAAACACCGTTCATGGGTCACATGACCTAGTGGTTCACATTATCCACATGAAGCTTTGCTTCGTCACACTGTTTGCTCAGCTGGGTCACGTGGGGTCGAATCAGCTGAGACTTCAGTCGCATCTCTACCCAGGACTTTAAGCCATTGTACTTTCACAAGGGTGGAAACGTTTTATGCCTTTCATATTGTGGGATATAGTGACACCAAGTGGTGGAGAGAATATATATTTGTATTTAATGGCAATAATAAAAGCGTAAACCGCACACACTGGCACAATACACACGATGTCTGTTTTAATGAAGCAACGTTAACTCGTGCCAGTCCAGTTACACAGTGCAACAGAACCCTTGCAATATGAGCATGTCTGATTCGATAAACTGTTTTTAATTTTTTTTATTTATTGGTGTAACAGGACACGGGGGTGCAATTTTCAATTTAGTAACACGGGCAGTGAATGTGAAAGTGTTGTGGACCTAATAAAAGTTTAAAATGTAGATGTAGATGTTCCCATACCTCTTGAATGCCTATTTTCTCAATGTGAAATATATTGGACCCTGGCCAGCAAAGGGTTACAGTATGCGTATACACGTCGGCGTCCCGATTAGTTAAATTGACCCCAAGAGGTGCGGCAGCGAGTCCAGGTCGAGGTGTTAATTTGGGGCTGGAACTGAAGCACGGGTCCGTGTGGCACCCGTGATTACCCCTTAGAATTCCACAGTTCTGCATGTGAAAACTTGCTATGGAACAACGACAGCTATGCTGTAGTTAAAGTTACCTCTTGTTGGTGTATGCTTGTTACCTTTAAACGGTTAAGAAAGAATACCATTTTAAGGAAGAGAAAAAAACTATTGAGTTAGTGGAACAGTAAGAAGAGATTTTAAAAACCATGTGTTTTCATACAGAAAGACAGAGCAGCAAAGCGATCCCTGAAAGCGTGCCGATGACCATGAGATTTTGCACACCCCTAATTTAAATACAGTGCGAGGGATAATCAACACATTAGCGCAACATCAAGTACTGGGAGCTTATCTTTCCCATACCTCTCCAATCCCATACCTCTCCAATCTTAGCAATTCGTCAGCTGGGAAGTGCCATGATATTTCTACAAATGCACCAAGTACAGTGAGTCTTTTTCTATTGAAAGATAATTGGGTTGTGATTTAGTATTGAACACAGATGTTTTCCCGCAGCATTTAATTGATTTGAGTTGCATACGGTACAAGTTTGGAGTGTCCACTTTTCGTCAAAAAATAGGTACACAGTATACATGCATTTGATTTGACCAACACATCTGAATACTCTTCGGGATTGCAAATGCACTTAACATTTCTTGAAATTAATGAATGGTAACCAGGTAGAAATGTTTCCCTTACAAACCCAATAAACTCACCAGTCACAGTAAATTCCTTTACCACAGAAGTGTTTCTTCCAGTCACTGAGTTCCAGGCTACACAGGTGTAATTTCCCCTATCAGCATTGCTTACAGAAGCTATCTTGTATTGCGAGCTCTGGGTAGCATCTGCTCCATTGAAATACCAGGTGTAATTACAAGGGGGGCTAGACTGAGCCGAACATGTGAATGTTATGGATGAGCCTTTAGCTCCTGAGTGTGGTGCTGTAATAGATGCCTGCTCTGGTCCATCTGTAATACACACAAGATAACTAAGCAGGCAGAATGAGTCTGAATTCAGCATTCACAGAGAAAAGAGGATCTTTGGATACTTACAATTGACCTCCAATCTGTATCCAGCGCTCGTCACTTCACTTACAGGGTTACTAGCTTTACACTGATATTCTCCATTAACTGACTGCAGCACTGGGTTGAAGGAGACTACACTGCTGTCCACAGACAATGTTATTCTGTCACTAGTGGACAAGGGCTGACCGTCCTTCAGCCAGAGCCTTGAGGAAACAGTCTGTGATCCAAGCACCTCGCAGGTCAGGTTTAGAGCCTGGTTTGCTATTGGCTGTGCAAGGCTGGGTTTCACATTTACATTAGTTATTGGCTCTGTGAATAGAAGGGACAGAATTAGGAAAAAAAAGTTAAACTGTAAATGAGAACCTTGGCCGGGTCAAATAGAGCTCAATCTAAGAGGTTGGTTTCATTTTAAAAAGCGTGTACAAACAATTGATACAATAATTAATACTGGCTTTAAAAACATTTTTTAAAAACAGGAGTTAATAGAAGAGAAAAAGGGCTTTTAGCTTTTATTTGTAAGTTGCTTCAACTGGCATAATTGCTTTTTTTTTTTTTACTATTTACAAAGGCCCTTGATGAAGAAAATGAAACAAAAAGATTTGTTTATATAAATATCAATAAGAGAAAGAAAAACAATCTTGCATGGCTGCCAAGTAAGATTGCTTTTCTTAATATTTCTCAAACTACAGTTCAAGTTCAAGAAATGGCCAAACAAGTTTTATAAAATAAAAGTACAGCAGATATGGTTTTATAACTGAGTCACTTACCCACAACAATAATCTCTCTTGTTTCCTTAGCATATCTGAGGGTTATATTGTTATAGGCCCAGCAGGTATAGTTTCCAGTCTGATTGTGTTGAATGTGAGCCATATTCAGCTGTGAGCCCAGTTTGTTAAGAGGAGCTCCATTAAAGAACCATTGGTAGTGAGCAGGTGGGCTGGACTGTGCAGAGCAGGACAGAGTGAGGTCTGATCCCGCACTATAGATCAGCTTTTGGGGGCTGATAGACAGAGTGAGGGATTCTGGTCCATCTGAAATGAACATTCATATTAAAATGCTGTTGAACACAATGATTTGGTGTAAACAAGGAAAGTTACTAACATACACAACAAATGACATGTGTATGTACCATCCGCAGCAATTGGAATAATGTACTGTAAGCAACTGTCCATGCAATGTTTTATCAAATTCTGCCAATCCATTCTCAAGGTAGTCTTTATTACCACTACAAGAATGGAATAAAAGATAACATATTTCCTGAAAAGGTGTGACACTGCTAAGAAATAGCATTCTAAAATCAACATGCCACACACTACGTATCAAAAAAACCTTAATAATTATACACACACCAATGCAATCACTGATCGGCACTCACAGCTCACGATGAGAAGAAACGGTTCGCTGGTGCTGTTACTGACAGGGTTAAACGCATAGCAATACAGGGTCCCATCATCAGATCTCAACACCCTGGCTATGGTCAGTGTTTTATTGTCATCACTCAGGTGAATCCGCTCACTGTCACTAACCACAGAGCTGCCATTGAGCCATCTGTAGAAGACGGCAGAGCCAGAGGCTGTACAGGTCAAACTGACAGTGTCATTGAACTCCACTGGATTAGTCACATTGGAGCGGACTGTGGGTTGGGAGACAGGTTCTGCAGAGAAGAGAGAAAATGGGGGAAGGTGGGGGTAGAAAATGGTTGGTGACATTTAGAAATGAACACATATCAGGAAGCATTTTACAATAAATGTTTTTGACCCTTTCAAGGACACAGCTATCATGATACATGATTATTCAGTTATAATATTATCATAGAGACAGTAATAGTAATACATTTTACATCGCTATAAATTATATACTTCATCCTCTATCTATGATGTTGGCATTGTTAATGAATACTTTTCAATCTGAATGAACTGCACTCACCAAAAACAGTCAAGGTAGTATTTCCACTGAATTCAACTCCATCTGTGGTTTGACCCTGAACAAAATAATTTCCAGAGTCACTGAGTCTTACAGACTTCAGCGTCAGTGATCCAGTGGAAGTATTCACAGAGACTCTCCCTTTATATCCAAAACCCGAAACCACGTTAGAGTCGACCCAAAAGGCCAACAGCGTCTGTGAATTCCAGGATCCTGATTGTGGCACTGAAGGGGGGTTAATCTCAAACAGCACATCATCCCCAATCTTAACAGGATTTTTAAAAATGGTTACATCCAAACACCAATAGCCTGATGATAAGAACAACAAGAGAACAAATTAAAATAATAATAATAATAATAATAATAATAATAATAATAATTGATAATTAATAATGAAATGAATACAGAAAAAACTGCTAGCTATAGACTGCTACCAAAACTGAGAAAAAGCAGAAATCAGAAAAGCTCAACAAGAAAACCTAATGAAAGCCCGTCTGCAAGCTGTTTATAATTTAAGGTGAATCTTATAAGAAGCTCCATCACTGTAATATTGCACAAGGAGTTTGCAACCTGATTTACTCAACAAACACAAAAAGAGGTAAATCAATAGTTTCTGTCTTTACCGTTTATCAATGCAAAAATGAGTAGGGTTAGCACAGGTACTCGCGTGTTCTCCATCGCACTGTGTACCAAATGAAACCCCTTTGTCATACACGAGAAGCTGATCAGACTGCTACTGTACATGCATCAGTCAGTCAAAAAATAAATATATATGGAATTAATAGCACTTTGCTTTGTATTTGTACAGCTATCGCCTTGCCCATATTTCCACCAATTAAACAACTATAAATAGTAAAAGGTGTGTTTGGTGCCAACATGACCAGTAACAATGGTTTTCATTTATTGTACTGTATCTGATTTTAAAATATATATTCTGTAGTTCTGACCTCACAGGTGCGTGTGTGGTTTCTGATTCACCTTCAATAGTTCACCTTGTGACAAAATATGAGGTTGGTGTAACCCAGCAGTTTTTCATAAAAATACAAATAGTGCTCACTGTTTTTAAATCCAGGGATCCACACCATTCAGCAGGGACATCTGAATTTGAGGCACTGAGAGTCGTTATCAGAGTTTGTGATTCAGTGTATTGAAGTAACACATTAAAATTTTTAGTAATGTAGTTAAGATAATATGCAGGTGCTAGTGGCATGGCATTATGGGGCAAATGGGAGCCACGACCGTACCCCATTGTAAGTGGTTCTGCAGCATAAAAGACCACCTTAGAATGAAGGAGCACGGAGCACAGTAGTATTAGTTGTAGTCGAAGTAGTTTAAAACTCTGTTACAAAGAGTCATTCTGGCTGTAAATTAAGTCCAGGAGAGATGTGTTTTAAAAGAAACTCCCTTCCCTATATCAATATGATTCATCTGTGGGACATATCATTTGTATTCCTTTCCTTGTTTGTAGATCAGTATGCGATTAGAGTACATGATTCTCATGCAGTCTGTGCTGTGGGCAGTCACTTGTGTTGCTGGTTAATCACTATACAATATGTGTGCACATTTTCTTTGTGAACAGATGGCAGTGTGTGCATGTCAACTGATTTCAGATAATAGAAACAAACAAAACCAGCCCTACTGTATGTGTTAATAGAGCACTGAAATATTATACAATTGCATTCACACAAAGAAATCATCTCTATCCTTAAAATGTATTGACTTGTATGAAAGTTGGTTGTTAGGAAAGGGTCTACTCCAGTGGTGCAGAACGAGGGTCATTTCAGCACAGCTATTTTTAATTGAACCAATTGGGCCGACACCTCTATTCAGACATTAATCTGTTAAGTATTCAATTGATAACCTCTAAAACCTGAAGTGGAATGGCCCTCAGGAACCTATTACCTTCCCACAGTACCTTTAAATACTGTGAAACTGTACCCCCTTTTTCTTTTGTACAGTATATTATACATGAATACTCACATTCATGCATCCGTACACTTAATACAATACAGACTAACATACTAAGATAAAATAATCTGAAACATAGTCTTACGTTCAAGTGCATTTTTATTATTATTTGGGATTAGGTTACAACTTTAAGAAATCAAGCCAGCAAGCATTTGCAAATGTATTTTCCATTGTGTTTTCATTGTCAACTCCCTTATTTAGGTTGTGTTTAAAAGTCAGCTCATTTAAGAAAAAAATCTAACATATAAAATATGTGTCATTACAGAAAGTGTTGATTATATATTTCTAACTCCAGCGTCTCTACACGAGACCTAGTCTGTCATTGCGTGCCACACTGGTTTCAGGTTGTGTCACACTGCGACCTTGTAGTGACAGCTCAACAGGCAACCAAGCATTCTGGATGGGCCGGTCTTCCTAATCCGGACGCGGGGAATGGGAGGACGAGGCAAACCCCAGACAGGGACTGTGCCTGCCAGGCAAAATCTTAACCACTGTGCAAGAGAGCCAGACTCGCTCGGACAAGCCGTTACAGAGATAAGGTATTGCATCACAATATAGCTAGAAATATGAGCTGTGCAGGCGTAGTCTTCTGTGCTCGGATCACAACCACAAGTTGGGGGGAGAGCTCCATAATTATGAGGGTGTGTAAACAATTACTTAAGCAATCAAGCCTGATTACACAGTAAATAAAACATGCTACTCTTCCAGTCGTACTCTGAAGGTTTTTTTTTTTGCGATTCATGAATCTGTACAAGAGATAAAAGACAATGGTTTAATTTAATTATTTTTGCGGTTATATGCAGTAACTAAAATAATTGTCCCATGAGTATCAAACCAAAATGTTTTTCCTCAAAACAGTCTTTACATGAGAAGTGCATGAGTTAATAGCCTTGACTTTCTTTAAAAGCATTTTAAATATGGTCAACACTAAATCCCGAGTGAATGCACTCACCTGCAGCATTTTAACCTGAAACACAAAGCAGAAGAACCAGAACAGCAATCGCCACCTCTACTGCATGTCCAGATGCCAAGGAAGCAGAACCATTAGGGTCTACAAGAAAACATTACAAAATAAAATACAATGTACAGCAGCCTTCTGGATATCTTAAATAGAAAAAAAAAAGCTGATCTAAGAGCACTTGTAACATTTAAACAGTTATGTGATATGCACTAGCAACTCATCACTGCTTCCTTCTTCCTCATCTGTTCTTTATTTGTATTTCACACTTACGTTTGAGATATGCAGGTATTTCAAAGACATCTCTATTTGCTCTGTGAAAAATGACTTTCTGCTTCCTGGTACCTAATCACATGAAGGTGTGTTGCATTTCAAATTCATTTCAAATTCATTCCAATGGTCTAGCTGCAATCAGACGATATGACGTATATGCAGGACACAGTACCAGGGTCCAGCAGTTTATCTATAATGCTATATTTGAAATACTTGCATTGAAAAAATAATCTCAGTAAAAAAAAAATGAACTAGTAATATTGTTAATAATGAAGTTGCCCACGTAAAATACTGTACTGCATGTAACATAAAAGCATATATTTAAATAGTTAGCAAATGCCTATGCAGTGTACACATTAACTACTTGTATTCCATAACTGTGAGAAGCCTTGAATACTCAAATCTCAGTGAAGAAGTTAGAAATGTAATTGAATTCAGCATGCATAGAAAAGAGGGGAGATGTTTTTTATGTTACTTACTATTGACAACCAGTGTGTATCCCGGACTAATCATTCCACTTATAGGGTCAGAAGCTACACACTGATATGTGCCGTTATCAGACTGCAGGACTGGGTTGAAGGAGACAGTGCTGTTCTCTCCAGACAATGTTATTCTCTCATTAGTGGACAGAAGCTGACCGTCTTTCAGCCAGCGCCACGAGTCAGCAGTCCCAGACACTTCACAGCTCAGACTGAATGCCTTGTTTTCTATTGGCTGTAATCGGCTGGGAAATACAGCCACTGTAGTTATCGGTGCTGTGGATAGAACAGGCAGCGTTTAACATGGTCAGAGAACAGATATTGTACAAAGTTTTGTCACTTTCTGAATGTGCAAACCACATCACTTACCCACAACAGAGAGCTCTTGTGTGAACGCAGCGTATCTGCGGGTTATATTGTTATAAGCCCTGCAGGTAAAGCTTCCAGCATTGTCCAGGCTAAGCTGTGTAATTGACAGCTCTGAGGCCAGTTCCTTAAAATAGATTCCATTAAATGCCCATTGGTAGATAGCAGGTGGATAGGACTGTGCAGAGCAGGACATAGTGAGGTCTACTCCCACAAAATAGACTTGGTTTGGGGGGCTGATAATGACAACTGGGGCATCCGGTCCATCTGAAAATGAACATTCAAGTTAAAAAGTGAACTCCATGGAATTCCAATCAAACATCCACACTGTAGCAACCATTCCTCTTGGCCCTGCATTGGAGTCTGTAGCTAAAGGAAAAACTGCAGGTTCTCTTCAGAGAGAAAATGTAAGCACATTTTTTTCTACATTATTTTATTTTTGCCTTTCACATTATACAACATAATATTGTGCATAGGACATAATAATGCAGCCAGCAACAGTTCAACATCATAGAGCTATTTTCCACCACAAATGTATCGAACAAGTTCTACCACACTTGATGATACAACTCTTTCTTCCTACAGTATGATTATCTTTAACGCAATGGTTTAGTCATGAAAAATAAACAAAGCAGCCGGATTCATGGTCCTAGTTTTCTGATTCAATTACTGATTTAAATCCTATCCCCTATTGACACTGTACTGTGACAATGTGCCCGTTGCTTCGTTATGTGTTTGCTGTACAGCATAAAACGAGTGAAATACGGTGGAGTAATAAACAACAGGGTTTTATAAAATAACAAATAATACATAATAAGGTTTGAACTTAAAATTTAAAACCATGTGGGTTGAAATATGGGGATATTGCCTGGAATCTGTCAGTTTTATGCCACTGGAGAGGAATTACTTTTTATAATTTCACTCAGTGATTCGTGGCTCAGTATGTTATTTGGTCACTCTTCCACCTTTCATTGACAAAACAGACTGAACACAAGATTCCAGGCAGTAGCATCTTTGTATTCCACACACTACTTTAGAAATGAGTGCAATACTTACAGTTCACAACGAGATGAAACGGCTCGCTGGTGCTGTTGCTGGCAGCATTAAATGCATAGCAATACAGGGTCCCATCATCAGATCTCAACACCCTGGGTATGGTCAGTGTTTTATTGTCATCACTCAGACGAATCCGCTCACTGTCACTAACCACAGAGCTGCCATTGAGCCATCTGTAGAAGACGGCAGAGCCATAGGCTGTACAGGTCAAACTGACAGTGTCATTGAACTCCACTGGATCAGTCACATTGGAGCGGACTGTGGGTTGGGAGACGTGTGCTATGGGTAGAGAAGAAAACAAAGGTGGGTTGGAACTTGATTTCACTGGAAATATTATGAAGAAAACTAGATTATTTTTGTATGTATTTATTGTTCAAGGATATACTGTCTTATATGCAGATTTAAATACGGAGTTCCTCATGCTGTGGTTGTTTGTTTGAATTTTCAAGACAAAGGCAACTGTTGCTGATGACCAGTGTCTGAAAGAAATGCTCCAAATAGCTTTAAGTATATCATGGTCTTTCAAATAAATGGATCGTTAGGGCAACAACTGGTCTCCTCCCTCACAAACTCATTTGACTTACTAGTCAATTGAAATTCCTTTCTGATTGAAGAAGTCTTCTTTCCTGTCACTGAGTTGAAAGCCTCACAAGTGTAACTCCCAACGCTGGCTGGCATTACAGGACTTATTGTGAAAACTGAGCCCTGCGCAATTTCTTTCCCATTGAATAACCAGGTGTATTCACAGGGGGGATGAGAGAGAGCAGAACACGTGAACGACGCTGTCGAGCCTATAGGATATGCATCAGGTCCTGAAATAGAGACCTGCTGTGGTCCATCTGCAATACAAACAATGCTTTGAAAAGCTTTAAACACTCACAACCCAGTGGAGCAAACAGAAATGTGTGAATTCAGCAAGCTTAGTGAAAGGAGGGAGATAGGTTTGTGCACTGCTTACAATTGACAACCAGTGTGTATCCTGGACTAACCATTCCACTTATAGGGTCAGAAGCTACACACTGATATGTGCCGTTATCAGACTGCAGGACTGGGTTGAAGGAGACAGTGCTGTTCTCTCCAGACAATGTTATCCTCTCATTAGTGGAAAGAGGCTGATCGTCTTTCAGCCAGCGCCACGAGTCAGCAGTCCCAGACACTTCACAGCTCAGACTGAATGTCTTGTTTTCTATTGGCTGTGCTCTACTGGGAGATACAGTCACTGTAGTTATCGGTGCTGTGGATAGAAGAGGCAGCGTTTAACATGGTCAGAGAACAGATATTGTACAAAGTTTTGTCACATTCTGAATGTGCAAACCACATCACTTACCCACAACAGAGAGCTCTTGTGTGAACGCAGCGTATCTGCGGGTTATATTGTTATAAGCCATGCAGGTATAGTTTCCAGCGTTGTCCAGCTGAAGGAGTTTAATGGATAGCTCTGATCCTGATCCGTTATAATAGACTCTATTAAATGCCCATTGGTAGACAGCAGGAGGACTGGACTGTGCAGAGCAGGACATAGTGATGTCTGCTCCCACAAAATAGACTTGGTTTGGGGGGCTGATTGTCACAATGGGGGTGTCCGGTCCATCTGAAAATGAACATTCAGGTTAAAATAGTGACCACAATGGGATCTCATTCAGACACCAATCATACTGCCCCCTGTCATGAGATCCCACCACTAAAGCTACAGCACCTTCTTACACAAGAGACAGCTGACAACTCTGAAACATTATTCATACATTATAACTACATTTAAGATTAACCACATGCTGCCATCTTGCTAATGAATGCACACCCATGCAAACATCCATCAACACTCACAGTTCCCGTTGAGATCCAAAGGCTCACTGGCAGGAGACCCATTGGAGACTGCTGCTGTAGAGAGAAAGCAGAAGGATCAACTGTCACGTATGTTTAGGATAGATTAAAATGAAGCAATGGAAAACTTCTGCGATTAACGCATTCTTTTTTGGGGAGATTAGTTTTTTTTTTTGTTTTGTTTTTTGTTTTTTTTTAAACGCACCTTAATTGCACTCCTGTTTTGTCCCTCTTAGCATACCGTAATTAATTTCCTGCAATGCCAGGGTAGAATGAGTGTAGTCAATGTTTGAATATAAAATTAGTCACAGAACCACATTATGTAGCAAAGCACTCAAACTGAAGGACTTGTGAATGGAACATTTATTTTTCGAAAACTCTCTGATGGTTCATTGGATAGAAAGAGGGTTACTTGTATCTACTGTCAAACTGAGTTCCATTATCACAGAAGTGCGTCTAGTGTGCTGTACCACCTGCGTGCTAAACATGCTTTCACTTCTCAAAATACACGCTTGTAGTTTTTCTGCTACAGACAACAACAATACAACAGCAAACGAAACCTGTCAGTTTCAACAGAGTACTCTAAGAAATTCAGGATCACTGCAAACCCATGAATCAAGCTGAGTATAATACTATAACCAGTGCTATTGGATAGCTATAGACTGCAGACCCGTTAACATTGTAGCTTTGTTTTAGTTCAATAACCTCATTTATTATAAACAATATTATTTACAATTATGGAGGATATAACCGTTATTCATTGAATGATTTGTTTTATTTAGGTAATTTCAAGTTATTAATAAAAGAGAATTTAAAATTATTATTATTATTATTATTATTATTATTATTATTATTAAAACAGCAGTGAAAAAACATCAGTTTATGAGTAACGGAAACTGTAAAGTGAACTGATAATTGTAAATGAAGTAAGGTGAGTAATAAACTGACTCCCCTGTGATTTAGCAGTTGGTTCAAACAATTTAACAACAATGCTGGATTGTAAATAAATATAAAACTATAAAGAGAATCCAGAAATATGAAATCAGGGTTTTATGCTGGGTTGTTTTTTGGATAATAATAATAATAATAATAATAATAATAATAATAATAATAAAGTGTAGGTCGGTAAAGTTTGTGTTCTGTTCAGAGGAACAGGTGTTCTTGCTCAGCATGAGCTACCTACACAAAGTACGCATGCCCACACAAAATTCGCATTTTTTTTTTTTTTTACTTTACTTCCTCCCTCTTCGATACACGGCCATAAATCCGAGCTACCATTTTCGGTAAGTTATAGCTTGTAACTTTGTACAGGTATCAAATACGGTTAATATTGCTATTAACTATAGACAGGAAAGCATCTATGGGCTATCCAAACCCGGTGTAGCATGAAAAAGTGCCCTACATGAGATAGTACACCCTGATTTAAATCACTAGATGTTTTTTTTTTTTTTTTAAATCACTGATTTAAATCTTTTTTTTTTATTTACTACCTATTTTATTAGTTTCTCAAGGCAAAGACATGAAAAGTATGTTTTTAAAGTTTGTAATGGAAATCATTTATTAACACGAGCATCTTAAACTCTTACTGTCTATAAACGAAAACTCTTAGGGCTGTATTGTGATCACAGAGCAAATGCGGGTGCCAGCGCGAATGGCGTTCGCCCCGGTTTTTCTGTGGCGCGTAGACGTAAAACGAACAAACAAACAAACAAACAAACAAACAAAATAGTGAAATGATATTCTGAAGACACGTCTTGCCCCTTGTAGGGCGCCTGCCCATCACTAACATATTCACCGAAGCGATTCAGATGACAGTGCAATGGGGTCCCAAATAGACAACTGAGCTCTGTGTTAGACTCGCTGAAACCAGGTTTATTTAAGTGGTGCAATCAGGAACTTTTTCAATTGAACACACTATAAAAAGCAAAGCAGTCCTAGGTAACAACGGTGTGTGTTTGGACTGACACAGAAAGAGGAAATGAAAGAAAGAAAATCAAAGAAAAGAATGACTGGGATGAGTGAGGGGGGGTTTTCTCTGGCGTACTCCATCGCTAAATCCTTGTAGTTCACATTTAGAGGATGCCACAATGATAAATAATTTGCTTTATTTATGTATTCATTTAAGATTGAGTAATTTAGTTTGGTATGTAACTATTCACAAACCAACATTTCCAACATCCTTAAATTTACAGTTTGGAGGTACTGTAAAGCTAGAACTACGGTACTACAAAAGAAAATCCATAATTAAAAAAAAATGAAAAATCGATTTAAATCAAATAAATCCGATAAAAAAAGTATTTCCTTGGCACATTTTTTGTTGCTTTTAATTACAACATTAGAATACAGAGCTCAAAGTACCCGTTTTAACGATCTCTCCCCCTCGTCCAAAGACACTACCAAACTCCCAACAGCTCAGCAGCACGTCACAGTGCGCAGGGTCTTCCAGTTAAAGCTACGGTAGCATTAGCTGCGCACTACAAACCAGACGAATCATTTGTTTTGCTGTATTAATTCTACACTAATAACATTAATAAAATAACCTAACAGTGAAAATACTGTAACCTGGCCAGAACAATAGAAAATACAAATTTACAGCATATATATATATATATATATATATATATATATATATATATATATATATATATATATATATATGTATTTTTTTTACCTTTTATCAGCGCCAAAAGGAGGCGCAGCACCTGTTCTCGTGTGTTCTTCATTGTGGCGCATGAGTAATGAGTGAACAAACTCACTATCCGGGGAACTTATATCACAAACTCATCAGATTAGTCTGTTTGAATTTGTAATCAAAATAAATAAATCCGTTTTTTTTTAGCTTTGCTTCTGTTCCAACAAGCTTGAACATGCTTAAAAGAAACTGAAAAAAACCTTCCCACAATTTGTTCAGTAAGCTATGCAGCTTTCCCATTGCTTCCCAATCTTCAACTTTGCCATACTTAACAGCATGTAATGTGACTGGGCTGGATTTTTGAATGTGGATCCACACATTCATTTATGTTAAAATTGCCCCTTCTAAAGTAACTGTTCCAGATTATAAAAAATACAATATAAATACATATATGCAACAGGTGTAATTACAGAAAGCATGGCTTCTTAGGAGCTGAGAACAATTAAAAAGGTAAAATTAAGCACATTATTAGTTCAATGAAGGGTTTAATTGAGTAATTGAGAGTGCAGTTGGAATGAAAACCAGCAGACACAGGGGTCCCCAGGACCAGGGTTGGGAAGACCTGCTCTAAGGGCACTCACAATAAGTAAATCAACTACATAGATGAGAGGGTCTCAAGGTCAAGGACACAATATTTGTTCTACATTTGAAGAGGAGACGATTATTTATGCAGCAATATGTTTATAACGATACTATCTTTATATAGCACCTTTCATAGTGGACCACCATCACAAAGCACTTTACAGAGGTACGCTGTGAACTGTGCATTATATGCAGAGTCACTTATTTATTATTATTATTATTTATTTCTTAGCAGACGCCCTTATCCAGGGCGACTTACAATCGTAAGCAAAAACATTTCAAGCGTTACAATACAAGTAATACAATAAGAGCAAGAAATACAATAACTTTTGTTCAAGCAAAGTACAAGTTTGACAAACCACAATTCAATAATACAGCAGGTAATAGTGATAGTTACATCAGGATGTGATTAAATACAAAGTACTACAGGTTAAACACTTGGCAGATTACAGTATTCTGAAGTACAGGATTAAATGCAGTAAAATAGGGGCTTGATAAGAGCAAAATAAAGCACATTTACATGAAGGGTGATAGTGTCCCAGGATACAAACAGAGGAGTTCTACAGGTGCTCTTTGAAGAGGTGGGTCTTAAGGAGGTATTGAATGTGGTGGGGACTGGGCAGTCCTGACATCTGTAGGAAGGTCATTCCACCACTGGGAGCAAGGGTGGAGAAGGAGCGGGCTTTGGAGGCAGGGGAGCGAGCGGTGGTAGAGCTAGTCTTCTAGTGCAGGCGGAGCGGAGAGGTCGAGTGGGGGTGTAGGGAGAGATGAGGGTCTGAGGTAGCTGGGTGCAGACTGGTCAAGGCATCTGTAGGCTAGTACAAGAGTCTTGAACTGGATGCGAGCGGTGATCGGGAGCCAGTGGGAGCGAGCGGAGTAGTATAGCGTGGGCGAAGGCGAGGCAGAGAGAACACCAGGCGGGCAGCAGAGTTCTGGATGAGCTGGAGCGGACGGGTGGCGGACGTAGGGAGGCCAGCCAGGAGGGAGTTGCAGTAGTCTAGGCGGGAGAGTACCAGGGCCTGGACCAGGAGCTGGGTAGCATAGTTGGTGAGGAAGGGTCGGATTCTTCGGATGTTGCTCAGGAAGAATTAATTGCCAGATTGGAGATGTGCTGGGAATAAAGAGGCAGGGGTCCAGGGTGACTCCAAGGTTCTTAGCGGAGGAAGAGGGAGAAGTGTGGTAGATTCCAGAGGAACAGAGATAGAGAGATCAGAGGAGGGGAGGAGGAGGGAAAGAAAAGGACCAGATTTAGAGAGGTTGAGTTTGAGGTGATGCGAGTGCATCCAGGAGGAAATAGCAGACAGACAGGTAGAGATACGGGAGGAGATGGTGGAGTCAGAGGTGGGGAAGGAGAGGAAAATTGAGCATCATCAGCATAGAAATGGTATGAGAAACCATAGGATGCGATGAGGGGCCCAGGGAGGGGTGTAGAGAGAGAACAGGAGAGGACCCAAGACTGACCCTTGGGGACTCCAGTTAAGAGAGGGTGAGGGTGGAGGTTGCTCCATCCAGGTTACCTGGTAAGTGCGGTTGGAGAGGTAGGAGGAGAACCAGGCCAGAGCAGTGCCAGAGATCCCCAGGTCAGCAAGAGATGATAGTAGAATTTGATCAACAGTGTCAAAGGCAGCAGAGAGGTCGAGGAGAATTAGGACAGAGGAGAGAGAGGCAGCTCGGGCACATTTAAGTGAGTTGGTGACAGACAGGAGGGCGGTTTCAGTGGAGTGAGCAGGGCGCAGGACGGAGCACAAGGAGGTGAAGTGACTTGCTCAGGGTCACACACAATGAGTCAGTCAGTGGCAGATCCTTGTAACATGCTAGTGTCCGCTGTAGCATAATTCATTTCCCCTGTAACACATATCATACAAAGCAGGTCTCTTCAATTGTAAGTGTAAGAGTCATTGATTTGAGTCTGTATAAGATTTGGTGGGAGATTCACGACTAGTGATTCCCTAGCTATGAATTGTGCTATAAATACTTTAAACTTATAAACTAATGAGTCTTGGTGATGTTTGAAATTGGTGCCATGACATATAAAGAGTGTGGCCAAGGTTAGTGAAAATATAGTCCAAATGGTGGTTTTAGAATGACCTGAATTTTTTTAGATTGCCACATGGTGGCAGTGTTGTTTTATTATTAGAAGGCTGTGGTGGTATGGTACAGATAGGAGCCTGCTTTTTTCAAACATCATTATTGGAGAAGTAAGACACGTGGCTTTCCCTCGATGTCCCTCAGTGTTTGTCACAGTTTTCTAAGTGTGAAATTACTAAGTGGGATGCATTAAATGGTAAACAATATATACCGTCCCTCCATGCGTAATGCTTCGGGTTTTGAGTTAGCTGTGCCTGCGCAATGCATGCTACTAAAACGCATCCACATTCACATTTATAAATATTATAAAATATGTTGTACAGTATTATACTACATACAGCTGACTCCACGTTGTTTTCCTGACTGATTAATTTACTAGAATAAGCTTCGCAAGACATAAACACCAGATGGCAGCATTGCGGTACTATCCTGCTAATTACAGTCAAAAGCTCCAGAATTTTATAATTGACATTTATCGTTATCATTTACCCGTTTTTGTATTGGGCTTACGTTTCCCTTTTTTTTACCACTGAGTTCATGAAAAAGTAAATAAACAGAAGTTGGTGTTTACATTTCTCACAGAGATAAACCATCTTTCTGTTGTAAAGAGGATGTGTCGGTTTATATCATTTAAAAAAAATCTCACTTTTTAATTTGTATATTTTTTTTTAACCTCGAGTTTATCATACGCTACATGTTCCTCGTTTAGGCTTGCCACTGCGTCACATTTCCGTCATGGAGTCTTGATATAAGTCATTGGCATTAATCTGGTATTGCAGGGTATTGTTAGATTAGTGTTTGCACTGTAGTTAAATATTAAGCTCTTTAGGAGTGAAAGCATTTATAAAACAGCAGTGGGATATGTGGTAATATAGAAACCTCTCTGACAAATTCTTTCTCATTTTCTTCACTATCTGTTCAAAACATTTGTCAAATAACTGTTTCTTTGATATACACTTGTTATGTTTATGAAGTTGTGTTCCCTATGAAATCACTGCATACTTCTAAAAGTGTCGCCTCTATGTAATTATTGATTGACATGCCTGCTACTAATCCTTTAAATTATTTAAATATATATATATTTTTAATACTGTTTTTGGTATTTGCCTGCGGAAAAAAAAAAAAACTGTTCTTGTTACAACACCACATAACCACATTTAAGCTGTATACAGCATGTCCCTCCCTTCAAACTAAACCATCGCAGTATATTACGTGCATTTGAAGCTGCATGCAAGCAGATTCTTATGAGAAAAGATACAGAAAAGAGGAAGCCAAAGAAGTACCGTTACAGTTGCAACTATTTTCGAAATTGTGGTGGCTGTCTTTCTAAATACTGCAGTACAGCCCTGGGAAATATGAAAGCAAGGTTTCTCAGTGATCTTTACCACGGATCATCATTTTGCTTATGAATGTGCACGAATGATTGTGGTTGTTCTTTAAAGGCTGTTTTGATGGGATAAAGTCTGATACTCATGAAACTGTTCCAGGACTGTTACCGGTGTCTTTGACAGTGTGCAGCAATAGTCAGATTCATAGAACACCTTAAATACAAAAAGAATGTTCTTTTGAGCCTTTCAGCACTGCAGACCTGTAGTATAGGAATGACAACCACACTTCCAAGTACTTGCTAACTGTGTGGAGCACACACGCCATTAAAAGAGCAACAGCATTGTGCAATTCTATCAAGGCATACAGTTCAGTAACTTGGAAAGAGGTCACAATTGCAATATTAAACCACCTTTTGTTACAACATTAGTGAGTCAACATCCTTTCTTGTTTTAGCAATCTACTTGATTCTTCTCTTTTTACTATACTGGGCTTGGCAAGGTAGGGCATATCTTGCACTGCCAATAAATCATGCATCATTTCTTGTGCTCTAGTATAGTGGTTCCCAAACCGGTCCTGGGGACCCCCTGTAGCTGCTGGTTTTCATTCCAACTGAGCTCTCAGTTACTTAATTAAACCCTGAATTCAACTGATAATTTGTTTAATTAGACATTTTTACTTGTTTTCAGCGCTTAAACACGAGATTTCAAGTTCGCTGTAACATTTTATGAGTAACTTAAACTCTGCAACTGTTTAAGAGCTGAGAACAATTAAAAAGGTCTAATTAAGCAAATGATCAGTTCAATTAAGGATGCAGTTCAATAATTCAGAGCTCAGTTGGAATGAAAACCAGCAGACACAGGGGGTCCCAGGACCAGGATTGGGAAACCCTGCTCTAGTACAGTGGTCTTCAAACCCCTGGTCCTCCGGACCCCAGTGTCTTCTGGTTTTCATTTTAACTGAGTTTGCAATTACTTAACTAAGCCTTTCATTGAACTAATAATGAGCTTAATTAGACATTTTTAATTATTCTCTGCTCTTAAAGTTGCAGATTTCAAGTTATTTATAACATTTTATAGTTAAGTTGAAATCTCCAAATGTTTACCGCTGAAAACAATTAAAAAAGACCCAATTAAGATAATTATTAGTTAAATTAAGGGTTTAGTTAAGTAATTGAGAGCTCAGTTGTAATAAAAAAAACAGAAGACACAGTGGTCCCCGAGGACCGGAGGGTTTGAAGACCACGGCTCTAGTAGGAAATATAATTAACCAGATACGTATGCCTGCTTTTATTTATTATTCAGTATAAGACACACAACATAGTTAACTGGTTATTCTATGGAAGTCTTTCTGTAAAGTTAATTATTGTTGAAAGAGTTCACTACACAGTTGACCGACACTCGTTGTTTACTGTTCCCTAACCCTAAAGTGATAAAGTGACATGTCTCCCAATGAGAGCAATGCAGCTACATGCTCTCTCCAGGGCTACGCACATTCACATTCCCCTGCTTTCGGTTCTGCTTTTTAAAACAACCTTATCTGAGATCTGATACTAGAATGATCAGGTGATAGATATTAATAAGGTGAGAAATCAAACATGCTTTAAATTCATCAGCCTTATTCCAGTAATGTTAAAAAAAAAACAAAAAAAAAACAAGTTAATCTAAATCAGTTTAGTCCAAGTTTAGCATAGGCTTGATTGTTTAAATGGCTAGGACCTTATCACTTTTTCAAAGTACAGGGTGCAGGGACATGGATGTTGTCTAACCCTGGGCTCTCTCTCTCTCTCTCTCTCTCTCTCTCTCTCTCTCTCTCTCTCTCTCTGTCTCTCTCTCTCTCTCTCTCTCACACACTCTCTTTCACGCTCATTTCATTCATTGTCATCCCCTCTCTGCCATTTCCTAGCAGGGTCGAGTGTGCTGCTGCAATAGCTTTTCATCTCTAATGGTCTGGGTTAAAATCTTGCCCTTTAAAGCCCCTGTTATCCAAAGTACCTCCTTTAGTTTCAGCCTTGTTAGTAGCAGCAGGAATGAGAGATACAGATTATTGAGAATGTACACTGATGAAGACACCAGCGACACAACTGTCTACTTGACCTAGTTTCTTAGAAGTTTTACCCTTTTTAATTTGGTTTTATAAACAGTCTGGTTTCTTTAAGTTAACACCCTTTAACAGAGAAATGTTACCCAGGGCTACTTAAAAGCTCTCAGTCTGAGCCTATACAGATTGTGTTTGACTAGAATTAGAAAGTTACTGTAGATTTGGTACTTCCATCCCTGCTCCCCCTATCATTGTGTAGTTTTAATAATACAGGTAAACTATACCTTATTACATTATTTAATATGTGTGTTTATGTGTGCCCTACTTTCAACAAAATTAGATAAAAAAATTAACTTTGATAAAATGCTGTACATGTTAATGTATGTAGTTGGATCATGTTGCAGTCATTATTTGGATCAGCTGCACAATTAATACACACTGTGTTATTAAATATTGTATTACAATGCTTTGAGCGTGACCAAGCCTAGGCTGTTCATTGTTACACACAGTGAAACAGCTGTAAAAATGTTCCTCATATCTTGTGGATGGACTCCGTCAGTACCAATGGAAGCCCTCTTCCTCTCAACTTGTCACCCTTGGCAAATATTTTCTTAGTGACTGACAGCAGACAGTATTGTGAAACTTGTCTCGTTGTGTAGGAGTGGTTTGCATTGACATACACTGCAAGACATCGCTGCCATATGCTCCCTACAAGGCCTGTTTAGTCATCACATTTTAAATGCTCTTTGAACAGCTCATCTACGAATAAAGTGACATACTCTAAGTTGGTAATCTAATACTGCAGGAAGTAGCGTTTTACTTTGTATCCCTAAGCCAGTTCCTCATGCCTGTCCTTGACCAGCTGAATCTGGAAAGAACGGGGTTTCAGTTCCAGGTACTGTATCAGCGACCTTAAGGGTTAATAAGGACCATTAGAAACTTTTAGGTTATCAGTGAAAGTGTATAGGTCAGCCTAAAGCAAATGTAGAGTCTTTAAAGTCGGAGGGATGTGCGGGGTCATTTTTGTGAGAGTCAGAACACGGGCTGCAGTCTGTTAATTCTAATAGTAATTTGTTTTTATTCATGCTAGCAGGATTTCTTTTTTTGTGTAGGTTATATTTTTAAATTATTGTAACTTGACATTAACCTCAACTAAGTTCCAGGAAAAAAAAATTCTGAAAGTTTCCTTGTGTTACATGGCCCTTTGGTGTCCTATTCCCTGTTATAGAGAAGTGGGTAAAGATAAGCGAATGCGGGTGTAAACACATCTCTAGAGATTACCTGAAATCTTCTGACAAAGGGCAGCTTGTTACTGGCAGGTGCGGGCCCTGTTCCAGCAGTGAAGTAACAGGTCTGAAAAATAGCTCGTTATCACAAAGTGTGTAATCTTATCTACCTGGAATCAGATACCTGTGCCAGTTACCTGAGTGCAGTGCAGTGGAAAGGGGATTTCCATGAACCTATACTGTATGTAAAACCACGCGCAGTACAGTACAGTATCCTCTACAACAAGGAACAGTGAAGGGTATAAATCAATTGAATTCAGCGACTGAAAAACATACTGTCAATAAGGAAACTAAGAGCCCGAAATCTGAACTGGCAAAAATAAAGCCATAGTGCTGTGCTATAATTTATTATTATTGAAAAGATATACCAGATTCACAAGTACAACATGTCAGATCCCTGTACCTGCGTGTTCTTATTTTATTACATACACATGCTGTGTTAGAAGCAGGTACTGTATATCAAGCACAGGTTTGCATAAACACATTCCAAAGAGAAAGTAGTTTATGGATCATATTTAACCTTGAGATTAATAGCTGCCTCTACAGTTAACATGTTTGTCTTTCTATTGACATTTGTTGATGGTGGTTTTAGTGAAACAAAATACTTGTTCCAACTAAATGTGGTTGCATGCAATTTTTCTTTGAGAGATGAAGCATCATTTTGTTTTTTTAAATTATGTTTCTTGGTTATAGCAGACACCTGGTATCAAAAGAAGAAACATATTCTGGCAAACAGTGATTTAATCGCACAATGAGGTGTTCAAGATTTAACAGATGTGTGGGTAGCGATGTTCTGGAAATGGAGGAGTTAAGGTGTCATACAGATAGATACAAGGGTTCTGACAATGTAGAAAATGAACTGATGTCAGTTGTATTCCTTGCTTTGTAATTGCGTTCCATTATCCTGGACACCCTGAAGGCATCTAATTGCAAGAATGAATCTCAAAGCTTTTGATCTTTATAAGAAACTGGAACTGCTATCAGGGAAATAATCTAACAAAATAAAAATGATGGACTTTGGAACAAGCTGATAAGCACTGCTCACTGTTTCTATCAACAGAAGATAAACTATTTATTATCCCCGGCTGGGGTGCATGTCCCAGCGATGGGGATTTCAGTGGAGGCTATATCTAGAGCCAGGGATTGATGTTCATAGCATGCTTCATTTAATGCCCAGGCGTTTTTGTATGGAGTAACTAGAGGCAACATAGTCTAATGAGTAGCTGCAGCAGTGCAGGCTGTAGACTGTGCCTGTTATACACGTGCATTACAAAAACCATGAACACATTTTAAAATGATTCTAATGCATTTATTTATTTATTACATTTAAAACAAATACAACAGCAATACAATCAATGCATCACAACTAGACTAGCCAGCAAGCCTGCAGCGAGAGACTGGTTACAGTTTAAAAAGAGAAAAAAAAAGATAAAGAACAAAATCAATAAACTTTCCACCATCTCATTACACGTTATTAATGGACCTGATCGCCATTGCAAACAGGTCTTTGCTTAGCAACAATCGCTGACTAGTAGTTCGTCTCATAACATGCACAACATTGTAAAGCATCTCAAACTGCATTTTGAATTGCTGTGTGGCCTGTTAGAATAACTATTCTCACTGCATCTCAAGTTACAGTGAATGTCCACGGCTCCTCTGTGTAATCCATTTGGAACAGAAACACAAAGCATGCCAGTTCAACATGCTGGATTAGATGCACTATTAAACCCATAGTAACGCTTTATTCTGTGCTGCAAAGTCACTTAATAAACAGATGACAGAATTTGTGCTCATATCCCAAATACTGTTAGTATGCTGCTTATTAAGATATCTTTTGGTAGTTTGCTGGTCCAACTTGTATAGCTATGTAAAACATTGGTTTATTACGTTTTGGAATAATCATGATACATTTTTCATATGGTTACATGTCCCTAGTGCATAAGAATTGAATGTTTTTAACATGTAACTGAACGTTAATAAAAGGGTACTGTCATATCAATGAAATATATATCAATGAAATGCTTCTGCCACGCAGAATAAAGCATTACCTAAAACCCTTTAGGTGACAAGTAGCAAAATATTTTTCTTGATACAGTAAAGTATTGGCAAGGCACATCAAATTGGCAATTACTTAGTTTTCATCATTTTATCAATTTCTTTAATAATTTAGTACCTAACAAAAATAGATCTTTTAAACCTATATATTACACGTAGCAGAATACATGTATACATTTATTTATAAATGACACCCAAGTCTAAGCTTAATCATAATAACAAAAATAAATAAATACATATGTATATTTAAAAATGGAACTGAAATATTGATTTTAAATAATTAATTAAAAAATGCCTATAATTGTAATTCTTTTTTCAATACCAGGAATTGTATCCAGTGTCATTTTAAAATACACAACATTCATGGAACAATAGAAGCAACATGGTTTGCAACTTGGAGTCACCTGACCAGCAGTGGAGGGGTCAACATTACACTTTCATCTTTTTAAAAATTCAAACTACACTGATCATTTATTTATTTAACAAGGATTGCATCAAAATTGTATATTTGTTATTTTAAATATTTCTTTTAAGGTATGTGTGTTGCATTATAGATCAACCAAGATGCAACAGCTTGTTCACTATGTGTGTGTTAGGGGTCTGGGACTTGTTTAAGAATTAGACAGAATAGTGTGGGGTGGGGAATAATCCATGCAGCCAGGCCATAGTTTTATTAACCTGCACGGGGACAGAATACTGCCTCTGAACCAGGAACTGCTGTTCAGCATATTTCTGCTGAACAAACAAACACGGTCCCTGAATTCACCACCTTGTGAAGGTTAGGAGATAAGCTAATCAACATCTGCATTCAATACTGTAGATGTTATGGAGTGTTATCAAGGTTATGATATGCTTTGAAATCATGAACCACCTTTGGTTCTGTTGTAAATGCCTTTGTTTAATAATTAACCCTTCTCCCCTTAGAAAATAAATGATGACTGATGAGGAGGTGGGGGTGGGGGTGGGGGTGTGGGGGTGTGGTAGTGGGTGGGGGACTTAATGTGATGCTCATCTATCCAAATTACAGGGAACTTGCATTTTATCTTTTAATTGGTGATTGGTTGTTTTTTGTTTTTATTTTTTAAACATGTTTCCTCCTTATAAGGTTACCAGAATGACAGAGCTGATTTTCTTATAGCAGCTTTTAAAAAGTACAAAATAACAAAAACAACAACTGTGATCAAGGCATTTTTTTTGATGTTTTATGTTAGAATTAAATCATTGCATACAATTATCTTAGTTTTTGTTATCTAGTGCTTTTTAAAAGCAGCTCGGACTTTGTGCAGAGGAATCTGATGGTGATGGGATTCATAATGAATACACTAGAGACTCACAGGGAATGGATGAGATGTTGGTTTTCATAACCCTGGTACACAGTGGGCTCTATCTGAATTATTAAACTGCGGGGGTACAGGATTTATATCTGCCGCCGTGCAGGTGACTTGAATAGACCCCAGGATGTGCAGGGGGTACGATGTTCATCTCTGTTAACCTATCCCCGACCCCAACCCAACCCTAACCCCAACCTCAACCCTACACTGCTGGTCTATTCTTTTGGATCACTGCATATTCAGTATTTGGTTCTAATGGGGGTTGCCTCTGGTTTCCAGCAGGCCGGCCTGCGACTTGGGCGTATTCAGCATTTGGTTCTAATGGGGGTTGCCTCTGGTTTCCAGCGGGCTGGCCTGCGACTTGGGCGTATTCAGTAGTGGTCTCTTCCATCTGTATCCTTTGGCCACTTTTATTGTTTTTTAGAAATTTGGGGTCAGCGTAGTGAATGTTGTCTGCCTATTATACAGAAAAATAAGTAGTCTTCAGTGCAGAATGGCATGTTTGTGCAGTATTCTCAAGATTTATTTTTTTAAATAGACTAACCTATTGAAAGAGAATGCTAATATAATTGTTACTTATTAAAATATTAAATATAGAAAGCCATGATGTGTACAACAAAGGGTGTACTTGGATTGGGTGGATTTAAACTTCAATTTTAAAACAACGTAAAATAGGCATTTACACTAAAACACACACCCTATAATAAGAGTAAGAATGACTAATAAGAATGATAAAACAAATCTAACTAGACTCTTTAGAAAGCCTTTGTTAAATCTTTTACACTGATGATAAATTAGGGAAAATGGTTTGTAATAGACTGAGCTCTCACTGTAACTAAATACGTAGAGATTAAAGCAGTTTCTGCTGAAGCTACTCTTAGTGCTGAAGTTATAAATAATTACTGAACTCTAAAGTGTGATGAAATTAAATTAATAAAAACATATTCTTTACCTTATCATTTGCGTTAACAGCTGCAGCAGGGCCTGGAATGAAAAAAAGACTTGTAACAAATTGCAGTAGAGAAATATATCAACACAGTAAAAAAAGTCACGTTGTGATGACACTCCACTGATTCTTTAAGCTGCAGTTAGTTTAAAGCACCTACATGTGTTATTCTTAGTTTCCCCATGGTAATACACACTATACCAGGTTACAGAACACATCAGTCTGGATTACAAAATCGATGTGTCAGTTTGCACAGGTTGCATTTTCCAACCTGACAATTTGAGGCAGTATCTGAGTTGTTACACTACATGCAACACATTTTAAAATAGGAGTGATGTGAATATCAGATCAATCGGTCATGCAGTTGTCTAAAATGTCTTAGAGATTCAAATGTAAACTGATGGGGCGCTTCCACAAGTTTAGTTTTAGACTAACGGTCAGTGGATGACTGCGTATGTCTGTACTTTGAACTAACTGATAAGAGCCTTCTGAGAGAATCATAAATCTATGCAAACAAGCGATTTGTAAAGCAACACACAAAGTAATCAAGTATAAGGTAACTCAGGTGTGCATGATTTCTGTAGAGCTAATTCACAAGGGGAATGATTAAGAAGAACTTATAAGCAAACCTTCCCTTATTGAACATCGGCAGAGGTTGTGTTTTTGCTGTTGTATAAACGCAACATATTAGCAAGAGGAAGCCAACATTTCTCAAACATGATGTAATAAGACCTAGACGCAAACATTTCCAATCGACTACACTCTATTCAAATGGCTGTCTCAAGCAAAAAGAGGCTGGGCATGGACAACATAATGAATAGGCTTACATACATACAGTATAGTATAGTCTACAAGCTTTTACATTGTCTGCTGCAGTTTTCACAGAAACCTACTTAATGATCTTGAGAAGAAAATGATTAAATTTGTTGTATTTTCTGTGTATTTTATATTTGTTGAACATATTTTTTCTTTAAACAGTCATATTCTAATATATTTACTTGATTAAATACTTCATAATATAAAAGCTTGTCTTTATTTTTTTATTTCTAGTAGACTGGTTTGTTTTCTTGTTGACTGTTGCATTTCATGTTTGCAATGTTAAACGGAAGTGCAATATGAATACCACAATATGGTTTGTAAGCAGATTTTAAGTAGATTCCATGCGTTTATAAAAAGGATCGCAACCTCTGACAGAGATTGGTGGGCTAGTGTATGATTTCCATTGAGACGATTATCTGAATCTTTTGTCTATCAATGTAATCATTGTCTGTGTGAAAAATAGGCTGTGGGCAGCAGGCAGTTTGAGGGACAACTGTGCAGTGGTTTTAATGGAAACAAAAAAACACAAAACCAAAAGCCTAAACTGTTTTGTTAAAAATCAAAAGTGGGGGTTGGGAACTGGGCATGTATCTACAAAGAAACGACAGCATTAAAATGTTTTTATTGCACCCTGCTACAGTGTGCTATATGCCAGAGCAGCAAGAATGATCTGGACTTTCATCGTTCATAATCTGTGATGTTTAATGGCTAAACTGCTTCCTTGGACCTTACCTTGGTCTTGGTTTGTGAATTATTGGAAGCATAGACAGGGCTACGTGGTCATATATTAAGTTCAGGTTGGTGAGGACATTGGTTGTAATAGGCTTTGTTATTAATTTGCATGTTGCACATTGTGTAGCACACTCTGTGATCGTCTGTAAAGTACTGCTTTTATACATACTGCATTCAACTGAAAATGCTTTATTATGCATCACTGCAATGTGCAGGAATATGGACAGGTAATGAATGCGTAGGTGGACCAACATCTCCAATGTCAAATATTTACAGTGATAGTGTGATAGTTCAGATTAAAACAAATTGTTTCTAAATATTACAAGTTCAAGGATACCTGTCTAATATGACTACAGTGATGGCAGCTTGTGTTTCCATGTACCTGAACCACACTATTGGAGTCCAGTTTTAAATCCAAACACTTGAAGCAAGTACATACAAATAAAGCATTACATGTAAACCTAATTCCTTAGTAGCCAAGTTAATTAGTACAAACTGCACAGACACACACATGAAAATCAGGCATACTTACTCTTATTACCTGGAGGACTTGGTTTAGGAGTTTTTGTGCCATTCCTAAATAAATGTTATATAGCAATGAGACTTTTCCAGCTTCATTACAGACAGTCTGTTTGTTAACAGGCACATTATAAACACATTTACACTCAGCCTGTTACCTCACAGAGTTGCACCCCCTTTAAAGAAAGTACAGCCTCTTCATACTCTATGTTGTAAGTTTTGAATACCCTGTAAGAGGTTTGGCCTGTTTTCTGTGGAAGAATGAAGAACTTAACAATATGAGATATAATACTGATTGCGTGCTATTTTTTCCAAGTGGTTGATGGGTATTGGAAATTGAGAAAGTAAGAAAGACTATCCCTGAGTATCATTGGGGAGGTAAATGGTTAAGAAATCTGTGATCTTGTAAAAGACTGAAATGATAATTATACTGTACATCAGAAATAAAAGAATCACAGATACAGAGTGCATATTTTATGACTGACCCTTACTTGGTCTGGCTTTTTAGACGTATTGTAATTGAAAGAATGTAATATTTTAAAGCATTTTTAAATATCAAGAAGAATAAAATTGTGTACTCACCCATATTTTTTCAGGCAGAAATACACTGTAACACCAATGAGGGCAACGCCTGCAAGTGTGCCGATGACGATTCCTGCAATCTCCCCTGGTGTCAAGGACCCAGAATTAGCTGCTCCTAAAGATTAAACACAGGGTATAAAGTGTGAGTGAACATCAACATATAGCACTGAGACCTCAGCCTTCCCCTACCCTTCCCATCATAGCCATTCATTAGCTGGGTACTGATGATACTTCCATGACTGTCACAATGGCTATACTGTTACATTCACCACTGGGCTTCTTATGGGTTAGGAAACCATCATAAGTGTTGTGAAAGGTAGCCAAAGCCACCATTTGCCTCTAAGAGGGCATAACTATAAAACAACAAAAGCCTTTACATTTTTCTTAGCAGAAGGGCAAAGTGTCTTTTCAACCATCCTGTAACCTTCATCCATTTTGTAAGCAGTACAGTAAACAGACCCTCTAACCTGCCTGAATCTACAAAGCGAACAAAACTAACAATCTGAAGCAGGCAGCAATCCCAATGTGAGGCCAGCCTATCGGTCAAGAGGAAGCTGAGAGAAAGAAGCAAGGTCTGAAACATGCTCTCTGCTGTATCTGTCCACACAAGCACAAAGCTGTAAGGAGATTAAGAGGGGGACACGTCTCCATACAGCTCAGACACACAGCCTCCACAACACTGCCACAGACATGAACAGTTAAGACATCCTGAGAAAACACCTTTACTAATCAAGAGATCATTTACTTGGTGTGTGATACATAGAGGATTATCATTTTTTTCTTAAGATAGAGCATGAATACAGTATAAGACTTTTCATCTCTTGTTTATGCCATGAATGTTTACATCAATAAGAACATACAGTACTGTATGCCGCTGTACCAGTTTGTTTGTAAAGGACTTTATTAACATTTTAAAATGCAGCTTAGTACCTAGCAGCGGAACCTGTTGGGGATTTGCAACAACCGATACCGATGTTTTTAATTACTATGTGTGTACGCTTACTAGTCACCAATTAATAAATACATTTAAAACGTAATATATTGGTTATTGTATCTAGTTATTAGCCTATTTTATTTTAATGCTTACATTTTCTATAAATAAATTATCAGTAAGAATCGTGTAGCTCTCTGAACTCATTTGTAGGTACTGTACCGTCATCTATTACTGTTTACAAGGCAGGACAGAGCAGACAGTGCGGAGCTCGTCCTTTCTGACAAGTGAGCTGGGTGTAGAGAAGTGCCTTCTTCAGAAACAGCTTCTGAAATCCCTCAATTCAAACATGCACAGTTTACTTCCATCTTTGTTTTTTTAAACTGATTTTGTTTGAAATTATACGCAGTATGGTTAGCAATAGAATGTATTTGTGTTGCAGTACGTCACAGTGACAGAAAACAGGTCCCATAACTAACTTTTAATGACATAAAAATAACAGTGTGAGTGATATAAACGGTAGTATGTAGAGTCCTTGATACAAAGATGGTGAGGACAGCTTCTGATTGATTGAGTGTTGTGTTGAAGTGTCTACGTCTCAAAGAAAAAAAAAATTATATATATATAGAGAGAGAGAGAGAGAGAGAGAGAATTTATAAACTGTCACAGAAACCTAGGATTTTGAATTGTTTTCCTGTAACTCACTGAAGAGGCCCATCTATTATTTTTATAATCCATGATGCTAATATTAAAGAACAGGTTCAGCAGTACATTTTTTTTTAAAAAACGTGAGTGTTTAAACAGACGTTCAATGTCGTTATCCGTTTCTCCACCACGAATGTACCAGCTTTACATCTTTTTTTTTTTAACGTATTCTCATTTTGTTTGATCATTAATGAACATTTCTGTACTGTGGGTGTTGTCAAGTGATTGAAAACGAGACATTTTGTGTTTGAATTGAAAGTGAGGGTCTCGAGGGGTCGAAGGGGTCAGAGTTCAACTATATTTTCCTCTAGAGGAAACATCACTTTCTGACGTCACTACTGTGGTATTATGTTTTTTTTTTCAGGACCTTTTCATCCATATATATATATATATATATATATATATATATATATATATATATATATATATATATATATATATAAATTTGGTTTTGTACTTAGTATTAAAGATGTTATTACATTTTTTTATTGTTTATATACAGGCAAGATAAGACCAGACAAGGCAAACAAGAAAGACTCAACAAATTAACCCAACTAAAGACCAACCTTAAATCAACAAAAACTGACCAACAAAATGTAACACTCTCAAGAATTCCCAACACTAATAATTTCTTCCAAATTAATGGTGTTTAGCTGTGTGTTTTGGGTCATTATCCTGAGACCCTTTAGTAACTATAAAAGGTATCCCCTACAAATCCAATAAACTCACCAGTCACATTAAATTCCTTAACAGCAGAAGTGTTTCTTCCAGTCACTGAGTTCCAGGCTACACAGGTGTAATTTCCACTGTCAGCATTGCTTACAGAAGCTATCTTGTATTGAGCCTGGCAGCATCTGTCCCATTGAAATACCAGGTTAATTACAAGGGGGGAGACTGAGCTGAACATGTGAATGTTACAGATGAGCCTTCAGCTGCTGAGTCTGGTGCTGTAATCCATGCCTGCTCTGGTCCACACACACAAGATAACTGTGAAGAGCCTTAAACACTCACACCCCAGTGAAGCAGGCAGAATGACTCTGAATTCAGCATGCACAGAGAAAAGAGGATCTTTAGATACTTACAATTGACCTCCAATCTGTATCCAGCGCTCGTCATTTCATTTACAGTGCTGTTAGCTTTACACTGATATTCTCCATTATCAGACTGCAGCACTGGGTTGAAGGAGACTACACTGCTGTCCACAGACAATGTTATTTTGTCACTAGTGGACAAGCGCTGATCGTCCTTCAGCCAGAGCCTTGAGGAAACAAGCTGTGATCCAAGCACCTCGCAGGTCAGCTTTAGAGTCTGGTTTGCTATTGGCTGTGCAAGGCTGGGTTTCACATTTACATTAGTTATCGGCTCTGTGAACAGAAGCGACAGAATTAGGCACTCTTTTGGGAAGAGAAGAGTTGTTTTTACACCAATACTGAAATAGTGTCCAAATAATCGGGTCTTTCTTACTTCATCTGATGGGAAATTGAATAGTCAACTAAAAACAACAAAGTATATTTTGTAGAGGTAAGGAAGGGATTCATTGTGGTTTAGTTATGGAACGGGTTAAAGAAATACTTTATATTCTTTAAATTTGAACTTTTATGTTTATAATCCCATGATGTTATTTCTTCATCAATATGTCATACTGTTTCTGCATATTGATATTTAGATAATAAGTAACCAGTGTTTTTTCTTTATAAAACAAGCCTCATTACCATAAGATGATGAAGAAAACACATCATGGGATAATACACGGATACAAAATGAAATATTACAAAAATTCAGGGGTATGCAGTATTCTTTTAAAGGGGGTTCATTAAAACAATTACACAAAGTAACAGTACATAATAATTACAGTGAATCTTACCTGAAATGAATTGTCATAACTTACACATAAATATAACATTTGTGAATCGTAGGAACAAGTGGACGAAAGACATGATGGTAATTCATATTTGGTAAGATTTACTGGAATAATGTTGTTAGCTCTATGTCCTTTAAGAAGTGTTGCTCTTCAGAGGACACTGTGTGGTTCACCAGCACTGGCTACAGCTGAGGGGTGTGCAAGCAGGACAGACTGGACCGCTGTGCCTCTCTAATGTGTTAAAAAGAGCTCCAGGGAGTGATGCAGGGTAGGGTGCGAGACCCATAGATCAGGGGAGGGGGTTATATCAGTGCCATCTAGTAGGAGATAGATGCTGTGGCACAGAACTGCAGAGCTGAGTCTTGATGTGTAGAACAGCACTCAAACTACAAGTGTAGCTCACTCCAAACAAGGACATGTAATTCAGCTTTGATTTTAGTGTAGTTACAATTTCATTAATCTCTGAGGTGAATAAATTTACCAATCTGAAGTAATTTACTCCACTTGAGGTAACTGTAGTACTGCCAGTACCAAATACAAATTAGTAAGCACTCCGACTGAATATGGTACAAACGCTATATATAGGACTTGGTTGTTACCAAAAATGTAATAAACATGTAAGCAGAGATTACATAATACTGCACTGGATGTTCATCACACAGTAAAAAAAAAATCATAATTCTAAAGCTATAAGTGGGAACCTTGGTCAGGTCAAAGAGGTTGGTTTCATTTTAAAAAGTGTGTACAAAAACGTAATACAATAATCAATACTGGCCTTAAAAACATTCTTTTAAAAACAGGAGTGAATAGAAGAAGTTGAGAATAGGCCTAATTTATCTTTTATTTGTAAGTTGCTGGATTATAATTGCTTTTTTTTACTATTCACAAAGACCCTTAATGAAGAAAACAAAACAAAAATATTTGTTTAAATAAATATCAATAAGAGAATAAAATCTTGCTGGGCTCCCAAGTAAGATTACTTTTCTTAACTTATATTACACTACAGTTCAAATTGAAGAAACGGCCAAAGAAGTTTTATAAAATAAAAGTACAGCAGATATAGTTTTATAACTGAGTCACTTACCCACAACAATAACCGCTCTTGTTTCCTGAGCGTACCTAAGGGTTACATTGTTATAAACCCAGCAGGTATAGTTTCCGGTCTGATTGTGCTGAATGTGAGTGATATTCAGCTGTGAGCCCAGTTTGTTAAGAGGGGCTCCATTGAAGAACCATTGGTAGTGAGCAGGTAGGCTGGACTGTGCAGAGCAGGACAGGGTGAGGTCTGATCCTGCACTATAGACCAACTTTTGGGTGCTGATAGACAGAGTGATGGATTCTGGTCCATCTGAAATGAACATTCACATTAACATGCTGTTGAACACAACGATATCCCAATCAAACAACAGTAGCCACTGATCTTTGAAGCTCTTCCATGGCAGCCCAAACCAAAGCTACAGCACACACACAGACAATTATGAAAATTAAACCTCTGTGTTATTATATGAGTTTATCTAATGTATCACCAGTCTGGTTCACTGTTTCAAACTGCTGTAGTGTGTGCTCTACTAAGCCATTCACCTTTCATATTTACACAAGGGGACCCAAACCTGTAATTTAATCAGTCTAAATACAACCAACTTAAACCAACACATACTATAAAATATCAAGGTCTGCACAGTCACATTATCAACATGTTTTAACAGGTGAGATTTCAGCTATAGCATAAAATGTTTTAATATTAATCAGCATATATTTTCAAGTTTAGCTTTTTTGAAAATGATTCTTTCCTAGGTGTTACATAGTGTTATCAAAAGAAACACAGCCTGTGTCAGCCGAGCTGTATCTGCAAATGTTTTATTTTTTAAAACAAATGTACTGGTTTTGATTTTCATCATTGTCAGAGATATTCAGCTGCAACAAAAGAAGACAACATTGAGTTGCATTTTCTATAGCCCTTAATTTACTGTTGGAGCCACTGTCTGATTACAGAATCTCACAACAGCTCACTCATAAACAACTTACTAAAAACAGCTAAGTATGCTGGTGAACACACTCCCAAACAAGTGGATGCTATCAACTTCCTCTTTCGTCTAGGTGTTTTTCATTCGAGTGTCTCATGTAATAGCAATCCTTACTGAGTAATACATTTTAAAAAGTAACTCTGTTGTAGAAAACACTTCATAGGAATATCATTTCAAAGCAGTAGTATGCAAAATGCAATTCTGAGTTAAAACTAATAGAAATGCATTTGACTTGACTAGAAACTGAGGCTGCCAATTTAAGATCTGACTACATCAATGTAAACAACAATCAGCACTCACAGCTCACGATGAGATGAAACAGCTCACTGGTGCTGTTACTGACAGGTAAACACATAGCAATACAGGGTCCCATCATCGGATCTCAACACCCTGGGTATGGTCAGTGTTTTATTGGCATCACTCAGACGAATCCGCTCACTGTCTCTAAGCACTGAGCTGCCATTGAGCCATCGGTAGGAAATGGCAGAGCCAGAGGCTGTACAGGTCAAACTGACAGTGTCATTGAACTCCACTGGATTAGTCACGTTGGAGCGGACTATGGGTTGGGAGACAGGTTCTGCAGAGAAGAGAGAGAACACTGGGGAATAGAACCTGAGTGTGCTGTGTCCACAAGTGATCATTACTGGGATTTTATTCAAAACAGAGTACCAGTAAGTTGATATGAATGTGCCTTGCAATTGATAGAAGCATAGAGATGCAGTTATAATACCTATCCGAGTAGAAAGCAATGGTAGAGTCCCGAATGACTTATCATACAGTAGAGATGTGATGTGTTGAGCCTGTATACACATTGATATATTATATGTCAATGATCACGAAACTCAAAATAAAATTGGGTAAAAATAATATTATGATTCTTACAAACCTTCATTGAGATCACCAGAAACTGAAAGCAAAGTCCCAACCCAAACCAATGTGGAAAACGAAAACCACCACATCTCCTTTGACATGTGTTTCCACCCGCTACGTGTAGCCGGCAGGTGTTCTTTATGACGATATGATTCCTGATCCACAATACTCCTTTAATCATAATGTATCAATCTGTTTGTACCACTGAATCACAGAGAGATGAGAAATTATGTTGAGAGGTATTTGTTGGGAACTGTCAAAGTTACTGAAGGGAAACGAAAGCAGCCACTCTGTTGATTGTGGTGAAATCCTCTTGCCAACTATTTAGATGATGCTGTCACATTTCCAATGACAAAAATAGTTGTAATGTGGAAGGTCTCAGTTTTACAACAGCCATTTAAGATTGCACATAGTTAGTGGTACACCTGAAGGTGCAACCCATTCTCACTAGAGAAACGTTAACAGATTAGCGTTACTGCATTTCTGCTTTCTGGGGGAAAAAAACGTTACGTGGGTATCGTTTTCACTTTCAATCACAATGCCTCGCGGCAGCTTTTGTCGAAATTCTCTTTTTATATTTATTTTCTGTGAACATTAGTGGATGGATAATCTTGTTTGCTTTTAAACCAATTAAATTATTACCAAAAAATTACTATTCTTTAGTCCATTCAATTTAATTCCGTACATGGTCTTGTTGTACTAGTGCTCAAATATACACTTCCTTTTTTCTTTATATATATTTACTCGAAACCTTGCTTAATATAATTTTAGGAAACGACATGTCAGCGCTGTGCTTGCATCCAGATCGCGTCTGCCAATGAAAATATAAATACGGCTAAAAACAAAACAGTGTGCGGTTCAACAGAGACAGTCAGTAGCTTAAAACAAATATATAGCTGTAGGTTACTTTGACATTACAGATTACTTATAACTCCTGTAACAGAACAACACACAGCTTTTATGACATCCCAAGGATATACTCAAATAAAGAAACTGCAATTATCCATTAAGACCCACCTTGATTTGCATTTTCAATGCATCATCAAATTTCCATCAATTATTGTATGCCCATTGGTTATGTTCTTTTATGGGAACATTAACTTGACCCAGCTCTGATTGTACTGACCTTAGCTCATACCAAGACATGTAACTCATCCCAGACAAGCCCATACTGCACACACTGCCAGAATTCACAGAGAGAATCTGAGCCCCGAGGCTCAGCCTAACCCACATGAAGAACAGCAGGAGGACGGGGATAAGGACAGGTTTTATAACAAAGACCAGTTAGCCCCATACTGCACACACTGCCAGAATTCACAGAGAGAATCTGAGTCCCGAGGCTCAGCCTAACCCACATGAAGAACAGCAGGAGGACGGGGATAAGGACAGGTTTTATAACAAAGACCAGTTAGCCCCATACAGGATACACACAGTGGTGAATTACAGAGAGAATCTGAGTGGAGGCTCAGCCTAACCCACATGAAGAACAGCAGGAGAACGGGGATAAGGACAGGTTTTATAACAAAGACCAGTTAGCCCCATACTGCACACACTGCCAGAATTCACAGAGAGAATCTGAGTCCCGAGGCTCAGCCTAACCCACATGAAGAACAGCAGGAGGACGGGGATAAGGACAGGTTTTATAACAAAGACCAGTCAGCCCCATACTGCACACACTGCCCTAGTTAAATAACAGAGAGAATCTGAGTCCTGAGGCTCAGCCTAACCCACATGAAGAACAGCAGGAGGACGGGGATAAGGACAGGTTTTATAACAAAGACCAGTCAGCCCCATACTGCACACGCTGCCAGAATTCACAGAGAGAATCTGAGTCCTGAGGCTCAGCCTAACCCACATGAAGAACAGCAGGAGGACGGGGATAAGGACAGGTTTTATAACAAAGACCAGTCAGCCCATCACACCTGTCTCTGACATTCCTAACCAGGTGATGGTTAAAGTTAAGTGCAACTTACATTTTCTTTCTTTAAAAATAGAAGAAGTAAAAGCTACAGGATTTTGTTTCTATAAATTTTGAATATTTGGTTGTTCTCTAGAAATCTATATTTATACTTGCTATAGACCTCTTCACATGACTAGTCTTTATACATTTATATAGATTCCTATGATTGTTTTTAGCTTGTAAAGCTTATATGCTGATTGCTGCTTGGAATTATTGGTACTATAGTTATTTGGTAATATTTCTGATTCAAAGGCTTATTTTCTTTTTTATTTAGCAGGCGCCTTTATCCAAGGCGACTTACAGAGACTAGGGTGTGTGAACTATGCATCAGCTGCAGAGTCACTTACAACTATCTCTCACACGAAAGACGGAGCACAAGGAGGTTAAGTGACTTGCTGAGGGTCACACAGTGAGCCAGTGGCTGAGGTGGGATGTGAACCGGGGACCTCCTGATTATAAGCCCTTTTCTTTAACCACTGGACCACACAGCCTTCTGTTTCTATTAGATAGTTTATTCCGGGTGGTTATTAGCAAGATGACTATGTTAGAGTTCCAACATTCATTCTAAGGACTAGTAATAAAAGTACGGCAGTCCAATATATAGGCATTTCTATATATTTCTAGAGAATATTAAACATTCTTGCACTTTTCTGATGAATAATATAGCCATTGCTATACATTTCTACAGAATAATATATCTTTAGCAAGATTCATCAGAATTTGACGAGAGAATTTTTTTCATATTTGAAAAATTCAAACAATAAAACAGCCTCTATATTGTGTGAAATTGTGATGCATTCAATATATATATATATATATATACCTCCACTAGCACCCAAAGAGGGGGGATGATGAAGAGGTGAGGAGAGAAACACAGCAGAGCCCCCTCTGTCCTCCACTAGCACCCAAAGAGGGGGATGATGAAGGGGTGAGGAGTAACACAGCAGAGCCCCTCTGTCCTCCACTAGCACCCAAAGAGGGGGATGATGAAGGGGTGAGGAGAGTAACACAGCAGCGCCCCCTCTGTCCTCCACTAGCACCCAAAGAGGGGGATGATGAAGGGGTGAGGAGAGTAACACAGCAGCGCCCCCTCTGTCCTCCACTAGCACCCAAAGAGGGGGATGATGAAGGGGTGAGGAGTATTGTAACACAGCAGAGCCCCTCTGTCCTCCACTAGCACCCAAAGAGGGGGATGATGAAGAGGTGAGGAGAGAACACAGCAGAGCCCCTCTGTCCTCCACTAGCACCCAAAGAGGGGGATGATGAAGGGGTGAGGATAGTTTTTAATACAGAGCCCCTCTTGTCCTCCACTAGCACCCAAAGAGGGGATGATGAAGGGGTGAGGCATGTTAACACAGCAGAGCCCCTCTGTCCTCCACTAGCACCCAATAAGGGGGATGATGAAGGGGTGAGGAGAGTAACACAGCAGAGCCCCTCTGTCCTCCACTAGCACCCAAAGTTGGGGGATGATGAAGGGTGAGGAGAGTAACACAGCAGAGCCCCTCTGTCCTCCACTAGCACCCAAAGAGGGGGATGATGAAGAGGTGAGGAGAGTAACACAGCAGAGCCCCTCTGTCCTCCACTAAAAAAAAAAAGCACCCAAAGAGGGGGATGATGAAGGGGTGAGGAGAGTAACACAGCAGAGCCCCCTCTGTCCTCCACTAGCACCCAAAGAGGGGGATGATGAAGGGGTGAGGAGAGTAACACAGCAGAGCCCCCTCTGTCCTCCACTAGCACCCAAAGAGGGGGATGATGAAGGTTGAGGAGAGAAACACAGCAGAGCCCCCTCTGTCCTCCACTAGCACCCAAAGAGGGGGATGATGAAGGGGTGAGGAGAGAAACACAGCAGAGCCCCCTCTGTCCTCCGTGTCCCTCAGCTGTCCCAATACTTTGCCAGATTTATAAATGAACCATCAGGTATCCCTGTACATCATTTTAAGACAAATTAGGATAAATAACTTACCATAAACATTCAAGGTAACTTTTCCATTGAATGCGTCTACACTTCCTGATACAAAGGTAGTGCCCTGAAATGTATACACTCCATCGTTGCTGCGGTTCACAGATCTGAGCTCCACTGACCCTGTAGCTGTGTTCAGGGTGACTCTGTTCTCATATCCAGGGCCTATGACGGGGCTGATTCCAGCCCATGACGCCACAGGGATCCCTGCAGGGCTGAAAGTCCATATCACTGCACCTAGAACTCCAGGGGGTTTAATCTCCAGCTGTACATTGTCTCCAACCTCGCTGATCACAGGGTCTGTGACAGGAGTTACTACCAGAGCTGAAGATCCTAAAAACAAAAATAATAATAATACAATAAAAAAATCTATATATCTCAAAATCCTCACATGTTGTCAAACAGTACAATTGTGCTTGACTGAACAGTTTTACCTTAGAATTCTAAGTAATATTAGGAATATATATATATATATATATATATATATATATATATATATATATATATATATATATATATATATATATATATAATTTATTTATTTTTACCTGCCCATAGTGATATGATAACCCAGTTTATAAAGTGTGCTCCCATCCTGAGATCTCTGCCTGCCAGCCCTGCTGTGCTGTTTCAGAGTAGCAATCACCAGCACTCCTTCTCCAGGAAGAGATCAGCTGATTCACTGGGGGAGGGTGCTTGGCACATACACGCTGCAATCCAGGAAACACTGTAACTACTATAGTAAACTTTGACACGATAGGTAATGATGTTTAAAGTTACACACTATCAGTTGTGTATTTTCGATCTGAGAGATGAGACAGGGTATTTGATTATTTGCCCAGTTTCAAGATGCTGATTTCCGATGGGCATTAACCATATTGTATTATATCAGTGTGTTGTGTGTTTGTATTACAATGATGTGACACACAGTAGACACCAAGTAACATATTCTGTTAAAACAAGGTTGAAAACATTATGTTAATGGTTCCTTTATGATAACACAATATGAATGTAATAAACATACATCAACATATGCAGTATAGCTTACATTAACACATTTACTGTTTATTTATAGTTTTTTAGATATTTTTTTTCTTTTCATTTCATTAAAACATTTCTGCACTCGAGAAAAATTCATCACATTGATAGAGACCCAAATATCTATGAAGTCTCAGCACTCAGATATGTGGGACAGTATATAGTGACACCTAGTGAATACAATGTGACACTGCAACTCCAGAACAGGGTAATTCATTCAATATATTTTACAGAAGATCTGTGGTTGCTTGCAATAGTAATACATTGATTGGTTTCATATTTAAGCCTTTAAATAAAATAAAAAAGTATAATTTCCTGTAAGTGCAATTCACAATTACATGCTGGCATTGTGCCTACAGCAATTTTATATTAGCTGTTCCAAATCATGTTTTTTCACTGCAGATGAAATGATTATCACATTGACAAGAAACATATCGCAGTGCATGCTCTATACAAAATATATGATATGAAAAGATAATGTTAAATTCCAGTAAATCTGTTTATGAGAAATGAAGAAGCCGGTTCATTGATAGAGAGCCTCTTATCTGAAATGATACGAAAGAGGAAGTCTCTTTCACACGGCAATGGAGAACTCGCAAGCAGCACTTCTGACGCTGGGGTTCCTGCTGTTTCTAAAAGGTAACAATGTTGTATCTTTAAACTTTCTAGCTGCGTGTGAGAGTGTTGTAATGGGACACTTACACATTTAGTTAATGCCTTCAGCTAAAATTTATATCTGTATACCATATTTTTAAGGTGTTACATATGTAAGCACGTGCAGATATCCAGTTGTGTTGATTAATGTAGTGTTCACCATTCATTAGTTTAACAGTTCTTCTGAGTATGTACTAGCTGTAGTGATATTACATCTACCTCTGCTACTACTGCTAATAATGTTAAGGATAGTAATAACAGATATTTTTTACAGTTTGACAAAATATTTTAAATGTTTCTGTTTTTAGGATCTTCAGCTCTGGTAGTAACACCTGTCACAGACCCTGTGATCAGCAAGGTTGGAGACAATGTAACTCTGGAGATTAAACCCCCTGGAGCTCTAGGTGCAGTGGTATGGACTTTCAACCGTACAGGGATCCCTGTGGTGACATTGGCCGGATCAGTCCCAATCATAGGCGCTGGATATGAGAACAGAGTCACTCTGGACACAACTACAGGGTCACTGGAGCTCAGATCTGTGAATCACAGCGATGCTGGAGTATATGTATTTGAGGGCAATAGCTTTGCATCAGGATTATTCAATGGAACACCTGAATCAGCTCTGACAAGTTAGGAACTGAATCATAAGATATAAGATATATAACTAGTGTACTAATGGGATAAAGTGTAAGCCATTGTACTTTCTCTCCAACAGACCTTGATTCAGGAAACATCACAACAGCCGTACAGCTTATTCTACAAAGACCTCAAGAGTATTTGTTTTTTGAAAGTTTTTATTTAAATATTTCTAGTACTTCTGCTTCCTGCACCTAATGACTGTTTCTATTGTATTTTTATAAACACACAGACTGCACTGACACACACTGACACACACACACACACATGCACACGCACACACACACATGCACACGCACTGACACACACACTGTACTATATCTGTCACACATCGCCACGGATATTTATATTAGGTTTTCCTCATAGAAATTATACAGCGAAAGAGAAATAAATACATGTATAATTTGTATATGTTGACATACTGTATCAGAAACCTTTATACTTTTGTCTTGCGATTTATTTTGATGTGCAATTATATTTGTGTTAAAATGTGATGAGTTTAAAATTGGAATTAGTTAGAAAAATGAAAAAAGATTTAACAAATTTGCACGAGCTATTTCCAAATACAAAAATAATTTTCTCGTGCATCACCCAGCGACGTCTTTGGAAAGATGTCAAGGCATCTCCAAAAATAAACAAAGCCCGTACCCGAGTGAACAATGTAATTTGGGATTTTGTAAGGGGTTTAGGAGGGGATTCATTACTGCACCCTGAAATTAAATATGATCAGGCTGAGCTTTTTAGGGGGGGGGGTGGTGTCCATATGAATGACACAGGTAATGATATATTCCTTAAAAACCTCCAGCATGGAATTAAACCACACCTCCTGTAAATATATCCTTCCCTTCCCATACCCACCCTCACACCTTGGTTTTTATTGCATATTTTGAATTGTGTACATGTATTGTGTATTGTTTTGTTTTAATAAAAGTGTATTTTTAAATATTTTTCTTATTGTTAAATGTATATGTATATACTTATGTACATGGGTATTACTGTATGGTATGCAATGAATGCTGAATGATAACTTTCTGTCTTTCTATTTGATTCATGAGATCTGGTGTAAAACATAATAATTAAAACAAATCAGATAACATTAAGAGCGAGTTCACATGGAGCTTCACATAATAATCTACAAGTGCAAAGTATAACCTGTGACATGACGTTTTATCTTTCCTGAAATACAACGACTGGGGACTTTTACTGTACAAGTGAGGCTCAGAGAGTTGCACAGGGCACTGCATTAAACTGGAGAGCTCTCTGAATTTGGTGCTGTGAGAGAGCATCCACCATGTCAACCAGGATTACAGATGTTCATATAAATAATTTAACTGCACTTTAGGACGGTAGTATAGGAAGCCAATCGTTTTGTGCGTTTCTCAAATTATATACACACCTTAAAACACCATCCTCCACTAAAACCGTGTACGTTTTCTATATTAACAGGTTTCGATATCCCACGTAGACTTGATTAAAACGTCAAACAGTATTCTCAACATGAAGAAAAGCGTTTGTACCCGCTTTCCCACTCAATTTATTGAAAAGGTTCAGTCACCGAGCAATTTACAGTGAAAATAATATAACTGTGTTAAAGCGAGCCTACATAAACACTTATTAAACACTTACTTGCTTACCCCACAGTATATGACATGTCCACGAACGACATTTTTGAAAGGAAATACACATTTGGCAAGTAGTGATTTTAACTATGCATAGACATAAATTATACCGAAAAAATAATGTTTTTAAAATATTTATGTTAAAAAAAACTAAAATACAGCGAGCAATTTCCTGAGATAAAATGTATTTATAATAAAAAACATAAACGTAAATATACATTATGATAAATGTCACCTTTTTAAACAAAATATACTGTCTGCAATACACTTCGATAAATAAGATGCCAATATATTTAAACAAAAATTACTGTCTGCAATGCAATACCTGTTTTCGTTTCTCAAAAAAATACAAATAGCGTCGTGTAATTTTCAATGAATCTCCACAGAGAACCTTGCCTTTAATGTCTAAGATTCGCGCATGCGTAGTAAGGCTCAAAAGGCAAATGCTAACTTATTTCCCAGCTAACTTATATTCTGTGACACCTGTCTCAAGTCATGATTTTCACTGCAGATGGAATCATGATCACATTCACATCAAACGTATCGCGGTGCATGTTATATACAAAATATATGCTATGAAAAGATAATGTTAGATTCCAGTAAATCTGTTTATGAAAAGTGAAGAAGCCGCGTCATTGATAGAGAGCCTCTTATCTGCAATGATACGAACGAGGAAGTCTCTTTCACACGGCAATGGAGAACTCGCAAGCAGCACTTCTGACGCTGGGGTTCCTGCTGTTTCTAAAAGGTAACAATGTTGTATCTTTAAACTTTCTAGCTGCGTGTGAGAGTGCTGTAATGAGACACTTACATATTTAGTTAATGCCTTCAGCTAAAATGAATATCTGTATACCATATTTTTAAGGTGTTACATATGTAAGCATGTGCAGATATCCAGTTGTGTTGATTAATGTAGTGTTCACCATTCATTATTTTAACAGTCCTTCTGAGTATGTACTAGCTGTAGTGATATTACATCTACCTCTGCTACTACTGCTAGTAATGTTAAGGAGAGTAATAACAGATAATTTTTACAGTTTGAAAAAATAATTAAAATGTGTTTTTGTTTTAGGATCTTCAGCTCATGTAGTAACACCTGTCACAGACCCTATATATATATATATATATATATATATATATATATATATATATATATATATAATACTGTATGTAGGTTTTACATACATATATATATATATATATATATATATATATATATATATATATATATATATATTAAAGCATTTCAGTGTCATACTTAGAATTCTAAAGTAAAACTGTTCAGTTAAGCACAACTGTACTGTTTGAGGATTTTGAGATATATAGATTTTTGATTGTAGTATTATTATTTTTGTTTTTAGGATCTTCAGCTCTGGTAGTAACGCCTGTCACAGACCCTGTGATCAGCAAGGTTGGAGACAATGCAATGCTGGAGATTAAACCCCCTGGAGTTCTAGTTTCAGTGGTATGGTTTTTCAGCCCTGCAAAGATCCCTGTGGTGTCATGGACTGGAATCAACCCCGTCATAGGCGCTGGATATGAGAACAGAGTCACCCTGAACACAACTACAGGATCAGTGGAGCTCAGATCTGTGAACCTCAGAGATGATGGAGTATATATGTTTCAAGGCACTACCTTTACATCAGGAAGAGAAAGATTCATTGGAAGTGTTACCTTGAGAGTTTATGGTAAGTTATTTCTCTTTAATTTGTCTTAAAAACAGAAGTATAGGGATATCTGATGGTTCATTTATAAATCTGGCTCAGCAAAGTATTGGGAGCTGAGGGACATGGAGGACAGAGGGGGCTCTGCTGTGTTACTCTCCTCACCCCTTCATCATCCCCCTCTTTGGGTGCTAGTGGAGGACAAAGGGGGCTCTGCTGTGTTACTCTCCTCACCCCTTCATCATCCCCCTCTTTGGGTGCTAGTGGAGGACAGAGGGGGCTCTGCTGTGTTTCTCTCCTCACCCCTTCATCATCCCCCTCTTTGGGTGCTAGTGGAGGTGCACGTACACGTGTATTGAATGCATCACAATTTCACACAATATAGAGGCTGTTTGTCTGTCCATCCAAATGTCTTTCTGTATGTTTTTATTGTTTGAGTTTTTCATATATGAAAAAAAAAAATACCCTGTCAAATTCTGATGACTCTTGTTAAGGATATATTATTCTGTAGAAATGTATAGCAATGGCTATATTATTCAGCAGAAAAGTGTAGGAGCGTTTAATATTATATAGAAATATATAGATATTTCTACATATTGGACTGCAGTACATCTATATTGTCAGAAAGGCTCTAAATCATTATTAAACTAGTCCTTAGGAGGATTGTTGGGACCTTATTCTAGTCATCTCATTCATAACATTGGTCTATAAGTGCCCGTCCATGCAATCCCTTCACTCCGGCTCCTGTTGGCGCTTCCTGGGAGCGATCGCAAGCAGCCTCCCTGCTCCATGCACACAGGAGCCCGATGCCCTGCAGGGCTGGTACTGGTGAGACTGGACCACGACCGCTCAGCCCCAGTATCCCAGACTGCACGCGGCGTTGCAATATGCAATATGTGTATATGTATTTACTGCTGTGTAAATTAGCTTTGTATCTCAGAAGTCATTTTTAGTGTCATAACATCTCTGCTTACATGCCTACATTTTTGGTAACAACTACTATATATATATATATATATATATATATATATATATATATATATATATATATACACAGTATATACCCTAGGAGTGGTTACTACTTAGCATTTTGGTACCAACTGTAGGGATCTGCAGAAACTTGTTACTGATACACAGAATTGCTTTTCAGAAGTGTTTATAGGCAGGTATTCAATAAATCCATTCATTAACGTGTTGATTTAAAAACCAGAAAAAGCTGTCCTCCCTCACGTTTACAATTGAGCACCAATCCATGGCAATTAACTTCCACACGGAGTGTTTTAAAAGCCGCTTGGAAGAATATTTTCCTCTCGTCGGGGCGCTGACTTTTTTACTGGCATACCGAGGCTGGAAACTGACAATGAAAAGTTATTTTCATGGAACCATACATTCTTTTAAAACTATAATGCAAATGTAGAGATTATAAATGATTCATTTAACCCTTTTCATAACTACACCACAGTGGACCACTTCCTTACCTCTACAAAATTTACTTCCTTGTTTTCAATTTCCCATCAGATGAAGTAAGAAATTCTGTCGCTTCTGTTCACAGAGCCAATAACTAATGTAAATGTGAAACCCAGCCTTGCACAGCCAATAGCAAATCAGGCTCTAAACCTGACCTGCGAGGTGCTTGGATCACAGACTGTTTCCTCAAGGCTCTGGCTGAAGGACAGTCAGCCCTTGTCCACTAGTGACAGAATAACATTGTCTGTGGACAGCAGTGTAGTCTCCTTCAACCCAGTGCTGCAGTCTGATAATGGAGAATATCAGTGTAAAGCTAGTAACCCTGTAAGTGAAGTGACGAGCGCTGGATACAGATTGGAGGTCAATTGTAAGTATCCAAAGATCCTCTTTTCTCTGTGAATGCTGAATTCAGACTCATTCTGCCTGCTGAGTGTTTAAGGCTCTTCACAGGTATATCGTGTGTATTGCAGATGGACCAGAGCAGGCATCTATTACAGCACCAGACTCAGCAGCTGAAGGCTCATCTGTAACATTCACATGTTCAGCTCAGTCTCTCCCCCCTTGTAATTACACCTGGTATTTTAATGAGACAGAGACTGCCCAGGGCTTGCAATACAACATAGCTTCTGTTACCAATGCTGATAGGGGAAGTTACACCTGTGTAGCCTGGAACTCAGTGACTGGAAGAAACACTTCTGCAGTAAAGGAATTTATCGTGACTGGTGAGTTATAAGATATGATTTTCATTTGCGTGTGTCCTTTTCCTTGTAAAGAGTGAAGGTCATATTGGCTTTGTTTACAATGACTTCTGGCACACAGAATGGAATGTTCTTTTTCTAGAATGATGATGTCATAACAGCACCATTGTTCTACACTGTTCTAGATCTTTCTGAACTCGTTCAGTGCACTGCAGAGTGTCCAGGGAATTGTGAAAGTCGTGAAATAGTGAACACTCCCCAACACTTAGCTGTGAGGCGTTTGTTTGCTGATATTCTCTACACACTAACAGTTTACTCCTCTGTCCAGGTTTGGGGTCCTTGTCTTCAGGAGAGATCGCTGGAATTGTCATCTGCACACTTGCAGGGGTCACTGGCGTTGCTCTTGGGGTGTATTTCAGTGTAAAGCTATGCAGGTGAGTGCACTGCGTGGATTACTGTCCACATAGAGGCACATTGTGTGACGTGTTGTTCAGCACCCAGACTATTGTTAGCTATTCTGTTTCCTGTCCAGTTTCATTGAAAGATCTATTGTGAGTATCTTCCTCAGCATGCATCCTAAATGTAAATATCATCTGACTGTGAAAAAAAGAATGAAAATGTCTCATTTAGGTTTCCCATTTTATTCAGGAACAATCCACATGATCTCAAACCTGGTCCAGCTCAAAGCAGTGAGTATGCCTGATGCCTGTAAGAGACCCACCCCAATGTGGGAGCCTTCCTCTCTCTACACTGCAGAATCTATTACCCTCGTTTATATATCACTTTAATGTCCTAATTCTATACTGTTGATTTCTCTGCATCTCGTATTACAGGTACAGGTGCTGTCACTTATGAAAACTTCAAGGGGCCGAGTGCATCAGCAACATATGAGAACACCACTGCTATCCGGATAGCAGTGAGTAACCAGGGGGATACTGTATATGAACCTGTGTGCACGCGTCTTTATGAAGCTGTGTGTGTGTGTGTGTGTGTGTGTGTGCGTGCGTGTGTGTGTGTGTGTCTGTGTGTGTGCGTGTCTCTGTGTGTCTGTGTGTGCGTGTGTGTGTGTGCGCGTGTGTGTGTGTGTGTCTGTGTGTGTCTGTGTGTGTGTGTCTCTGTGTGTCTGTGTGTGTGTGTGTGTGTGTGTGTGTGTGTGTGTGTGTGTGTGTCTCTGTGCGTGCGTGTGTGTGTGTGTGTGTGTGCGCGCGTGTGTGTGTGTGTGTGTGTGTGTGTGTGTGTGTGTGTGTGTGTGTGTGTGTGTGTGTGTGTGTGTGTGTGTGTGTGTGCTTGTGTGTGTGTGTGTGTCTCTGTGCCTGCATGCGTGTGTGTGTGTGTGTGTGTGTGTGTGTGTGTGTGTGTGTTGATCGGTATTCATTAACAGCTCATTACAGCAGCAACAGAGCGACCTTTGTCGTTTGCAATGTACTCTGCACTTCCCTGGGGATTTATTGAATGCTTCTGCAAGGCTGGTTTTGCTGATAACAGGGAAATAATATACAGAAAACACAAGGGATGCATCATCTTCATAAGAGAACCTGCTTTGAAAGTAACTGAAATCCTGGATTCTTCTTTGTTCAGGGCGAAGCAACAAACCCGGACAGCACATACACAGTAAGGAGCCTTTACTGTAATACAATCACACTGCTGGTATAATTCAGACCTATTGATGAATCTCCTCAACCAATAACTGCGCTCCTCTCTCCCTGTACAGGGCTTACAGTTTCCTGATCAGTCCACATACAGCACCTTAAACAGGTAGGGGGGATTCCATACACCTGAATAAACACCTTGTATCAGCTCTGACAAGTTAGGAACTCAATCATAAGATATAAGATATATAACTAGTGTACTAATGGGATGAAGTGTAAGCCATTGTACTTTCTCTCCAACAGACCTTGATTCAGGAAACATCACAACAGCCGTACAGCCTGTGACCTCAAGAGTATTTCTGAAAGTTTTTATTTAAATATTTCTAGTACTTCTGCTTCCTGCACCTAATGACTGTTTCTGTTGTATTTTTATAAACACACACACACACACACACACACACACACACACACACACACACACACACACACACACACACACACACACACTGCATTCACACAGACACACACACACACACATTCACACTGCATTCACTCACACACACACTGCATTCACACACACACACAGACACTGATTTGCTGTTTAAAAGCTCTTATTAATAAGTATGTTTAAGAAAAAAAACTGTAATGAATTGTAAAAATTCTACTTCTGTAATAGTTGTCTTAAAATGCAATAACATTGTAATAAGCAATGCTGTGTATTATATACATGTGCTCCAGAAACGAGGGTCTCTCTTCATTCACATTGAAATGCTGAACAGCCACAGCTGAGATAATAAGGGGGGTTCCACCAGTTCTCATCCTCCAAGGTTATCATCGCCTGTGATTGGAAGAGATTGGATCTGCATAACCAACAGCATCCTGACGTCACCATGATGCATTTCATATTGCGGGATATAGCGACACCTAATGGCGGAGAGAATATATACTTCTATTTAATGGAAATACTCAAAGCGTAAACCACGCACTTGCACCATACAAACGGTGTCTGTTTTAATGAAGCAACGTTAACTCGTGTCAGTCCATTTACACAGTGCAGTGAAACCCTTGCAATGTGATCATGATACAGTTAAAAGGATATTGCTGCTCTAGAAAGAGTGCAAAGACAGGGCTCTACCCGAGTGACTTGGAATCCTGGACAGAATATTTTTTTTTTTCCATTTTTGTAGCTAGTATGTAATTTCTGAATAGTTTCATATATGATGTCAATCCTATCTCCTGTTCCTGATTCTAATGCCTGTATTGAGCTTAGAGAATCTGTAAAAATCACAATATTATTTTCTTTAAATTCTTCTGTTTTGTCTATGGCCAGAAGTATTGCAATTAACTCGGGTAAATATTGATAAATTATTTCAATAATCCTCAATTAAACTCAAAATAACTTTTTCATTGGTGGTGCGGGCTAGGCACACGCCCACATACATACCTACTATATTGCAAAGAGGAACACAATTCAGAATTGTGTTTGCACAAAGTTAGGGATAATATTAAATGTATTTAATGTTTCAAGGTGTCAAGGTGTAAATGGTTTTGTTAAAGGATTTTAAAGGGCTTGTAAATATATTATATTTGCTGCACAGAGAGAGAGAGAGAGAGAGAGAGAGAGGGAGGGAGGGAGGGAGGGAGGGGGCAAGTAATAGATGGGCTTCAATGAGTTACAGGAAAATAATTTCATCTAGAACGTCATAAATTACGAGCCGAAGGTGTTTTTCTGTAACTCACTTGAAGAGGCCCATCTATTACTTTTTATAATCCACGGATACCCTTGTGATGCTAATATTAAAGAAGACGAGGTTCAGCAGTACAGTTGGGTTTTTTTAAACGTTCTATGTCGTTATCCGTTTCTCCAGTTTCTGTGAAATACGAATGTACCAACTTTACTTCTTTTTTTAACGTATTCTTTTTTTTGATCATTAATGAACATTTCTGTACTGTGGGTGTTGTCGAGTGATTGAAAACGAGACATTTTGTGTTTGAATTGAAAGTGATGGTCTCGAGGAGTCGAATGGGTCAAACTTCAAGCATAGTTTCCTCTAGAGGAAAGATCACTTTTTGACGTCACTGCTGTGGCATTATGTTTGTTTTTTTTTTAGAATGGCTCAGGATGCAAATATTGCTTTCATCCATGTGTTTTATAAAATAAATAAAAGAATAAATGAAAAGAATAGTGTGGTATAGTTTATATAAGTGTGTATTAAACCATTCATGAACATGTTTTGTGTAAAAACAAAAGCAGATGAGTCAAATGATCAGGTTCGTTGATAGAGAGCCTCTTATCTGAAATGATATGAACGAGGAAGTCTCTTTCACACGGCAATGGAGAACTCGCAAGCAGCACTTCTGACGCTGGGGTTCCTGCTGTTTCTAAAAGGTAACAACGTCTCTTATTTTATACTTTCAAGCTGTATAATGGGACTCGACATTACTTTCAACGCTGCATGGTTGATGGCTATAATAAGGGCTAAAATTGACTTATTTCAGTTCGGGCTCATTTCTGTTTTTTCTTAATTACCGACCACTAAAGGTGTTCAGAATTTAACAATTCATAATGTCAGTTTTGTTAATGTATCAATTTTTAACAGTTTATTAACACAACAACAACTATTATTATTACTATTATTATTATTATTATTATTATTATTATTATTATGGAAAGCGCAAAAAAATCTAATTCTAGCAGGTCATCCTATAAAGACATGTTTTCTATTTTTCTGATGTTTCTAGAGATGCAGTCTCAAAATGTTGACAGCATTTTTGCCCCATGAATTTCCGACTGATAACTAGATAGAAAACAAAATCCAATAATGGTACCACATTCCAGCATTATGATTTGTAATCAAATACAAAGAAATCAAACATCCTTAAAAACACAAGTGCTGTTTGTTTAGCAGACCAAGGCGTTTCTATAGGTGTTCTTTTATTTTAAAATGTTGTGTTTGAAAGAAAATTGACTAATTCTTTGTATTTTTTAATTTTTTTTAGGATGTGAAACTTTGGCATCAGAACGCAGTACAAACCTCGCTGTGGGTGTTGGAGAGGTTGTGCAGCTGAAGATTAATCCACTTGTAGCTGTATTTTCAGTGAACTGGTATTTTGCATATACAGGCCTAGCTATTGTGACATGGAACGGTTTCTCTGTGACTGTAAACCCTCAGTATCAGGGTAGAGTCGAGCTGAATACAAACACAGGAACACTGACGCTCAAAAATGTAAGCCAAAGTGATTCTGGAGATTATTTGTATCAGGCTGTAAGCATTGCAACAGGACATCCGGTAGTATATAATGGAAGCATTTCCTTGACTGTTTATCGTGAGTACATTATTATTGTTCCTCTTACATTTCTTTTTAATAGAGGATTGTGTTCTCGTTAGTAGTACAAGCAATCACTTAATGGGACATAATCTGACATTTCAGTAAATGCCATAGTGAGGTGAGAAAGCTACTGTAATTCTATTCTGGTACAAACACTGCAGCAGGAAATCCACATTATAATGGCACCATTGCTTTGAATGTTTAGGATGAGTACATCATAAATTAATATGTGATTCTAATATACGAGAAACAATGGGCATTATTATTACAGTCAGAAGTAAATTGACTGCATGGGCCCTCACTGGTATGAGTTCTGTAATATTGAGATTCAGATTTGTACTCATTATTGCTCTATTAACTGTCTTCTATCTGGCATTCAGACCTGTGTTGTTTTACCATGTTTATACTGCCAGGATCATTTCACAGGTCAAAGTCGGGATGTGCCCATCTGTGCCCACGTAGTGCCCCATAATGAAGGTGTAACACCTTTATCAGCGTTAGTGCCTTGCACTGTCATACAATGGGTCCCATTCTCACTCAACTATGATATTGTGTGTTTATCAGTGTAGTCTTATGGGATATAAAAGGGGGTATTACTTTTTTCAAATTCTACTTCTAACAATATATTATCTCATTAATATCATTCATTTAGATTGTTTCAGTTATTTTATTATTACTCCTGTGGTGTTTGGTTTGCTGGAAGGATTCCTGGTAGCACTGGAAACCAAGCGCCATGCGTTTCCAACAGTATGCAATGAAGTAACATTATTTCACACAAGTTCATATACAAAGTGTATATTCTATATCCTTTACCACTGTAATGTAAGTTCAATTTTGTGTTAATAAGATTTATTTTGTATTTTTGCAACTTTGGCATCAGAACGCAGTACAAACCTCGCTGTGGGTGTTGGAGAGGATGTGCAGCTGAAGATTAATCCACCTGTAGCTGTATTTGTAGTGACCTGGCATCTCGGATCTATACAAGTGATGGCATGGAGCAGTGTCCCTTCAGTGCTGCAAACAGATGGCCAGTGATTTTCTGACTGATCAGTGGATACATAGCTATTTCTATTGTTCTAATATTGTCATTCTTATTGTGTGTTCTCTAGTGCTCTGTTAACTAGCATCTATCTTGCAGTGTCTATAAAACACTACTGTAATAGACAGACTGACACCGACAGTACTGTGTTGCAAAATAATGACCCGGTTATAAATCAACTAAGTGAGCTATCTGATGCCACTTCTGTTTTCTAAAGAGTGTCTAATTCTGTCCCTTCTGTTTACAGAGCCAATAACTGATGTAAATGTGAAACCCAGCCTTGCACAGCCCATAGCAAACCAGGCTCTAAAGCTGACCTGTGAGGTGCTTGGATCACAGACTGTTTCCTCAAGGCTCTGGCTGAAGGACGGTCAGCCCTTGTCCACTAGTGACAAAATAACATTGTCTGTGGACAGCAGTGTAGTCTCCTTCAACCCAGTGCTGCAGTCTGATAATGGACAATATCAGTGTAAAGCTAGTAACCCTTTAAGTGAAGTGACGAGCGCTGGATACAGATTGGAGGTCATTTGTAAGTATCCAAAAATTCTCTTTTCTCTTTTCTCTGAATTCAGAGTCATTCTGCCTGCTCCACTGGGGTGGGAGTGTTTAAGGCTCTTCACAGGTATATTGTGTGTATTGCAGATGGACCAGAGCAGGCATCTATTACAGCACCACACTCAGGAGCTAAAGGCTCATCCATAACATTCACATGTTTGGCTCAGTCTCTCCCCCCTTGTCATTACACCTGGTATTTCAATGAGACAGAGACTGCCCACGGCTCGCAATTCGAGATAGCTTCTGTAAGCAATGCTGATAGTGGAAGTTACACCTGTGTAGCCTGGAACTCAGTGACTGGAAGAAACACTTCTGCTGTTAAGGAATTTATCGTGACTGGTGAGTTATAGGATATGATTTTCATTTGTGTGTGTCCTGTTCCTTGTAAAGAGTAAAGGTCATATTGGCTTTGCTTACAATGACTTCTGGAAAGCAGAACGGAATGTTCTTTTTCTAGAATGTTGATGTCATAACAGCACCATTGTTCTATACTGTTCTAGATCTTTCTGAACTCGTTCAGTGCACTGCAGAGTGTCCAGGGAATTGTGAAAGTCGTGAAATAGTGAACACTCCCCAACACTTAGCTGTGAGGCGTTTGTTTGCTGATATTCTCTACACACTAACAGTTTACTCCTCTGTCCAGGTTTGGGGTCCTTGTCTTCAGGAGAGATCGCTGGAATTGTCATCGGCACACTTGCAGGGGTCACTGGCGTTGCTCTTGGGGTGTATTTCAGTGTAAAGCTATGCAGGTGAGTGCACTGCGTGGATTACTGTCCACATAGAGGCACATTGTGTGATGTGTTGCTCAGCACCCAGACTATTGTTAGCTATTCTGTTTCCTGTCCAGTTTCATTGAAAGATCTATTGTGAGTATCTTCCTCAGCATGCATCCTAAATGTAAATATCATCTGACTGTGAAAAAAAGAATGAAAATGTCTTATTTATGTTTCCCATTTTATTCAGGAACAATCCACATGATCTCAAACCTGGTCCAGCTCAAAGCAGTGAGTATGCCTGATTCCTGTAAGAGACCCACCCCAATGTGGGAGCCTTCCTCTCTCTGCACTGCAGAATCTATTACCCTCGTTTATATATCACTTTAATGTCCTAATTCTATACTGTTGATTTCTCTGCATCTCGTATTACAGGTCCAGGTGCTGTCACTTATGAAAACTTCAAGGGGCCGAGTGCATCAGCAACGTGGAGAAACCACTGCTATCCGAGAGCAGTGAGTCAACCAGGGGGATACTGTATATGAACCTGTGAACACCTTATGAACTGCTATCCGTGAGTGTGTGTGAGTAACCAGTGTGGGGATACTGTGTGAATGTGTGTGTGTGTGAAGTGAATGTGTGTGTGTGCTGTGTCGTCCGTGTGTGTGTGTGTGTGTGTTTCTCTGTGTGTTGTGAAGCTGTGTGTGTGTGTCTCTGTGTGTGTGTGTGTGTGTGTGTGTGTGTGTGTGTGTGTGTGTGTGTGTCTCTGTGCGTGCGTGCGTGCATGTGTGTGTGTGTGTTGATCAGTATTCATTAACAGCTCATTACAGTAGCAACAGAGCGACCTTTATCGTTTGAAGTGCACTCTGCACTTCCCTGGGGATTTATTGAATGCTTCTGCAAAGGCGGGTATTGCTGATAACAGGGAAATAATATACAGAAAACACAAGGGATGCATCATCTTCATAAGAGAACCTGCTTTGAAAGTAACTGAAATCCTGGATTCTTCTTTGTTCAGGGCGAAGCAAAAAACCCGGACAGCACATACACAGTAAGGAACATTTACTGTAATACAATCACACTGCTGGTATAATTCAGACCTATTGATGAATCTCCTCAACCAATAACTGCGCTCCTCTCTCCCTGTACAGGGCTTACAGTTTCCTGATCAGTCCACATACAGCACCTTGAACAGGTAGGGGGGATTCCATACACCTGAATAAACACCTTGTATCAGCTCTGACAAGTTAGGATCTGAATCATAAGATATAAGATATATAACTAGTGTACTAATGGGATGAAGTGTAAGCCATTGTACTTTCTCTCCAACAGACCTTGATTCAGGAAACATCACAACAGCCGTACAGCCTGTGACCTCAAGAGTATTTTTGAAAGTTTTTATTTAAATATTTCTAGTACTTCTGCTTCCTGCACCTAATGACTGTTTCTATTGTATTTTTATAAACACACACACTGCACTCACGCACACACACACACTGACACACACACACACACACACACACACACACACACACACACACACACACTGACACACACACACACACACACACTGACACTAATTTGCTGTTTAAAAGCTCATATTAATAAGTATTTATTAAGAAAAAAAAACTGTAATTAATTGTAAAATTCTGACACTGTAATAGTTGTTTAAAAAGCTCTTATTAATAAGTATTGTTTAAGAAAAAAAAACTGTAATTATATTCATGTGCTAAAATTCTGCTTCTTCATAAAAGTTGAAATGCTTAAACAGCAACAACATTGATAATAAGGGGGTTCCAATGCTGTATATTATATACATGTGCTCCAGAAGAGAGGGTCTCTCTTCATTCACATTGAAATGATGAACCTTTCATATTGAGATAAGCGACACCTAGTGGCGGAGAGAATATATACTTCTATACACTGGAAATACTCGAAGCCTAAACCACACACCTGCACCATACAAACGGTGTCTGTTTTAATGAAGCAACGTTAACTCGTGTCAGTCCATTTACACAGTGCAGTGAAACCCTTGCAATGTGATCATGATACAGTAAAAAGAATATTGCTTCTGTAGAAAGAGTGCAAAAAAAGAGCGACCAGAATTATCCCAGGTTTAAAAGGTATGTCATATGCAGACAGGCTTAAAGAATTGAATCAATTCAGTCTTGAACAAAGAAAACTACGCGGTGATCCATTTCAAGCATTCAGAATTCTAAAAGGTATTGACAATGTCGACCCAGGGGACTTTTTCGACCTGAAAAAATAAACAAGGACCAGGGATCACAAATAGAGATTAGATAAAGGGGCATTCGGAACAGAAAATAGGAGGCACTTTTTTTACACAGAGAATCATGAGGGTCTGGAACCAACTCCCCAATAATGTTGTTGAAGCTGACACCCTGGGATCCTTCAAGAAGCTGCTTGATGAGATTCTGGGATCAATAAGCTACAAACAACCAAACGAGCAAGATGGGCCGAATGGCCTCCTCTCGTTTGTAAACTTTCTTATGTTCTTATGTCTGTACACTTATTTTAGTCAAATAAAGAGTCTAATTCAATAAACTCTTAAAAAAATGTGTAACAGGAGAAGGGGGTGCAATTTGTAATTACAACATGCGGCCGTTTCAGTTTCGTAACACGGGAAGTGAAAGTGAAAGTGTTGTGTAAACTGTGCAATGAAGGCAAGTCAAGACAATATTTAAACTTTAAAAAAACTTTTAAAGTTTAGTTTATGCAGCTATGCCTGTTCCTGTGATAAAACTGCGTTTGAAAAACAAAAATGTTTTTAATTACAATAAGACAATCTTAACAGATAAATCAGAAAGAGAATAAACACATCGCCACTAAGAAGAAAGCAAGCATGAGGGACTGATTGCAGTTCAAACAGACAAAACGCTATATAACGACATCAGTAAAGTCCCTTTCCAGCGTCGTTTCAAAAGAGCCACGCACAGAAACGTCCCA
>CM072699.1:10758916-10943416 GCA_036884735.1 Huso huso | reverse complement strand
GGATAGCAGCGCCACGGTTAACGCTTTACTGCCCAGGGTATGTTCCCATATCTGTAAATTAAAAGCTCTTATTAATAAGTATTTATTAAGAAAAAATAACTATTTTCTCAATGTGAAATATATTGGACCCTGGCCAGCAAAGGGTTACAGTATGCGTATACACGTCGGCGTCCCGATTAGTTAAATTGACCCCAAGAGGTGCGGCAGCGAGTCCAGGTCGAGGTGTTAATTTGGGGCTGGAACTGAAGCACGGGTCCGTGTGGCACCCGTGATTCCCCCTTAGCATTCCACAGTTCTGCATGTGAAAACTTGCAGTGGAACAACGACAGCTATGCTGTAGTTTGAGATGGGGGGTGGGCTGAGAAGCAGCGCGAAGCCTAAAGATACCTCTGTTGTTTATGGCATGTATGCTATCTCTCGGAACTGGGGGCTGGGTCCCGGGCCTGTATCTACAAGGACATGACACATCGTTGAATAATGTTGTTGTTCTTTTTCTCTGCTCTAGTGTGACATGACAGGACATGACATGAGAACGGCCGGCGCGTTCATTCTCACATCGTGGGAGTAGGAGGCTTGGGGGTCCAGTGGTTAAAGAAAAGGGCTTGATACCAGGAGGTTCAAATCCCTTCCCAGGCACTGACTCACTGTGTGCGACCCTCAGCAAGTCACTGAACCTCCTTGTGCTCCGTCCTTCGAATGAGACGTAAAACAAACGAGGTCCTATTGGAAGTGACTCTGCAGCAGCAGCAGTTGTTAGTGTACACTCCTTAGCCTCTGTGCGTTTTGGATAAAAGCGTCGGCTAAATAATAATAGTGAGTAAGTATAGAAATATTAGATTTTATTTTAAAATAAAAATACCAGTAATCACCAAAACTACCATTATAATAACCATTTGTCTAAATATTACTAGTTAAGCTGCCTAGCTAGTATTATTACAATGAAGCCCTCCTGGCAGTAACTTTATGTAATTATTTTTAATGGCTGGATTGCATTTCCATGATTGTTTGAAACCCAATCACTCTGAAGGAAGAACATAAACATCGCTTCGGAGAGAAGTTGCATTTGTTTCCCTGTGTGGGTGAGGGGTATTATAAATTGATCAAGATAAAAAATGAAAAAAAAAACTTTTACTAATATCATCGGCTGGATGTAAACGGTTAAGAAATCTACGATCGTGTAAAAGAGTAACATTTTAAGAAAGAGTAAAAAAAGCTATTGAGTAAGTGAAACAGTAAGTAGAGATTTTAAAAGCCACGTGTTTTCATGCAGAAAGACAAAGCAGCAAAGCGATCCCTGAAAGCGCGCTGATAGCAATCTGCGCAATCTCTGCTTTCAAACATCCTGATCCAGAACCAGAACCCGATTCTGAAAGAAAACAGAAAAAACATTTCAGTGAGGGGTGTGCAAAAACTCGCTGCTCGTACTCGGAATTGAGAGTACTGAAGAAATCCAACCATTGACGTTAATTAAGGGCAATTAACTTCCACATTGAGTGTTTTACAAGCCGATTGGAAGAATGGTTTCCTCTCATCCAGGGCGCTGATATCTGTACTGCTGCACTGGCGTGTCGAGGACGTACGCTGACTTAATCGCCATTGATTGTACTTAATTCTAAAAGTGAGGGAAGGGCGGCTTTTCCTGTTTTGAAATCAACACATTAACGAATGGATTTATCGGATACCGATAAACAGTTCTTAAAGGCAATTCAGAGTACGATTAACGAGTTTATGCACACCCCTAATTTAAATACAGTGCGAGGGATAATCAACACATTAGCGCAACATCAAGTACTGGGAGCTTATCTTTCCCATACCTCTCCAATCTTAGCAATTCGTCAGCTGGGAAGTGACATGATATTTCTACAAATGCACCAAGTACAGTGAGCCTTTTTCTAATGAAAGATAATTGGGTCGTGATTTAGTAGGTAGTACTTTTTTGAACACAGATGTTGATGTGTACCCAGTCGGTTATATATGCATTTGATTTGACCGAAAACACTCTTCAGGACTGGAAATGCACTTAACATTTCTTGAAATTAATGGAATGGTAACCAGGTAGAAATGTTTCCCTTACAAACCCAATAAACTCACCAGTCACATTAAATTCCTTTACTGCAGAAGTGTTTCTTCCAGTCACTGAGTTCCAGGCTACACAGGTGTAACTTCCACTATCAGCATTGCTTACAGAAGCTATCTTGTATTGCGAGCCCTGGACAGCATCTGCTCCATTGAAATACCAGGTGTAATTACAAGGGGGGAGAGACTGAGCCGAACATGTGAATGTTACAGATGAGCCTTCAGCTGCTGAGTCTGGTCCTGTAATAGATGCCTGCTCTGGTCCATCTGCAATACACACAGAGTATAATTTAAAAGATATACAAAAAAACAATAATAATAATAATAATAATAATAATAATAAACAGAAAAAAACTGGCTTCTCCAAAGAGGAGAATGTAGCCCTGGTTGATGATCAACATTTGAAACGGTTTCGCTATGTCAGTCTAGTTACAAAGGATTTTACTAGTAAGCCTATCTCTGATACTCTGCATTCTTGAATGGAGGTCTGATCAGGTCCATATACAATGCAAGACACGCGAGAGAATCTGTACTCTGCCCTGGACTTGCCTGAACAGATCACCACGTTACTGGATGCTCACCCGATGCTCTGTCCTTGCACTACTAATCCGTCTTTGTAGATACAAATTGTCTTAATCCTAAATTGTTATTTCTTATCTCATATTGTATTCTAGTAGCACTTACTGTAAACTACATCGTATTTAAATATTGTCTTTGGACTGTAGCCTTGTACTGCCCTGTAACACCTGTAAGTCGCCTTGGATAAAGGCGTCTGCCAAACAATCTGATAATAAATAAATAAATAAATAAATAAATAAATAATCTATAAACATAAACAGGGCAGCAGTAAGAAAGAGATCAAGCAGCACGAAGACAAGAGGGTCTTTGGATACTTACAATTGACCTCCAATATGTATCCAGGGCTCGCCACTTCAATTACAGGGTTTTTAGCTTTACACTGATATTCTCCATTATCAGACTGCAGCACTGGGTTGAAGGAGACTGTGCTGTTGTCCACAGATAATGTTATTCTGTCACTAGTGGACAAGGGCTGACCGTCCTTCAGCCAGAGCCTTGAGGAAACAGTCTTTGATCCAAGCACCTCGCAGGTCAGGTTTAGAGCCTGGTTTTCTATTGGCTGTTCAGGGTTGGGGTTCACAATCACTGTTCCTATTAGAGCTGTGAATACAAGGCACAGAATTAGGCATTCTGCTGGTAAAGTGACACGTTCCTTTTCTGTAGAAATACTGCATTTGGGGCCCCAGGGAGGTGATCGCAAACTTTGTCTTAAGAGATTCCTTCTCTAAATAAACATCCATCAGATGAGATGTAAAATAAATGAGGTCCTATTGGAAGTGACTCAGCAGCAGTTGTTGATGATGCATAGTTCACCCCCCTAGTCTCTGTAAGTCACTTTGGATTGAAATCTGCAGAGCGGTTTGAAGCGTGTGAATACGAACACTACAGTGCAAAATCAGCATTTGAAGAATTCTGATTCACCAGGTGTAGGGGGGTGGGGGGTGGGGTGTTTCAGGAAGCATGGTTAAGCCTCAGGATCCCACTTCGTGGGAAAGGTGAGGCTCAGACACAGGTCTCCGAGAGGGGAGGATGGGAACACTGTTCCAGATGTGCCATGAGGGAGGCAGCTGATCAAACCACAAACACAGAAAGGAGGGGAGCTAGTGGCTGAGCCCTTATTTGTGCACAATATCTTTTGGCAGGTTTTTCCAGTACGGTTATGCCATGCATATACTATAGTTCACCCTGGTTTGTCATGTATTATTATTATTATTATTATTATTATTATTATTATTATTATTATTATTATTATTTACAGTGCTTACATATGCTTTAACCTGCTCTCAGCCTTTATCTCATTTTGGTATTCAGGAGATGGGGTAAAGGATTGAAAAGTGCCCCACAGTAAAACCACAGCAACATGTAACTAATCATCTGAAATAACATTACTGACCCTACGGTTTAAGATGTTGGGTGGAGCACTGCTCCTCACCGGTCTAGTAAAATCGTTCTTCTGCTTCCTGGGGCTGGGTGTTGGCTAACGGGACCCTGAAATGGATTTTGGCTGACAGCTGCAGTTTCCCCTGAATCATGTTTCGACTTTAATAGTGCAGTGACTTCAGGGATGGGAATAAGACTCCCATTGCATAGCAGTTTGATCCAGTCCTGGTTTCACTCCGAGTTTAAGGGTCTGATCAAGCACGTATTAAAACCTGGAATGGGTTTAGACACGGACACACAGACACACACACACACACACACACACACACACACACACGCACACGCACACGCACACACACACGCACACGCACACACGCCCACACGCACACGCACACACACACACACACACGCACACACACACCAGTTAATAGTGGAGGGGCACATTCGAATATTTCTTCCCGATTGACTTACTATGCACGGTCACGGTGACACTCCCCTTGAATGGCTGCACCTCTGCCGACATAAACACTGTTCCCTCAAACGTATACACTCCGGAGTCGTTGAGGGAGACGGGTTTGAGCTGCAGCGAGCCGGTTTTCGTGTTCAGGGTAACCCTGTTCTTGTAATCGAGGTCTATCTCTGGTTCTGATCCGGCCCACGACACCACAGGCATGTCTTCGGGACCGAACATCCAGATCATCCCACCGAGAGGTCCCGGGGGTTTAATCTCGAGGAGCACGCTGCCCCCAACCAGGCCGATCACGGGGTCTGTGACGGGGTTTAGTTCCAGAACAGCCAAACACCCTAAAACAAAATTATTATTATTATTATTATTATTATTATTATTATTATTATTATTATTATTATTATTGCTACTAATAAATAGCATGATAATGCTAACAATTTTCTTATAAGACCTTATTTAAACGAATTATTTGCTAGCCATGCACAATTTAAATAAAAAAGTTACTTTTTTCTTTAAAAAAAAGTCATTACCGACTTAAAAATGCATATTTTTTCTGTCTATTTTTCTTTTCTTCCTAATGCATGTATATTTACCTGCACAGAGCGATACGACAATCCAGATGATGATGTGCGTTTCCATACCGAAGTCTTCCTGTCGGCGCTTGCTGTGCGCTGTTCCAAAGAGCCTGGGTGAGAATCGCCAAAAATAGCAAAGATGTTTTCCTTTTACCCGAGCGAGCCTCATTTATTGGAGAGACGGGCTGCTACACGTCATGCGCGCAGTGCAAACACAGCAAAGCGCGCGCTGCTGCACCAACACGCGCAGCTGCACTCATCTTACTGCAAAAACGAAAGACGCGGTATTTAGAAGGGACTTTGAGTTAAAACATGTGAGTTCTCTGTCCTGGAAATTTTACTTTGAATGCTGATTTCCCATAAACGATAGAATAAACATTATTATTATTATTATTATTATTATTATTATTATTATTATTATTATTATTATTATTTATTTATTTATTTATTTATTTATTTATTTATTTCTTAGCAGACGCCCTTATCCAGGGCGACTTACAGTCGTAAACAAAAATACATTTCAAGAAATCACAGTACAAGTAATAATACAATTAAGAGCAAGATAAATACAATGACTTTGGTTCTAACAAGTACAAGTATGACAAAATATGATTCAATTACGAAGCAGATAACAGTGTCAGTGATAGTTACATCAGGATATAATTAAATACAGAATACTACAGATTAAATAACACTTGACAGATTACAGTACTCTGAAGTAGTAGTAATAGTATAGTATAGTATAGTATAGTATAGTATAGTATAGTATAGTATAGTAAAGGCTAGGCTAATACTTTCTTTTAGTTTCTTTAGAAATGTTTCCATTCATTGTCCCAGTCAGAACAACCCATTTCAAGTTTGCCATGGTAAAACGTGCAAAATACTGTTTTATATATATATATATATATATATATATATATATATATATATATATATATATATATATATATATATATATGTGTGTATGTGTGTGTGTGTGTGTGTGTGTGTGTGTGTGTACCTATCCTAAAAATGTAATTCTTCGTTCCGTATACATGGCATGCACTCAACGCATACATGCTGCAGATATTTACCAGGCACCCGTCTCTCCCATTAGCAAGGAATGTTTCCCTCCCAGCTTCCGAGTCAGAGTAAACCGGTCAGTATCACACACCGCCGCCTCTGCTGTAAATTCATAACGAGAGCTTTCAGCACGATGGGAACTTACACCGCAGAAAAATACAGAAAAAGAAATTGCCATGATTAATGGAACTTGAACATTGAAGACCTAGATCTCGTTATTTATCTCCAAGACCCCCTTCACTCCAGTTAGAAATGGTTATTTTGCCTGAAGATATATATATATATATATATATATAGAGAGAGAGAGAGAGAGAGAGAGAGAGAGAGAGAGAGAGAGAGAGAGAGAGAGAGAGATAGAGATCCTACTCAGTGCCGCCCACAGAAATGTTCGGACCCGGGACACGTTTTTACGTAAAACAATATGTTATTTAGTTGCATGTCTGCAAACTGCCACTGCATACAGCATACGGTTGGGGCTCTGGATTCTTGACCGGAGGGTCGTGGGTTCAATCCCAGGTGGGGGACACTGCTGCTGTACCCTTGAGCAAGGTACTTTACCTAGATTGCTCCAGTAAAAACCCAACTGTATAAATGGGGAATTGTATGTAAAGAATATAATGTAATTGTATGTCATAATAATGTGATATCTTGTAACAATTGTAAGTCGCCCCGGATATGGGCGTCTGCTAAGAAATGAATGAATGAAACAGAGACTGGCTCGGGACTGTCCGAACAGCATTCGAACTCTATTTTCTTGGAGCGGTACGTTTTTCTGGACCCGGAAGTGTTCGGCTGTGTCGATGTCATGCGGATAGCACAGGGCAGGGACTCGGGGGTAAAGGTTATTTTTTTTATTACCTAGATAATCATAATGAAAGAACGAGGAAGCCGTGTTGGGTCCTCGCTGAAATGAAGGCGACTCACGCAGCAGTTTGGAGTTTCGCTCGCTTTGTGTTTATTCATGGTAAGGAAATCAGATTTTCAATTATCTACAAGACAGTGTTATCTTAAATGTTAAATAATTGCCAGCGTAACTACTTTGAAACTTGAAACGAATCTAAACGGGAGTAACGGGTAAACGCTTCTGCTTCGTTTTGCTTTTTGGTAGGAACCGAGTCTGGTAAACGTTTACCAAAGCGAAGTCTTGATACGGGACCCTAACCTTCCCAAGCCTGAAATACTAAGATTCATTCAAAACGCCGACCTGCTTCTCGGTGCTATAAGCGCGACAAACCTATCTCTCTCCCTTTACCGTCTCTCTTGCTCTCTCTCTTATCTCTCTGCCTTTTACCCTTTCATTTAGTTGTTATATATATATATATATGTTTTGTGTTAGATTTTCTGTACTTGTAAAAACATTAAAATTAATAAATAAAACATTTGACATCTGTCATAACCAAAGCCATGTATACATGAAGCATAGCAGGGATGGGAATAAGACTCTTGTTGCACAGCAGTTTGATCCATTCCTGATTTCACTAGGAGTTTAATAAGACACGCCTGAGCTTGTAACCTGTACACACTGCAGGCTAATCAAGCTGGTAATAAAACCTGGAATGGTTGACACTGCTAAGCAATCATGAATCAACAACAACAACACAAACTTGCAATAGCGGCTCACGTATATACCGTACATTTCACGATGCACTGACAGTGATATCTGTAAATAAACTCTATCTCTGTTTCAATAACAGTGCTTAACAAGACTGTATTCACAGCGCAGGCTTCTGTACCGATATCGAACGTCGCTGTGACACAATCCTCACCGGACTTAGCAATAGCGGGCAGCACCGCTGTGAATCTAACCTGCGAGGTGTCTGGGTTAGGGGTTGCTGACTCAAGGCTCTGGATGATGGATGGTCAGCCCCTGTCCAATAATGACAGGATAACACTATCAGCGGACAACAGCACGGTCTCCTTCAACCCAGTACTACTGTCTGATAACGGCGCATATCAGTGTACAGCTTCAAACCCTGTAAGCAGTCAGACGAGCGATGCATACAGATTGGTCGTCAACTGTAAGTACCAAAGCAAAGTCTCCTGTTTCTTTGACCTCTCGCTTTAAGGCTCTTCACAGTTCTCTTGTGTGTATTGCAGATGGACCAGAGCAGGCATCTATTACAGGACCAGACCAGGCAGTTCTCAATTCATCTGTAACATTCACATGTTCGGCTCAGTCTGTCCCCCCTTGTGTTTACACCTGGTATTTCAATGGGATAGAGATGGCCAAGGGCTCGGACTACGAGATAGTTGCTGTAAGCTCCGGCAGTACGGGCAGCTACATGTGCATGGCAGCGAATTCAGTGACGGGAGGGACCAGCATTGCAGAGAAACGGCTTGCTGTGACTGGTGAGGTGCTGTGCTTTTTGCACGCAGAGCGCTAGAAGAGTCCGATCAAACACACACGCTTTCAAGGACACTGTGCCCCGGGAGACCGAGCCCGCGTTCTGCGATTGTTCCAAGTTGTGGATGAATGAAGTTAGCCGTGTTGTTGTGATTGTGAAGGTGTATTATATGCAGACGGCAGCAGAGGCATGGTAAAGCGTTTCCATGAAGCGTCTCTAATGACTGTGTGTTTACAGCGTAGTTACTCAGTTAATACGGGTGTGCCGACACGTGATTTACAATGGCATTACGCATAGTTACAATGTAGTTAATGCGTGCATCTTTTTGTACGATATAACCCTAAACCTACCCCTAACCTTAACTCTATCTACCCCTAACCCTAAACCTAACCCTAACCCCTTTCTGATACAATTGTGTACTTGCATATATCGTGCAGAAAGACTTACGCATGAAGGGCTTTGTAACTATGCAGAATAACATAGCAATGGTGTGTAAAAACACACATGCATTTACTAAGTAACTCTTATAAGTAAGTACACGGTAGTGGGAGACGCTTCCGCTTCTGTAACGTGTGACCCCCTTGCCCAGCTCTCTGGTTATTCCCGCTAACCCGCTCTCCCGCTATCCCGCTCCTCCTGCAGGTGTGGTTGAACCCCCAGCTCCCGCGTCCTTGACGTCACAGCAGGTCGTAGTGCTCGTCACCAGCATTGCGGCAGTGCTCATAGTCTCTGGCCTCACGCTGTCTTATTTCGGCATACAGCGTTATAAGTAAGTGCACACAACTGTTTACCGTACATTAATCTCATTCTTATCGTGTCCTTTTCCCAGAGAACTCTGCTCTTCCATGAAAGAAAAAAAAAGATAACTATTGTAAGACTCCTTGAAAGCCTCAGGTGGTGAGAATTTCAATTTCCGCTCAGGAATCAGTGATATAGAAACAACAGGCGCTCATGTTGTGTGGAAATGTTAGAATGCTTTGTGAAGAATCTGCAGAAGCAATGGGGTGTTCTAATACATTTGCACACTACACTTGCACATATAGACTGGGTTAATGTCATTGTAGAACTCATTCCTGTATCTTGAGGTTTTTATTTGTTTGTTTGTTTGTTTGTTTGTTTGTTTGTTTGTTTCAGAATAAAACAGTCATCCAACCGAAATAATTCCCAGTTAGACCCGGGTCAAAAGAGTAAGTGTCTTCTCCCATACAAGAGCATTTCAATTGCAAAGGTTGTCTCTATAGTTGTGAGTGAAAGATTATAGGCTAGTCAGCTAATTACAGTGATTTCAAAACATTTACAACAGCCCAATAAATCCAGCGATCACCATCCTTCACGCTTCACTGTGCTGTTGTTTAGTTTATATATCAATCAATCAATCAATCAATCAATCAATCAATCAATCTTTATTTTATATAGCGCCATCACAAAGCTCATTATATATATATATATATATATATATATATACAGGATAAAGGTAATGTAGGTACACACAAATGTGAATAATTGATTTGAATTCTTTTTATATATACTGTAACACTGAATTTTCATTGTATCACAGGTTCACATGCTGCAGCTGATGATGGCCTGTCACTATATGAAAACATCCCACCCACAGTTGCACAGAAAACAGTAAGTCGCTGTTGACCAGCCAGCAGTTAAATAACTGCTTTAAGCCACATAACACCAATTGCTAACAACGTGCAAAGTAAATACGACACAGAATTATTATTATTATTTTTTTTTTAGGGTAAAATCGGAAAACAAAGAAATGCCCAACCAGAAGTCTTCACAGTACGTGTTTTTTTTCTACAGTTTTATCTAATATTATACAGGGATGGAAATCAGACTCCTATTGCACAGCAGTGTGATCCAGTCCAGGTTTTACTACCAGCTTGATCAGCCCCCATTGTGTCTAGCTAACAAGCTCAGGTGTGTCTTATTATTAAACTCCTAGTGAAACCAGGAGCAGATCACACTGCTGTGCAGCGGGAGTCTTATTCCCATCCCTGTTGTATATTCTCATTCTCAATCAATAACTTTGTTCTGTTTCTCTGAACAGGATTTGGAGTTCTCGGATGAGTCTCTCTACACCTCCTGAACCGGTAGGGAAGAACTCTGATAATGCCCCTTCTCACATGAACCCCACCGCCCGACAGCTCTCATACAAAAAAAAAGAATGATCTCTTCACATTAACTACACAGATGGAAATAAGGCTCCTATTGCACAGCAGAGTCACCCATTCCAGAATTTTACTATGAGCTTGATCAGACACAGTGTGCAGGTAGCAAGCTCAGCTGTGTCTTATTATTAAACTGAAAACCAGGAATGGATCACACTGCTATGCGATGGGGGTCTCAGTTCCATCCCTGAAGTCTATGGCAGATGATATGCACCAGAAATGCTTGGAAAATTATCTCTCTTAACAGTTTGAAGGATTTGGTTTAATGGATTTCAGCAGGGGGCTCTACATGACCCTGGGGAAGGCTGGTTAGCTGGAACAATCTATACAGTGTGTATAAAACGCAAGATCTAACTGCAGTGCACTGGCAGTCTCTCTAAGCTTAACCCTCTGCTCTTTTGTCTTCTGCAGAATGGCTAGAATACCAAAACAAGTCGAGAGCTGCATGTGATTGAGATCGACAAGCCAAGCATACTGTAATACCTGTAGAGACTGATCACTCTCAGAGAATCAAAAATCATATTTATATAGATATATTGCCCAATGTATAGTAGATTATTACTTATTTCCTTTTTTATTTTATCACCATGTAAATATTATATAATGTATGTCTTTGATTGTTAATTGTGAAAGGGTTTCTATTCTTATCTCAGGGTGTGTGTGTGTGTGTGTGTGTGTGTGTGTGTGTGTGTGTGTGTGTGTGTGTGTGTGAGTGTGTGTGTGTCTTTTTTAGTGCAGCCAAGCACCGATGCTAATTAATAATCCCGGCTTCTTGTCCAATCCCGGCCCTGGAGGCCCGGTCCACTTCATGTTTCTTTAACAGGTAAAATGAGGTCATGAACGACTTCACGGTGTGGATGCAGGTTTTAATTGATTAAATTAGATCTATGCAACACTTACAAGCATTGCAGTAGCTTCACTCTCATTATCTTCTACTGTAGTAATACCGTTTGTAACAATTCTGTGCGTTTCTTATAATAAAAAAACAAACACGTTAAGGTCTTTCATGCTGCAGTACACTCGCTGTGCACTAGAGGGCGCTGGCGATTACTACTAGAACACACTGGCTGATCTAACCTGCATGGCACATGACGTAACTAGTAATATTTAGGGATTTTATTTATTTATTTATTTATTTATTTATTTATTTATTACAATGGTAGGCTTTTGATGCCTTGGTAACTACACTCACTTATTTATATTGAAGTCTATGAATTCTCAATACAGAACTCAGTACAGAACCATTGCAATGCCGTTTCAGACCATAATAAAAGACTGCGTTGTATTATTTAGAACAGGGGTGTCTAATCAGTCATTCACGATCCCGGAGGGCCGTCAGTCCACTCCAGGTTTGTTTAACAGGTACAGTGAGAGGCTGACCGACTGCAGGGTCTCTATGGAGGTTTAATGAATTGGTTCGATGAAGCCATTTCGAGCAGGGGCGGCAGGGCACGCTTCGGTTCAGAAGAAGAACGCTGAGAGGGGAATCAGTATGAGCAGGGAGCTCGGATCCAGAGGCCGGGCGCTGTTGCAATCTTTGGTTTTGCAGCAGAATCTTCTCCCAGTGAGGGAGTCCTGGATGAACCGCGACGCTGGGGAGTCCACGTCACAGAGGCTTTTCGAAACGCATCCCTTAACGCCATCCTCTCTCCGCCCTTCGGTTCCTGCAATTAAACCAAAGTAGCAAGCAAGTCAGTAACATACTGTACACTACATCCCCCCAAGCCTCAGAAAAACTGGACTTTTTAATTTTTTATTATTATTATTTGTTTATTTAGCAGACACCTTTATTCAAGGCGACTTACAGAGACTAGGGTGTGTGAACTATGCATCAGCTGCAGAGTCACTTACAATTACGTCTCACCCGAAAGACGGAGCACAAGGAGGTTAAGTGACTTGCTCAGGGTCACACAATGAGTCAGTGGCTGAGGTGGGATTTGAACCAGGGACCTCCTGGTTACAAACCCTTTTCTTTAACCACTGGACCACACGGCCTCCTTTTTTAAATCTGCGATACGTTTCCCCTGTCCTGGGTAAAATGTAGTTTCCTTTAACCTGGACTCTCCTTAGCAAGAGAACCGTTTTCCATTGCATAGCTTAATTTTCACCTGCAATTCAGGACGCAAGTCCCAACGAAGTGGTCAGACAGCGAAATCATTGCAGCGTGATACACTGACACCCAGACAGCCCGCCTCCGACACCCCCATGTCCCAATACGCTCTGCTAGAGAGGCCTGGCCCTGCCAATTTTCACCCACCTATTTTGAGACAGTGGTCTTCACTTGTGGAGCATTTTACTTTCGATCTGCATTTTGGTTTCACTCCAAAGCTGCCATAGCACTCCAGTTTAGCCAGCGGCCTGTCTTCAGATGCTGTAAATGGGAGACGGAGACATGAGCTGATGGGTAGATCCCGAGATTCTCCCCCGCTAAATAATGTCAAACCCAAGCTTCATGACAGCCGGATAAGCCCGTGGCCAGCCGATCTGATTGAGATCAGTCGATTGAATGGGACGTTATCAAACAAATCCCACAGCAATGGGCCAGTAGGTATACCTACTAGCCTACTAACCCCTAAATCTACCCCCTACCCCTAAACCTAATGTCTACCACTAACCTAATCTCCACCCCTAAACCTAACTGTGTTACCATTAAAATATTTTTTTACTATTATTTCAACACCGCTTTTTAGCGCCCTCTAGCGGCTACTACATCCGACGTCCATTAAAGCGCTTGATCCGGACCGATTCTACCTGTTGGGACGCTAGTCGGTACCTATTGGCCCATTCCTATGGGCTGATTTTTGCTTGATAACGTCCCATTGAATCGACTGATCTCAATCAGACCGGGTGCCGTGGCATAGGTGTAGAAAGACGGCTGTACGGACAGAGAGACCCACCCCACCCCATATCCCTGTGATCTGATATTGCCACAAGCTTAAATGTAATGTTAAGTCTAAGCTTCAAGTCAGCTCGGATAAGCACCCCCCGCCCCCAGGTTCTATATTCACCCGTCACGTGTTCAGTGTTGCAGCTATCCGTGTGGCAGCATTTTAAACTGACGTGCCCGCTTGACGTGGTGACGTTGAAGGAGACGGGCTTGTCACAGAGGGCAGTGGGGTAACAAGACCGGAAGACTTTGGACACACGTTCCCCGCCACCTTAAAAGCAAGCAAGGTTTGTTCAGAACAGTGAAAGAAGAAAAAACGCGGTCAAGTGCACCATTAGAAAAGTCATGTTCCATTTACATCAGAAAGAACCCCAGCAATGGGCTGTGTGTGAATGGGGCGCCTTAGCTTCATCTCTGAGAACTGTTAGACATCGCTTGGTATAGATAATAGTTGCTTTCTTTTTGCACAATATATGTACAGCTGCGGCCAAAGCTTTGCATCATCACCTTCTAGAATTAACTTAATTTTGCTTCATCAAGTCGAATGAAACCCGCTGAATAGCGTTATGTTGACACACTGAATTACACACCGCCGCTTTGTAGTTTTCCATATATACTTAACGGAACACTGTCAGAAAATGGAGAAATCTAGCATGAAATACCGCTGTACTACTATTATGGCTTCCGGTAGACTTTATGTGCGATATCATTTTGTAGTTTCTTTGATTACACGATGTAAATAAAATATCTCAATTATTCATATAGTTTCTTTTTTTAATTATATTTTCAATCCTAAAATTCTAGGTGATGCAAAACTTTTAGCCATTAGCTGTAAGTACACAATTGTATCAGAAAGCGGTTAGGATTGGGGTTAGGGTTAGGATTAGGGTTAGGGTTAGGATTGGGGTTAGGGTTAGGGTTAGGGTTAGGGTTAGGGTTAGGGTTAGGATTGGGGTTAGGGTTAGGATTGGGGTCAGGGTTAGGATTGGGGTTAGGGTTAGGATTGGGGTTAGGGTTAGGATTGGGGTCAGGGTTAGGATTGGAGTCAGGGTTAGGATTGGGGTTAGGGTTAGGATTGGGGTTAGGATTGGGGTTAGGGTTAGGATTGGAGTTAGGGTTAGGATTGGAGTCAGGGTTAGGATTGGGGTCAGGATTGGGGTTAGGGTTAGGATTGGGGTTAGGGTTAGGATTGGGGTTAGGGTTAGGGTTAGGGTTAGGATTGGGGTTAGGGTTAGGATTGGGGTTAGGGTTAGGATTGGAGTCAGGGTTAGGATTGGGGTTAGGGTTAGGATTGGGGTTAGGGTTAGGATTGGGGTTAGGGTTGGGGTTAGGGTTAGGATTGGGGTCAGGGTTAGGATTGGGGTTAGAGTTAGGATTGGGGTTAGGGTTAGGATTGGGGTTAGGATTGGGGTTAGGGTTAGGATTGGGGTTAGGGTTAGGATTGGGGTTAGGGTTAGGATTGGGGTTAGGGTTAGGGTTAGGGTTAGGATTGGGGTTAGGGTCAGGATTGGAGTTAGGATTGGGGTTAGGGTTAGGATTGGGGTTAGGATTGGGGTTAGGGTTAGGATTGGGGTTAGGGTTAGGATTGGGGTTAGGGTTAGGATTGGAGTTAGGATTGGGGTTAGGGTTAGGATTGGGGTTAGGGTTAGGATTGGGGTTAGGGTTAGGATTGGGGTTAGGGTTAGGATTGGGGTTAGGGTTAGGATTGGAGTCAGGGTTAGGGTTAGGGTTAGGGTTAGGATTGGGGTTAGGGTTATATCGTGCACAAGGATTTACACATTAAGTACATTGTAATTATGTATAATAACGTTGCAGTTATGCGTTTACTTCACACAGCGGGCTGGTTAGGCATTGATTTCATTAACCAGAACTTTATCTTCGCTGAATAGGGAGAGCAGTTTAGTTAGCGGGCGCGGCTCCGTACCTGTGAGCACTGTACTGATGGCAGAAACGCAGGAGCTCACCGAGGCATCGCAGGTTGTTTCAGTCCCCAGGCAGGAGGCCCAGTCCTCCGCAGTACATGTCAGGCATCTGAGAGAAGAAACTGAAGCAACAGCGAAAACATCGGTTAGAAACACACACAGGAGCACGTCGATTAAAAAAACAAAACAAAAAAAAACAACTCCCCCATCGCGATTTATATAGATCGATCAATCAATCAATCAATCAATCAATTTTGATTTTATATAGCACCTTTCATAGCGGGCCACCATCACAAAGCGCTTTACAAGATGCAGTAACATCAAGAAAATCCATAATACTTTAAATACAGAGAAATGCATAATACATGCTATCCAGGAAAAAACAATGCATAATATTAAATACAGTGAAAATGAAGAATTCATGATACAGTAGCAACAACCCAGCAGTTAGTGGCAGATATCAGGCTTAAAGAGCATGGAAAGCGAGAGAGAACAGGCGGGTCTAGAGAGTTGATTTGAAGCGAGAGACGGTGCGAGCGTCAAACACTGAAGCTGGGAGAGAGTTCCAGAGAGTCGGATCCATCAAGCTAAACAAGCGTTAAAACTTCTCCTTGCATTCGCGGGTCCTGGAGGTCCTATATTCAAACGCAATGGCTTAAAGACATTCTGAAACGATTTTTATTAAAAAAGAAGTCACGATACTTCCGTCTCACTCTGAAGTGTACCACGCCTTATATCTCTGACTCCCGCAAGTCTCCACCGAGCCCCACCCTTTCTTACAAATCCACAAATTACAAACAAGTATTGATTAAGCCGACCTGTGATAAACGAATAATACAATTCTAAAGCATATCTAAACAAAAAAAAAAGTTTATAGAGACAGTAACTCACATACAGCTCATGCACGCCATGACTTTACAGTGCGGGTCTTTTTCAGCACCAAGGACAGCGTCCAAAGCACTGCCAGACCCATTCACCTCTAAGTAACTTAAATGCGCCTCTTACAACGTTACACGTATTATTATTATTATTATTATTATTATTATTATTATTATTATTACTATTATTATTATTATTATTAATGTCCCAGTAAAACGCGTTTTAGTTTTTGATTAACGCGCACATGTATGGTAACCATCTCCTCAGTCAATGCCTACAAGCGTTTACTTCATTTGTGCTCCTAAAGGATGGCGATTTCATCCACGCCATTGACGCGTTGTTAATATATCGATCTCGGCGCCTTACCTGTATGCAACAGCGCGCAGAGGATGGTAAACGCCGGGATCGGTTCCATTGGGGGTTCATGGTTTTAAAATCCCGCTGCTGGGCGTATTTATTCAGCAGGTCTCGGGTGGGGGCTGCAAATTTGCTTTGGGCAGGGCAGGACGTCACCCGCCTCCATATTCTATTGGGCTTCCCTGCCGTTAAATTAACCGACAGCAGCACGGCTAAAAACGCGTCAGAGCGGGGACTGGGGAAGGGTTATCGGTTCATAAAAAAGCGTGTGAGTTCTGTCCATGTTTCCTCCTTTATAAAGCTATTTACTAAAATCTAAGACCAGATATAAACAGGTAGCGCATGAGACATTATTATTATTATTATTATTATTATTATTATTATTATTATTATTATATATATATATATATATATATATATATATATATATATATATATATATATATATATATATATATATATATATATATATATATATACTGTATATAATCTACGCTTTTCTCAGATATGCAAGTGCTGTATATAACCCAAAAGCATTCAAACAGAGGCTAAAGCAGGAACTTGGTTTCAAGAGACGAGGTTTCAGGCCTCGGTGCACCACCAGGGAAGACCCTGGGTTTGATCCAGCACCCTTGCCTCAGCTTTCCCGGTCTCCTGGGACCAGGTTTCAAGCCGCTGTTCCCGGGAAAAAAAAAAAAAAAAAGTTTCTTCGTGTTGCCTCAGTTTAATAGTGAGCTCACACTCTGTTTTGTATCTTTCAAAAGAGCTCGTTAATAATTTAATTCTCACTCATAAAATATGCATGTTACAAAACAACAGCTCCAGTCTGCTTTCACTCGCGGTTTGGCGTTCCGCCCGCGCTGTCCGGCATCGACACAACAAAACGGTACATCAAAAAACATACCAGCCCAGCAAGAGACAAACACAACCTTCCGCCTATGATTCGTGTTCATCGCGTGCTTTAATTTTAAGCGTTTTAAAAAAGATACTGTGAACGTCAAAATCTGCATTGAAAAACAAAATTGATAGGTTATAAACTACACCGCGTAAATCAGTCCTGAGAACCGCGCTACAGTTTATAGTAAGCGTTTGGGAAAGAGAAATGGCCATTCGGCTCATCAAGACTCTTCTTAGCACAGAATCTAGTCTTTTTTTTTAATGTTTCCAGTGTTTTAGATCATACGTCACCACGCAATTCCACGCAGTTATAATTCTGTGTAAGAAAGCGTTTCCTGCCTTCAGTATCCGAGGTCTTTCGTAATAGACTTCCGTGTAACACGACCTGGTTATTCTACAATGTAGTTTAAACTACCCATGCCAGCACAACGAATTCTTCTCTTCTCAATATCGTACACCATATACTTGAAGATCATGATTAAAAAGGACTGGCTTGTTTCTCCATTAGTTTCCCAGAGCGAAACTAAGTTTTAAAATATCCGAATATGCATTTTTAATAAATGGGCACAACCGCATAATTGTGGGCATCGGGCAGTGCTGTTGTATGATGGTAAAGCAAACTATGAAATGCTGGAAAACAGACCAGATGAGTGTTTTTTTTTTTTTAAATGAACAAAATATAAAAGGAGAAGGCTCCTAATGGGGCTTTCTTTATTTTCTAAGTCATTTTTAATTGACCCTCTGATGCAGAGTACAAGTGAAACTGTAAGAAATATAAAGGCCGATTTAATCTATCGATCGATCGAGACACTGACAGATTGATAGATAGACAGAGAGATAGATAGACAGACAGACATAGATAGGGCAGCAGTGTGGAGTAGCGGTTCGGGCTCTGGACTCTTGACCGGAGGGTCGTGGGTTCAATCCCAGGTGGGGGAACACTGCTGCTGTATCCTTGAGCAAGGTACTTTACCTAGATTGCTCCAGTAAAAACCCAACTGTATAAATGGGTAATTGTATGTGAAAATAATGTGATATCTTGTAACAATTGTAAGTCGCCCTGGATAAGGGCGTCTGCTAAGAAATAAATAATTATAAAATTAATTAATAGATAGATAGACAGGCAGATAAAGGTGTTCAGAAATGTTTCTTTGTTATACTACTTCAGTACAGAATAAATGAGTGAATGTGTTTTATTCATGACAAACCACGATACAAAAAAAACCAATCATTTAGCAGATCAAAGTAAATCCTACATCTAAATACATTAAACTGCACTGTTATTTTTTTTAAAAAGTTACTGGGTCTTATTTCAACTCGATAGTTTGAAACTTTCACCCGACCCCACACCTAGTCCTGAGATTCAAAACTACCCCAAATACACCACCATGTCACAATGTTTCTATTTTTAGAATTTTTTTAAGAGTTTGTGTGAAGTCTATGGAGTTTAATTAGTTGCCTTGCCCTTAACTTTAAAAAAAAAAAAAAACACAGCGACTGAATGGGATACAATATAAATGATCAGGGGATAGGAGTTTGAGCAAGTCGGACCCCAGCATATACATAAAACAAAAAAAATCCATCATAACGGCAAAAGATCTCTTATTATTAAACCTACAGACCTTTTTTTCTAATGCTGTGAGAAACGTGACTTTTTCAAATCAGATTTAGCAGGGCCCTGATTTGCTGGCACTCAAATTCCTGACCCACAGTCATTTCAACAAGGGAAGTTCTGAAGTCCACTTGGTAAATAATTTCGAATCATCACCTCCTGACACAGAAAATGATCTGCAATGCGAATCTGAACGAGAATCTGGAAATCACCGAGGGACCACATTCTCAGTCACGCCTCCCCTTGCTTTGATTCTAATAATATTATACATTTCTTTAATACCCCCCTGAACGGGACGTCTAGTCTTTCTAAAGATGGGTGCTGGCTGTGTGTGTGCAGTGTTATTTTTATTAATAATGAGTCAATTATCAGACGCTTTTATCCAAAGAGACTTCCAGAGACTAGGGGGGTGAACTCTGCATCATCATCAACTGCTGCTGCAGAGTCACTTCCAATAGGACCTCGTTTGTTTTAGGTCTCATCCGAAGGACGGAGTACAAGGAGGTGAAGCGACTTGCTCAGGGTCGCACACAGTGGTTGAGGCGGGATTTGAAGCTCCAGGTATGAAGCCCCTTTTCATGAACCACTAGGACCCCCCCCCCCCAGGCCTCACTGCCAGCCCCCTTGTCTCTGCTGTAGTGCCTTGGCTGCCATGCTCCACCTCTCGATCCACTGCTGCAGGGTCAGGCCGTGTCTCCTCTCCTCAGGGAGGCAGAGCTGAGCCGGCTGCTCCCACCTGAGTACAGAGAGAGAGAGAGAGACAGAGAACGAAAGAGAGCGAGAGACAGAGGGATACAGAGAGAGAGAGAGAGAGAGAGAGAGAGAGAGAGAGAGAGAGAGAGAGAGAGAGAGAGAGAGAGAGAGAGAGAGAGAGAGAGAGGAGAAGGGGGTTAAATCAACTGAATTCACATTGTCATCATCTGCAGGGATATATATACCACCATTGCATAGAAACTGTTACAAGAATGCTCTATGCAACCCCCATGCCTGGGAAATGAATGAAACAACAAACACAACAATACATTTCAGAGGGCTGTATCGCATCAATATCAGGGTCTGCCATATATTCTAAAGACATTTCACTCACCACTGCGTCACGGCCGCCTTGACCTCAGAGCCGTACTCCAGACACTGGCTGCTCTGCTGGGAGAGATGCTGGACAGTGGGCAGGAGGTTAGTGACCAACTCCCTGTCCTCCGACCTCACACACTGCAACAGAGCTGGAGGGGAGGGGAGGAGAGAGGGAGGAGAGAGAGAGAGAAAGACGCAGAACCCCTCCAGTTAACACTCATGTCAAAATTCATCACAATAGTTTCTTGAGATGTAGCTAAAACTGAATCAATTAGCAAATCTCCATAAGGCCGTGTGTGTGTGTGTGTGTGTGTGTGTGTGTGTGTGTGAGACAGAGAGTAGGAGTGTGTGTGTGTGTGAGTGAGAGAGAGACTAGGTGTGTGTGTGTGCGCGCGCGTGTGCGTGTGCGCGAGAGAGACTAGGTGTGTGTGTGTGTGTGTGCGTGCATGCGTGCGCAGGTGTGTAAGACTTTACCCTGCAGATCAGCGGCGGGCAGCAGCTCCTCCTGCTGGTGAACGCTGTGTAAGCAGCTCTGCTTGAGTTCCAGGAGGTGCAGCAGGCGTCTCAGATCCTGCTTGAGAGCCATTGTGTGGAAGCTGAGCTGCTCCGGAGCCTGGGAGAGAGAGAGAGAGAGAGAGAGAGAGAGAGAGAGGGGGAGAGAGAGGGGGTAGAGGGGGAGAGGGGGAGAGAGAGAGAGGGGGAGGGAGAGAGAGGGAGAGAGAGGAGAGGGTATGAAAACCTCACCGAGGGAGTGTAGAGTGACAAACACACGAACATCTTCAATCATTTACCTAAACCAGGTAATCATGTTTCAAAATCCAGGGTTTGGAAAGAGGACTCCCATTCCAGGTTTTCCTACGAGTCTATGGTGTACAGGTAACAGCTGGGACGTGTCTTATTAAACTCCTAGTAAAACCTGGAACGGATCGCCCTGCTCTGCAATGGGAGGGTCCTGATTCAGGACGGACTCTCACCCTGTAGAGGGGGAAGGCCAGGCTCTGGCAGGTGCTGTCGAAGATTCGTGACTCAAACGGAGCTGAGGCGTCCAGACGGTGAATAGAGAGCTTGTGAGCTGGAACTCGCAGTACACTGAGAGAGAGGGATGAGAGAGAGGGAGAGAGGGAGAGAGGGAGGGAGGGAGGGGGGGAGGGAGGAGAGAGAGAGAGGGGGGGAGGGAGAGAAAGGAAGAGAGAGTGAGAGGGATGCAGAGAGAGGGAGAGAGAGGCTCATCAATGAAACAATGTGGGTAGGTCTGTATTTTACTGTACTAAGAGTGCATTAATAATAATAATAATAATAATAATAATAATAATAATAATAAATAATAATACTACAAACTGATTAAAGATTCCTATATTTGCAACCGTTTCAAGTCTTTTATTTAAAGACTTGTTTACCAGTTCAGTTGTTGTTTTGTTTTGTTTTTTTTATCTGAATGCGCTTCGCTGCGCTCGCTCGTTGACCATGTGATCGCTCCCTGCAACCAATCTGATTGGTGGATAGCGCTCTGAGGAGTCGGACAGATTTTGAAACGCTGCCAGAGTGTTGAAAGATAAAGGGGGAGAGTCGCGTTGTGGCTACGTGGACGGCAGTGACCAAACCAGCCGGTTTCACCTCCTTTATTTCCTCTCTCATGGATTCAGTGTCATGTCCTGAATCGGATTGTGATTTGTATTTATTCTGGCGATCCAGTAGCCCTGACCGCTGCGACGCGGGCCAATGCCAGACAGCAGTGCCCTCTGATCAGGGTCCTGTTGATAAATGAGCTGGTTTGGGAAGGACTCACCCGTCCACGTTCCTCCGGGACAGTGCGGCCAGGGAGAGGCCCCCAAACTGCCGCAGCTCTGTGCTGACAGCGCTGTGCATCTCCTGCGCCCCCAACTCCACATCCCTCTGGTGACGCTGCAGCCTGTCCTGTACGAAGAGCTCGATCTGAGGGGGCAAGCACACACACAGACACACAGAGACACACAGAGACAGTGATACAGACAGACAGACACACACACACAGAAACAGATACAGACAGACAGATAAAAAAAAACATTAGAGTCCCCGTTCACAGCATCTCTGGTCTCAAAGAGGAATCAGACTCCCGTTAGAGCTGTGGATTGAGGAGGTTACCTCTGCTTTGACTTTCGTCAGCTCAGCTTTGGCTGTGGAGTTTCCTTTGATGAGGCCCCGAATCTGCTCCTGCTTCTTATCCTACAAAAAAAAAAAATACCCCAGGACAGGAGAGAAACTGTCAACAGAGTCCAACCTTCTCAGAGCCTCGTGCAGGTGAGATTTTACAGTTTCTGTGATAAACCATCCACTCGATATATCACGGGTGTCAGGGTCCAATACGAATCTGCTATATAATCGAGGGCCGCGCTACAGCGAGAGACCCACAGAAAAACAAATAGGCTATTAGTTAGCCAATAGGACCTAGTTTGTTTTTTATCCTGAAGGACGGAGTACAAGGAGGTGAAGTGACTTGCTCAGGGTCACACACAGGGAGTCAGTGGCTGAACTGGGATTGAACTGGGAACCTTCCTGGTAACATGCCCCTTTGCTCTAACCACTGGACCGCCATGCCACCCTATCCTTCTCTTACCACCAGCTGCCTGAAGTCCATGATGCTTTGCCACTTGTGCTGCAGTGCCAGGATGGCCCCCTGTTTGCCCCTGGCTGTCTCTGCCCAGTCCTGGCATTGCTTCTGCAGACAGTCCCTCCGTGCCTTCACCATGGAGAGCTGCAGCTCCAGATCAAACACAGCCCTGCAGGACGGGGGGGGGGGGGGGGGGGTCAGGAAACACAAGCCTCTATTAGATCACAGGAGTCTGGTTTCGCAGAACCTGATTAGCACTAATCTGGGACTTGCAGTCCCAGAGGCAACGTACAGCCATGGATGAAAAGCTTTGCATCACCCTAGAATTTAAAATTGTCATTTATGACATCATGCAAATCACAAATCAGCAGGTTTCATTCGACTTTACAAAGCAAACTGTGTTCATTCTACAGGGCGATGCCAAACTTCTGCTCCCTAGCTGTGGCAGCTGTGATGATGGGGGCAGCGAGGCGCTGATAAATGAACAAGGCACTGGCTAGTTAATTCTATTACAGGGGAAAACAGAGGCATAGCTATTAGCTGACATCGAGATTGATAATTGAAATGTATGAGGAGTATGTATGGATAACTATTTAAAAGGCACTTCAAGAACAGACTGCAACCAGTTCCGGGTGTGCTTCTGGTTTCGCACGGCACGGACGCAGGAGGGAGGCATCGCTGCACGGACGCAGGAGGGAGGCATCGCTGCACGGACGCAGGAGGGAGGCATCGCTGCACGGACGCAGGAGGGAGGCATCGCTGCACGGAGGCAGGAGGGAGGCATCGCTGCACGGACGCAGGAGGGAGGCATCGCTGCACGGACGCAGGAGGGAGGCATCGCTGCACGGACGCAGGAGGGAGGCATCGCTGCACGGAGGCAGGAGGGAGGCATCGCTGCACGGAGGCAGGAGGGAGGCATCGCTGCACGGACGCAGGAGGGAGGCATCGCTGCACGGAGGCAGGAGGGAGGCATCGCTGCACGGAGGCAGGAGGCAGGAATCGCTGCACGGACGCAGGAGGGAGGCATCGCTGCGCGGGCGCAGGAGGGAGGCATCGCTGCACGGACGCAGGAGGGAGGCATCGCTGCACGGACGCAGGAGGGAGGCATCGCTGCGCCCCCTGCGCAGTTTCTGTCTCTTACCGAGCAAGGCAGGCCACCTGGGAGTCTCCTGCCAGCACAAGAGCCGACTCTTTCCTCTTGGTGTCCAGCAGAGCAGAGAGCTCCCTCTCCTGAGAGAGGAGAGCAACAAGAGACACGCCCCTCTCCTCCACCCCACTCCAGCCTTCCTGCAGAGAGAGAGGGGGAGGGAGAGAGGGGAGAGAGAGGGGGAGAGAGAGAGGTTGAGGGGGGAGAGAGAGGGAGAGAGAGAGGGAAAGAGAGAGAGGGAGACAGAGGGTGAGCCACACAGGAAATCACTCCTGCAGTTTAGCTTATTAAAAACTCAGAATAAACCCAGGAACTGACCACGCTGCTATGCAATGGGAGCCTTATAAAACTCATAGTAAACTCATCATATCCTTTCCTTTACCTGCAGAAGCCACTTCACTGAAGGGAGCAGCTCCTGTTCCTCGGACACATCCTGCAGATGCTGGCTCTCATAACGAAACCTGAAACAGAGAAAGCAGCGTGCGTGCGTGCGTGTGTGAATAAGCAGGGACGGAAAACAAGACTCCCATTACTAAACACAATGTACGAGAATGAAGCAGCTCTTTGGGAATCGTCCCCCCTCCCCCGGGACTGGTCAGTATCTCACCGGAGTGCCAGCACATCCCGGGACACGTTGATCCCGGCTGTCTTCTCCCGCAGCGCTGCCTGCCTCTGGGAGGCCAGGTCCTCCAGCGCTCCCAGTATGTGATTGGGAGGATGGGAGCGAATCAAATCCTGGGAAAACAAACCGGGTACAACAAAATAAAATTAATTAATAAATAAATAAATAAATAAATAAATAAATGTTTTGATGAATGATCCTTCAAAAGTTTGGTCAAAATCAGGTTTAGTGTGCCAGGTTAAAAACGGAATAAAGGAATTTTTCAATTGCTAATTATCGCCTAAATAGGAACACAATGAATCCCAGTTGTCTTGCATCGCGTTTTAACTCCCAGCTTTCTCCCTGTTTAGTAACAGGGATGGAAATATTCCTGGTTTCACTAGGAGTTTAATAATAAGACACACCTGAGCTTGTGACCTAGACACAGTGGCAGCTGATCAAGCTGGTAGTAAAACCTGGAATGGATCACACTGCTGTGCAACAGGAGTCTGATTCCCATCCCTGTAGTAGTTCTCTCACACCGCCTCGCTCAGATTTTTTTTTTGGCTTTTTAAAACAAAGCCATCCAGCTGCTCTTTCCCACAATAGAGGGGGGGGGGGTCTGAATTAAAGGCATTATCTGGTGCCCAGTTTCATTACATGGCACTTAACCCCCCCCCCCAGCTTCTCTTAATGGACAAATCAGTTGTTTACAGGAAGAGAGAGGAACAAAACATTTTAATAGCAGTGGCTTCAGATAATTAAAACCACCAGTGTTCTGTCTGCAGCCGTTTGTCATAAGTTTGCATCATCATTTTGACTTATAATCCACTTTCTTTAGATTACTTCCACAAGACCCGGCTTATCTCAGGAGAGTCCGACAACTCGCCCCCGCACAGCAGGTACCCACCTCCACTGAACTGAGCCAGTGCTGAAAGGCAGCGCCCCGGTCCTCCCGACACAAACTGAGGATCAGGAGAAAGGAAGACAGGTAAAAACTCCAGTTATCATCATCTTAAACATGAAATGAGAAGAGAGAGAGAGAGAGAGAGAGGAGAGAGAGAGAGAGAGAGGAGAGAGAGGAGAGAGGGGGGAGAGGAGAGACACACAGAGAGAGGAGAGAGAAGAGAGAGAGAGGAGAGAGAGAAGAGAGAGGAGAGGAGAGAGAGAGGAGAGAGAGAGAGAGGAGAGACACAGAGAGAGAGAGGAGAGGGGAGAGAGAGAAGAGAGACACACAAACAGAGAGAGAGAGAAGCGAGCGGAGAGACACACAGAGAGAGAGGAGAGAGAGAGACTCAATGAAACAATGTGGGTATTCTTTTTAGGTTTACATGACTGCTTATTGTATATCATGCTCACAGATAATCATTTTTAAGGACAAGGCAAGGATGACTTTTTTTTGTTTTTATAAAACAGAAGCCAGACTCCAGCCGTGACTCACCGCGCCTCCGATGTCGCCGTCCCCAGCTCACTGTCCAGAAGAGACTGGAAGAACTGAAACCTCTCCTGACAGACCTGCTTCACCTCATGCTGAAACACACACACGCGCACACACACGCAGAGTGAGAGAGACACACACACACGCACGCAGAGAGAGAGACACACACACACACACATACAGAGTGAGACAGACACACACACACACAGTAAGTTTTAGAAACAGTGATTCATGGAAATCCTAGATTCAGGGATTTTTAATTGAGAAATTCCTGAGCTACTTGAGATCTCGCCTCACCAGAATCTGGGGTTCAGGGCCAGCTGATCCACCACTAGCTGGGGTCCCTCCAAACCCAACCTCCACTTCAGCTTTCCTGGGGGTGACATCATAATTCAGAATTCAAGCCCACAGTCTAGTGCTGCATGAAACGATGATTCGACTGTCCAGATCCCTCTCTCCACAGGCGTGGATCGGGGCTGATTCACCACTCAGAGTGAATTCAGAAACAGTTGCTTGGGTTTGTGTGGATCGCTTTGAGTTTTTAAGAAATGCAGCGATCATCACAAACCCAAGCAGCTGTTTCTTCACTCGTTTCACTTGGAATGGTGAATCAGCCCAGAGCAGTGAAGTGTCAGCCCGCCCCTCCCTCCCTCCCTCCCTCCCTCCCGCCCCCACCTGGTCAGCTGCTCCAGTGTCTGGCGGTGCCCGCGGATCCTGTGGATATCCTCACTCGTTCGCTGCCTGTCCCGAACACAGCGCTCCGCGTACGATCTCAAAAGCACTTCCCTCTTCTTAGACTCGACAGCGCACTCCCAGGTCTCTCTGACTGAATTCTCTGTGAGACACACACACACACACACACACAGACAGACAGACACACACAGACAGACACACACACACAGAGACAGAGACAGACACACACACACAGAGACAGACACACACAGACAGACAGACACACACAGACAGACACAGAGACACACACACACACAGAGATACAGAGACAGACACACACAGACAGACACACACACACAGACACAGAGACAGACACAGAGACAGACACACACACACACAGAGACCGACAGACACACACAGACATTAAAACAATGATGAAAAAAGACATTAAAATGAGCACAAATAGATCCTTGTCCTTAACCTCTGTTTTTTTTTTTGCTATTCTTTTTCCCCGGTGAGCCTCTCTGGGACCCTGCACCGCAGTTTCCTCCTCCCTCCCTCCCTCCCTCCCTCACCATTGATAGTGAACTCGCACTGTGCCATCTCAATCTGGGAGTCCAGCTGCTCCAGCTCTGACCTCAGCTCCAGCACCTCTCTCTGAATCGCCTTCCTCCTCTCAGCCTCGCTCTGAGCCTCTCCCCTCCTCACCTGCAGAAATACCATCGATCACACAGCCAGAAAAAACACACACACACACACCAGCGATGAAAAGAAGACTCCCATTGCATAGCGCTGTGATCCCTTCCTAGTTTGACTGCGAGTTTATTAAGACACACCTGAGTTTGTTAGCTAGACACACTGGGGGCTGATCAAGCTGGTAGTAAAACCTGGACTGGGTGACACTGCTGTGCGATAGGAGTCTTATTTCCATTCCCTGAAGAACTTCACTGCTCTTCAGTTCTAGTTGAGGATACCATGTGTGTTCCAACTACCTTTAAACACAAGAAGCGAACTGGGAAGTATACTGGCAAAAAAACAATACATGGGGTAAGCATTCAGCTTAGTCTTCATACAATCTCTTCTATAACACAGAGGGTTTTTATAAGAGAGAAATCACCCAAACTCACCTCAAACTCCTGCATCACTTTGTACCTGGGGCACACTGTCAAGGAAACTATGAGCTAACAGGGCAATGGAGACATCAGACAAAACCACCAGCAAAAGTGCTGGGACAGTCGTGTTCGTTTCAGACTGACAGCGGAAAAGCTGGTTCAAGCAGGGATCGACCAGGCGTGTTAGAGGCTTGGGGGTCCAGTGGTTAGAGAACAGATCCCGGGTTCAAATCCCAGCTCAGCCACTGACTCACTGTGTGTGACCCTGAGGAAGTCACTTCACCTCCTTGTGCTCCGTCCTGCAGGATGAGACGTAAACGAAATCCTATTGGAAGTGACTCTGCAGCAGCAGCAGCAGTTGTTGATGATGCAGAGTTCACCCCCCTAGTCTCTGCGAGTCGCTTTGTTTAAAAGCCTCTGCTGAATGGCTAATTCATTGATTTAAAAGGATACCATTGAAGATTCCCTCTCATGATCTTCACATTTCTGCAATACAGAAAAAAGATTCTATCTTCAAAGGGTTACTTCACACCATCTCCAGACAGAACATATAATTTCTGAAGTGTTTAATATCAATACTGTTTAGCGTGCCTGTATGATTTACTGTGACTGGGTCTCGATTTACCAAGCTTGCTAAACAACGTTATTTTTCAACTACGGGAGCTGAATCCAAAAACCGATAAGCAACTCTAATGCCTGCCTCCTTTGCAGGGATGCAAATAGGACTCCCATTGAGTAGCGGTTAGCTCCACTCCTGGTTTTCCAAGGAGTTTAATAAGACTCACCTGAGGCTGTCACCTACACACACTGGGGCTGATCAAGCTTGTGGGAAAAAAACTGGAATGGGTGAAACAGCAAAGCAATAGGATTCTTATTTCCATCCCTGCTTTGAAACTGTTAACTAGAAAAAAATATATATATATATATATCTCTGTACAAATTCACAGTTTGAGAAAGGGACACCTGGCGGTCATTTTTCAAATCGCTCACTCTACAGAAGCCAAGAGACAAGAAGCACTGGGAGAAATCAGTTTGCAGGAAGCTGATCGAAGTAAAAACAGCCAGAGAGACAGAGAACACGCAGAGCGGTATATTAAACAGAAAGAGAGACAGAGAACACGCAGAGCGGTATATTAAACAGCCAGAGAGACAGAGAACACGCAGAGCGGTATATTAAACAGAAAGAGAGACAGAGAACACGCAGAGCGGTATATTAAACAGAAAGAGAGACAGAGAACACACAGAGCGGTATATTAAACAGAAAGAGAGACAGAGAACACGCAGAGCGGTATATTAAACAGAAAGAGAGACAGAGAACACGCAGAGCGGTATATTAAACAGAAAGAGAGACAGAGAACACGCAGAGCGGTATATTAAACAGAAAGAGAGACAGAGAACACGCAGAGCGGTATATTAAACAGAAAGAGAGACAGAGAACACACAGAGCGGTATATTAAACAGAAAGAGAGACAGAGAACAGAGCGGTATATTAAACAGAAAGAGAGACAGAGAACACACAGAGTATATTAAACAGAAAGAGACAGAGAACACGCAGAGCGGTATATTAAACAGAAAGAGAGACAGAGAACACACAGTATATTAAAAGAGAGACAGAGAACACACAGAGCGGTATATTAAACAGAAAGAGAGACAGTATATTAAAACAGAGAGACAGAGAGACGGTATATTAAACAGAAAGAGACAGAGAACACACACAGAGCGGTATATTAAACAGAAAAGAGACAGAGAACACACAGAGCGGTATATTAAACAGAAAGAAGAGAGTATATTAAACAGAAAGAGACAGAGAACACACAGAGCGGTATATTAAACAGAAGAGAGAGAGAGACAGAGACAGAGCGGTATATTAAACAGAAAGAGAGACAGAGAGAACACAGAGCGGTATATTAAACAGAAAGAGACAGAGAACACACAGAGCGGTATATTAAACAGAAAGAGAGACAGAGAACACACAGAGCGGTATATTAAACAGAAAAGAGACAGAGAGAACACAGAGCGGTATATTAAACAGAAAGAGAGACAGAGAACACACAGAGCGGTATATTAAACAGAAAAAAGAGACAGAGAACACACAGGTATATTAAACAGAAAAAGAGAGACAGAACACATAGTATATTAAACAGAAAGAGAGAGAGAACACGCAGAGCGGTATATTAAACAGAAAGAGACAGAGAACACGCAGAGCGGTATATTAAACAGAAAGAGAGACAGAGAACACACAGAGCGGTATATTAAACAGTAGAGCGGTATATTAAACAGCCAGAGCGGTATATTAGAGAGAGAGACAGAGAACAGAGTATATTAAACAGAAAGAGAGACAGAGAACACGCAGAGCGGTATATTAAACTGCTAAGAAATTAAATGGGAGGCACATCTTCATTTGAGTTGCTGTTGCACATTTTGAAAGATGACTTTGCTAATAAACCACACTGGTTGAGAGAACAGCAGCTCTCACCTCTGATGGTGAACGTGCTGAGTGACGTACTTCCAGATGTCTGTACCTTGCCCGAGACACAGCCTGAGGAGAGGCGACAGACACACACTGTGGTTACTTATAAAACAGTGGCTAGTACCGCAGCTATTACAACTCTGCTTCTGAAGAGAAAGGGGGCTCTCTCCAGTCCAGGGCAGGCTGGAGGCAAGGAGACTGAACTGCTCCCTCCCTCCCTCCCTCACCCCCCTAAGAGAAAGGGTGCTCCCTCCAGTCCAGGGCAGGCTTGAGGCATGGAGACTGAACTGCACCCTCCCTCCCTCACACCCCTAAGAGAAAGGGTGCTCCCTCCCTCCCTCCCAAGGAAAGCACACTGACTTTCTGAAGAAGCTGTCACACGGCAGTTTGCGTTCAGGCAGCTGGAACTCCTCGGAGGCCCAGCTCTTCAGATCCTGGTACAGACTCCTCCCGTCCATCCTGCAAGACGAACCCACAGTTACACCGTGCGTTTAGAGCAGGGCTGTCCGATCAGTCCCGGTCCTGGGGGGTTAACAGGCGCAGTGAGATCGGGAACGACGTCAGAGTCTGGATGGAGGTTTAACTGGTGCAGATAAAGAATTTAGAACGGGGTCTGGAACAGACCAGGACTGGGTTAGATCAATCATATATAAAAAAAAACTACCTCTCAAATCAAACACTCAACTCCATTCCGTTACAGCACAGACGCTAGTACTAACCTGACTGTTCCTAGACCTGTAAGGAATATATAAAGGAATAATAATATTATTATTTATGTCAGATGTTACCACAGGTAGGATTGTAACGGGCACTCTCGCTGTTGCCTTATCTACACAAAACTTTTATTTAATATAACAATCTGTTTCCTTTTCTCCGGACGTCAGAAAAATATAAATAATGATCTTTCTTCAGCCCTGATGTTAAATACCATTGGACTGTTAGCGGCAGTACTGATAATTTTTCGCTATGTGAAAACACATCAGTGTTATTTTATACATTAATAAGAATAACGATAATTCAAATACAATTTAAAAAAAATAAAACATACGCATTACGGTACTACTTTACAATTTTTGCCTTTAAAAAAACATTATATAGATTTATCCTTGTTACTTTCTTGTTGCGGCACTCCTGGAAATCAGCTGAATATATTCTGTTTTGATTCTTGGAAAAACTTTTCCGCTTCCCGCCGTGTGTTGTTCCGCCCCGCGTCATCATCCGCAGACAGCGCAAGGCTGATGGGTAATGTAGTTCTTTTAAAAAAAAATGCCTTGGGCGGATACTCAGTAAGAATCCGAGACTACGTGAGCTGTTTTGGTATAAAATACCTTTTAACGTTAAAACCAGAGAGCATTTAGTACAATCATTTTACTATTGCAGCAGAATTGTTTTATTGATCCTGAAGTTGTCTTTTTTCGCTTTTCATTGTCTTAAAAGATGCATCTCAAAATATCTCACCCTTCGTGTACACAAAAGTGTAGAAAATGACTCCACACAAATACATACCTTGAGATAAACGTATACAATCGCCGAGAGCACGTTTACACTGATATTATATATAATACATAATTAATAAACAACTATTAATTGTAGACCTGGCTCAGCACTCCGTTCGGATATGATAGACCCTGCTGTGCCACGGTTCTCACCGCTAGGTGGCAGTCAGAAGAAGGCGCAGCTTTATTCACAGAACGGGTTCACGCCGGTTCTGCGCTGTGAGTCACGTGATTACCTGACAGCCATTATCCGAATATGTATTAGCTTTGTAGAATTTCTGCTGCTCCCCCTATCATTGTGCGAGGCAGGTGTAACCTTACTACACTGTGGGACACACGACCACCTAAAACACCATGTGTATAGAGAGTTAGCATATATATATAAACTCATACTAAGAATTATTTATCTAGGCTAAGGGGTGATGTACAGCTTACAGGGAAATGGCAAGCATCCTCTAGTTATTATTATTATCATTATTATTATTATTATTGTATTCAATAGTTTTTAAAAAGAAAAACCTACCGGGATAGGATTTATTTCTGAGTATATTCTGACCAACCTTAAAAAAGGAGGCTGTGTGGTCCAGTGGTTAAGGAAAAGGGTTTGTAACCAGGAGGATTCCGGTTCAAATCCCACCTCAGCCACTGACTCATTGTGTGACTCTGAGCAAGTCATTTAACCTCCTTGTGCTCCGTCTTTCGGGTGAGACGTAGTTGTAAGTGACTCTGCAGCTGATGCATGGTTCACACACCCTAGTCTCTGTAAGTCGCCTTGGATAAAGGCGTCTGCTAAATAAACAAAATAATAAAAACGTGCGCTTCAGATCTTGGAAGCAAATAGCTCTGTGTGTGTAAACTGCATTATTATTATTATTATTATTTCAGATCTCAAGACCCGCCTGTTCTCTCTTGCTTTCCGTGCGCTTTAAGCCTGATATCTGCTGTTAGCTGCCGTGTCTTTGATTTCTCACTGCATCTTATTCTCATGATTGTATATGACATGCGCACACTGTCGTGTCTCTGCCGCGTCTGATCTGTCCCTGTATCTTCTCACGATTCTATATGACATGCGCACACGGTCGTGTCTCTGCCGCGTCTGATCTGTCCCTGTATCTTCTCACGATTCACACGGTCGTGTCTCTGCCTCGTCTGATCTGTCCCTGTATCTTCTCACGATTCTATATGACATGCGCACACGGTCGTGTCTCTGCCGCGTCTGATCTGTCCCTGTATCTTCTCACGATTCTATATGACATGCGCATCCACAATGCTTTAGAATTCTCTATATGTATATAATGTATTATGCATTGTTTTTCACTGTATTGATTAAGCGCTTTGTGATGTAAACTGTATTTAAATATTACACTTGCATTGTAACCCTGTACTGCCCTGTAACACCTGCAAGTCGCCTTGGATAAAGACGTCTGGCAAATAAATCAATTAAAAAATATATTACAAATAATAATTTAAATGTTGTATGTTGTTCTTTAGAAATACATATTGTGGAAAGACATAAGAATAAATAACGAGCAATATTAGAATCTCTCTCTCTCTCTCTCTCTCTCTCTCTCTCTCTCTCTCGTGTGTTATGCAAAGTGTTGAAGAGAAAGACTGCTGCTTAAGAACATCCTCTATATGGGTTTAATGTGATCTTTATCCACACAGAACACAACAACAGCAACTATTCATAAAATTATTCTTTATTTCAATTTTTCAAAGGAGATTAGTAGATTTTTTTTTTTTACAGAGTAAATATGGTTACGATCTATATACAGAATTGAAGTTCACCACACACGCACGCACACGCACGCACGCACACACACAAGCACGCACACACACGCACGCACGCACACACTCAAGCACACACACACACTCAAGCACACACACACACACCAATATCAATAACAGAAACACATGGAAGTTGTTCACTATTACTGACTCCTGGAAAGAGATTTCTTTAAGTGTAATGCAAAACTTTTGCCCAGAGCTGTACACATTATAATTCATTCATTATAAATCACCAAAAAACAAGATTTGTTTTAATTATTAGATTATACTATTTGTTCTATGTACAGTATGGCATCAAGATACCAAGATGCACTGCGTTTTTTTTTTACAAATACTTAACGAAGGCTGAGCTCTTATACCTGACATAGAATCGATTTTCTAATGCATTCTAACTTCAATACCAGATCTGGAATTGAAAGAAAGGCTGATCGAAATCCTGGGTTTTATAACTGTGCCGTGAGCGCTTTCTTTCTTCCTCTGGGAACAATGTTGTTGTTAAGCGAGCGGTTATAATGGATTCGTGTGTGTGTTTTCAACAGTGATATTCAGTACGGGCTTGTGAGATTCGCTGTGTAATTAAAACTGTCTTGAAAAACTTCGGTCCCAAAAACTGTGACTCCCATCGGCGCTCTGTGTCCTGGTCTAGCAGACTCAAGTGTAGGGTCCTCTTACTGCGAACATTTCCTGGAAATAAACAAAACAAAACCAAATTATAAATTCAATCGCTTGCTTAAAGAAATTAAAATCCTCCAAATTTTAATCAAGGGAAGCAAAAAATGACCCGTGAAGCGAAATGTCAGACCCGAATCAAAAGGGGATTCTGGCTGTGTTTTGTGAGCTGCAATTATTCACAGTAAGATCCGTCGTAACGTAAATAATACAAAATAATCGCCTTACACTGGTACTGATTAACAGTGCCCTTATAATTGCTATGAACAGTTTCAAACACCAAGACCCGATCATTTAATAATGTCACTCTGACCCTACAGATTCCTGTTATCTGGTCCTAATTTTAAATCCATTATCAGACACATCAACACGTTATTTAGATGTATCCTCGATTTATTCTAAATAACCGAAAAATAACAAATCACAGGCACACATACACATACAACAAACATACTATTGAAAAAAAATACACAGATATACTGAACTCCATCAATTATATACTGTGGTTTTACATAATTACAATGAAATATGAAGCTTTGTCAATTATTATTATTATTATTATTATTATTATTATTATTATTATTATTATTATTATTATTACGCCTGTAGGACAAGATTCCACACCAAATACAATTACAATTAAAATTGCGTCATAATTGCAATCATAATTGCATAATTACTATCGGAATTGAACCCTGGTCTGTAATGATATGTGATCATTTATAGATGAGCCCTTGTTGCCTTAATATAAAATGAAGTGGTAATTGTTAGATAGTCCCTGGGAACAAGTAGGTGACGTAAACACATGGCTGACGTGTAACACGTTTCTGAACTAAATAAAAACAAGTTCTATTTCATTCCTTTGAAACTTTATTGAACCCGATAACGTAACGCACATGGTCTGTCTGAGGCACGCCCCTCGTGGGTGAATCCCCGTCTCATTTCGATTCACGGTGTATTTTTTGTGGAACATTGGAGAGCCCGTGTCCAGCGTGTCCACCCTTGCCTGACCTACTCAAATCTGGTGAGGGGCGCTTTGTCACACGTCACCTCGCTCAGAACCCCGTTCGGTTGTTTCGGGGCGACCCCCTGCGACGCACTTAACCCTTTCAGTCCCACGTCGCTGTTTGAAAGAAAAGCAACGGCATCAGGAGCTCGTCAGTTTCCCAGGGCGAAAGCAAAGGGAGGTGTGATAAAGCACGGTGAAGCGCAGGCAAGCCCTGGAAAGCCCCCCCTCCCAGAGAGGTGTGGTAAAGCAAACCCGCGGTCAGCTATGGCCAATGCCTGCAGGGATGGAAATAAGACTCCCGTTGCAAAGCACCTCGATGCTTAATAATAAGACACAATGAGGTGTTCTAATACATTTTTCACACTGCTGTGTGTGTAGATAAACTCTGTAACTCAATACAGCTTTCTAAGTATATATAGCCTGGATTGGAACCCAAGCCAGCAGTGGAAAAGGAAAGGTTAGCTAAGCAAGGTCTGGAGCCCCAGGGAGTCCGAGGGAGACCCGGGGAGCCCCAGGCTGGTCACTCACACTGTGGACACGTTCCTCTCCTCCTCGTCCAGTCCCTTGGCCCCCGGTGGCCTCTTGCCCAGCAGGTTGACCGCGATGCACATCATCAGGCCGCAGTGATTGGTGAAGTAGCAGGTGGTATCCACGGCGACGAGCAGCACCAGGAAGATCACCATGACGATGCCCACAATTCCGCCAGTGCCGACGCCCGGCTTCTCAGACACGGACAGCGCGACTGCAGAAGCAAAACGCAGGCAAGGTGAGGGGATGCAATGCAGCCGCTGCAGCAGCTCAGCTAAGAACAGGCAGCCCATTTGGAACGAACAAGCCACTGTCCTAGAAAATGCTGCCCACTTAAGACCACTTAAGACCTCACGCTATCAAGACCTCTTGCCTTGTTCCTGCCTAAATCCCTCAATGGCTTTAACCCTTCACTGCCCAGGGTAAGTCCCCAGACCTATCTAGTGCCTATCTGTCTTCTCTGTGGGATTAGTCTCGTTGCTCAGTGCTGGACTCTCTCCAGGCCCACAGCGGTGAGCGGAAGTGAACTCATTGAAACAGGGCTGTCCTGGTGGATCACAGCGGCACTACACCCTATTGACAATGCTATGGCGGGTGGTTTATATTTTGTTATAACAGATTCTGTTAGCAGACCTTGATTTGAGACCCCACCATCCTCCCCCTCTGAAGTTACCTTCTGGATAAAGATGACACAGTGGAAGTGATGTAGCCAGCGCAGTGGAAATGAGGTCATCAAGGGATGATGTCATATGGAGGATCACGTGATTGCAATGAGGGATCGGATTGGATGAGGATGATGATGATTGAACCATGGGAAACCGCAAGGTAAAAACAAGACATAATAATATTAAAATGAGGCGAATATGCAAAACGCAACATGATTGAAAATATAAAACATGTCCTGCCATTTAATCCCACAGTCCGTATCAGCATTCAGCTGCAAATGACATTTCTGTTAATAACTAGTGGCATCTTTATTGTGTCGAAGCTGTAAAAGAGGGATTTTTAATTATTGGAATCCATAACTCAGCAGTGTGGAGTAGCGGTTAGGGCTCTGGACTCTTGACCGGAGGGTCGTGGGTTCAATCCCAGGTGGGGGACACTGCTGCTGTACCCTTGAGCAAGGTACTTTACCTAGATTGCTCCAGTAAAAAACCCAACTGTATACATGGGTAATTGTAAAAATAATGTGATATCTTGTAACAATTGCAAGTCGCCCTGGATAAGGGCGTCTGCTAAGAAATTAATAATAATAACTCGCTTAATTCTGCTTAAATCCTTGCTGTGTGTGAGTGCAGTGTGCGTGTGTGGGTGCGCCTTCACACAGACAAATACAGAAATAATGAATTTGCTTGCAGCCCCGTTGGGATAGGGGCCGGCTGGTGATACGTACTGCTTGCCAGGGTGCGGACCTTGTTCTGCGCAGAGAAGCCCCCTTCTCCTATCTTGTTAATGGCAGCGACTCGCACCTCATATGATGTGTCGGAGAGGAGGCCAGCGATCGTTAGGGAATCTGCGAGGAAGCAAAAGCGTCATGCAGGAACTTTTCCACATTTCCTTCGTCCCCAGACATTCCTGCACCTGCCTCATCGCTTCAATCATTCTAAAGTTAGCAGCTCTACTTATTAGTTTCAAACATCTCATTTGTTTTAGGTCTCATCCAAAGGACAGAGCACAGGAAGGTTAAGCGACTTGCTCAAGCCTATTTATGCCACCACCTCCTTTAACATTACCAATGCATTTTCTTTCCTATGATTTCCCAATACATTTTGACTCTACAGTACAGGACAGTCTCTCTTACTGTTGGCTTCCACAGTCGTTGTACTCCACTGGCTTCTGCCCTCCTCCTCTCTCCATTGCAGTTTGTATCGGAGGATCTCGGCTCCTTCGATCGGTTTGGGCATCTCCATTATAATATCCACAGAGGCGGCTCCTGGATTAGCTCTCACGTTGTCTGGGGTGAAGGGGATCGCTGTGGGGAGGGAGTGAGAGAGAGAGAGAGAGAGGGAGACAGAGAGAGAGAGAGAGAGAGAGAGAGAGACAGACAGAGAGAGAGACAGAGAGAGACAGAGACAGAGAGAGAGAGAGACAGAGAGGGAGAGGGAGAGAGAGACAGAGACAGAGAGAGAGAGAGAGAGAGACAGAGACAGACAGAGACAGAGAGAGAGACAGAGACAGAGATATAGAGAGAGAGAGAGAGAGAGAAATCAATATGAAGAAGTCTACCATGATCTCAACCGGCTGGGCCATGTTAAAATCCCAATTAAAAACTGTGGTTTAGGGGGTGTAGGGAGGGATGATTGAATTAAGACACAGCCTTACTCTGCACAATGACGTCTCGTCTGTCCTCCCCGACGGGGCTAGTGGCCACGCAGGTGTAGATGCCCCCGTCCGAGGGCTCCACCTTCTGCAGGGTGAGAGTGGACGAGAGGGGCTGCTGGGAGATTTCGGTGCGGCTATCAGGGACCTGGAGGAAACAGGAACAGAGGTACTAAACCTGAAGGACGCACCCTAAACAGCCCTACTGTCGTCAGTGCCATCGTCCAACACTTTTCATGAGCAGCGGTGTACTCAAACCCTCTGCGCTATCACACTTCCTCCCGCTCCTCTGCCACGATAATCAGACCAACCAATTCATGGATGAACTACTTCTAATTTCACACACAAAGCATTCTGTCAGGACAAACAGATGTCAGGAATGCCCAGTCCCTGACCACCTTCCGGCGCCTCCTCAAGACTCTTCAGACAGCACCTGTAGAACTCCTCTTTTTCTTTCCCTCTGGACACTTTATCACTCTTCCTTAAATGCCCTTTACTTGCTCTTATCTGCTCCCTATTTTACTGCATTTAATCCTGTACTTTAGAGTACTGTAATCTGTCATGTGTTATTTAATCTGTAGTATTTTGTATTTAATTATATCCTGATGTAACTATCACTGACACTGTTATCTGCTCAGTTATCGAATCGAATTTGGTCACACTTGTACTTGCTAGAACCGAAGTCATTGTATTTATCTTGCTCTTAATTGTATTATTACTTGTACTGTGATTGTTGAAATGTATTTTTGTTTACGACTGTAAGTCGCCCTGGATAAGGGCGTCTGCTAAGAAATAAATAATAATAATAATAATAATAATTTTGTTTTCAGTAAAATCCTTAGAAGCTGTCACACAAAAACATCACCGACATCACTCCTTATTGGGCCTCATTTTCAAAGCCTTAAGTCCTGTCTTTAATAAACTTCTACTCTTTGAAACTTTAGCAAGTCTGCTACATCGTCATCAGAAGGGAGCGAAACATTGACCTTTTCAGAGGGATTTTCCAGAAGGGTCCTCACCAGTTTGTTGCCCTTCCGGACCCAGTGCATTGTGGGAAGGGGGTCTCCTGTGGCATTACATGTGATTGAAGTACTTTCCTGGGGTCGCGCCTCTTTGGACCTTTCAAGCTGTACTTCCGGTTTCACTGGAACGAAAAAAAGATATCGTACAGGACTATAAAAACGCACACTGCTGCGCACTCTGGGCACTAGATGGGTTAAGAGTGAGCAGCTGGAGAGATTGTTCATTTTTCCTTTTCCCTTACACTGTGTGTGCGTTCTGAAGCTCTAATATTGAGCTGCCCTATTTTTGTCAAATCCAAGTTGGCCAACCTTTGGTTCCAACTATTTTCAAGTTGCACTTGTCCAAAACGTGTAGCTCTTTTCAATATCCCATGCATGAAAAGGGTCTAAACATAGTCAAGAGAGTAGCTAGGATTCTCAGACTATCCGCACAGCCCTAGTAAGTACTGTACCTGACACGTGCAGGGTCACGTTGGCACTGGAGCTGTTGATTTTGTTGGTGGCTATGCAGGTGTATTGCCCCTCATCCGTCTTCTCCACTGCGTAGATTGTCAGAACGCTCTGGTCCGAGTTAAACCCAAACCGCCCGTGTTTCGCTTTAATAGGTCTTCCGTTCCTGAGAGAAAACAGACAAACAGAAGATGCAGGTGATACCACAACCCTAACTCAGAAACCATCCCAATGGGCTGTCAACCTTCTCTGTAACTGGACAGACATAAGAACATAAGAAAGTTTACAAACGAGAGGAGGCCATTCGGCCCATCTTGCTCGTTTGGTTGTTAGTAGCTTATTGATCCCAGAATCTCATCAAGCAGCTTCTTGAAGGATCCCAGGGTGTCAGCTTCAACAACATTACTGGGGAGTTGGTTCCAGACCCTCACAATTCTTTGTGCAAAAACGTACCTCCTATTTTCTGTTTTGAATGCCCCTTTATCTAATCTCCATTTGTGACCCCTGGTCCTTGTTTCTTTTTTCAGGTCGAAAAAGTCCCCTGGGTCGACCCATGGTCCCCACGTGGCTCATAAATGTTAAGAAATGCATATTATAAATATATACAGCCACGGCCAAACGCTTTGTATCACCACCCTATAGAATGAACTAATGTTGTTTCATAAAGTCGAATGAAACCTGCTGGAATAACGTTACGTTAACATATTGAATTACACACCGTCGCTTTGTAGTTTTCACCAGATACTTATGCAAGACTGATCCCTGATTGTAGAAAAGGCTCATGGTATTCTAAAGAAGAACTCCAGTCACATACTCTGCAGGGGTAACGCCATGCAGTACAGAGGATGGCTTTAGTTACCTGGTCCAGTTGATGTGAGGTTGCGGATCCCCCTCCACCACACAGGTGATGCTGGAGGTGGAGCCAGCTGTCGCGTTGACACTCTCTTCTGAAATCCTAGCAGTGGGAGGAGCTGGAATCGAGAGGGGAAAAAAAATCAACCAATCGAATCAAGAGGCAACCCCTTGTACTTGAAAGCCAGCAATAATGATGTTTTTTCCTTACGGACAACGTTTATATTGACAGTGACTCTTTTTGCTGTCCCGTCCTCAAAGGTGGACACACACGTATAGATTCCGTTGTCGTGCTTTTCTGCGCTATTGATCAGCAGTGTAATAGTTGTCTCATCGATCGTTTCCACTGTGAATCGTTTGTCTTCTCCATCCTCGATTTCCATTCCGTTCGGGTAAAGCCATTTCATTTCAGCTTCACCCCCCTTCACTGCGAAGCAACACAAAGAAAGTCAATTCAAAGAAACCCGAGACCCGATCAAAACCATTAGCAGGTCACACAAAAAGCAGTGTTAGAGACCGGGTTAGGGTTAGGGTCAAGGCTAGAGCAAGGGTTCTAATGTGCAAAAAAAGATTTACACAGTAAGTACATTGTAACTATGCATAATAACATTGTAAAGTCCACCTGCATTCACGTAACTACTCTGTAAATGCACAGTAACTAGAGACACAATGGGAAGTGTAACCAAACAATTGATTAAAAATCTGTTACCGACCTTTGCACAGAAACAGCTTGCTGCTGTGAAGCTGGGTGTCTCCCGATGCTGGAATAATCTCTACCTCCTTCTTTGCATCTACAAGCAAGGGATACAAAAAAGAGTCTTGCCATCTGCAGTTTCACCTCCGAATCTTATCTTGAAGCCGGTGAATTCAGAGCTCAGGAAATGATCCTCAAATGATTTTATTTCTCTTAACCTCAGAACTCAGGATTGGATGTTTGTAATCAATAAAAAAAAAGTGTTTGTGGTTTGGGCTACAAAAAGCAACAAAGAGAGGATTTGGAACAAATATTTCGAGGGATGTTAAAGTAATTCAAAAAGTAATCTGTTAGAGATTACTGATTACTTTAAGTAATCTGTTAGAGATTACTGATTACTTTTTTATAGAAGTAATATACTACTGATTACCTTTTTTTAACTTTTGCCAATACTAATTATAAATTCAAATGTAGCACAAAGAAAGACACAACACACTAGAGATCGATGTAGAGTCCCACATTTGGAATCCACAGTTACCAAGACAATAGCATTTACAGTACAGCATAAACGAGAAATGAAAGTGGTGTGTAATTTGCTGTTTATTCTGGCTGGGAGACAGAACGCGGGTCTGGAGCACGCCTTGGTGAGCGATCCTTTTCTAGCACCTGCTTCCTGGGGAAGGCTCAATTTCTTCCTGTATTGCTTTCAGTTCTGGACGCTAATGTGAGCTGCAATAAATATTTCATGGAAGAGCAACAGTCTGGACTTCCCTGATTACACGCAGATCAAAATGCCTGTTTATTTTGGTTCCAGTTAAAAGAACAATAAGAAACATTCAGGAGGAAAAAGAGTAGAATTATAGAAACACCAGACCTCTCTGTGCTTTACAATGCTTTACCAGACCTCTCTGTGCTTTACAATGCTTTACCATACCTCTCTGTGCTTTACAATGCTTCACCAGACCTCTCTGTGCTTTACAATGCTTCACCAGACCTCTCTGTGCTTTACAATGCTTTATCAGATCTCTCTGTGCTTTACTATGCTTTACCAGACCTCTGTGCTTTACTATGCTTTACCATACCTCTCTGTGCTTTACAATGCTTCCCTATGCTTTACCATACCTCTCTGTGCTTTACAATGCTTCCCTATGCTTTACCAGACCTCTCTGTGCTTTTTACAATGCTTCCTATGCTTTACCATACTTTACCAGACCTCTCTGTGCTTTACCACAATGCTGTGCTTTACAATGCTTCCTATGCTTTACCAGACCTCTGTGCTTTACAATGCTTCCCTATGCTTTACCAGACCTCTCTGTGCTTTACAATGCTTCCCTATGCTTTAGCATACCTCTCTGTGCTTTACAATGCTTCCCTATGCTTTACCAGACCTCTCTGTGCTTTACAATGCTTCCCTATGCGTTGCCATGCTTACACTGTGCTTTATTACACTTTGCTGTGCTTTTACAATGGAAAAGATCTATAAGGCTATAGCATCATTTTTGGCCCTCACTATACACAGATATGTCAGTAACACCCACCCCCCACCACAGGTTATAAATTGAAAATCAGAGCAGTCATTATGACAGTATTGAAGTCTGAGTTATCACGTCTACCCAATAATACTATACAGAACAACAGCACCCCAAAATACCTGAATTATATTTTAAGCATAAAAAATAGGTTTTATTTATGCTTGAAAATAATACAAATTGCTGCCTATGTGACAATTCATTTACTGCTGATATTCGCTCTATTTCTCTTTTTACAGCAAAATCTTCGAACCCAACTTTCCTGTACTTCCAAAACAGCTTGAACAAAACTGTTTATTAATATCAGAGCTATAAAGACACTGATCAGGACTGTAACCTCTATGGTGTATGGTTGCTTTGTTTTTAGCACTTAATAATAATAATAATAATAATAATAATAATAATAATAATAATAATAATAATAATAATAATAATAACCTCTTACTCTGAATTTCTGATTTGTTATATTGCAATAAAAACAAAACCAGAAACATGCTGTGTTGCAAATTCAACAAACATCGAAAAAGAAACCCATTTTGAGACAACGAAACAGAGAACCAAACGATCCATAGCAACACAAAAAGAAATATTAGAAATCAACCAATCATAGTTACGGATTTGCACCCAGATCGAGTTCCATCATTGAAGTTCAAGAGTACTGTAATCCCTTGATGAAATTCCATCACTAAAAGTTCTAGAGTGCAGAAATCCCCCTAAAGATCAAATCCCCCAGATCCAAAACTAAAAGTTCTAGCACTAAAGTTCTACAGTGCAGAACTAAAGATCCCCAGATCAAATTCCAGCACTAAAAGTTCTAGAGTGCAGAAATCCCCAGATCAAATTCCAGAACTAAAGTTCTAGAGTGCAGAAATCCCCAGATCAAATTCCAGAACTAAAGTTCTAGAGTGCAGAAATCCCCAGATCAAATTCCAGAACTAATCAAATTCAGACAGTGCAGAAATCCCCAGATCAAATTCCAGAACTAAAGTTCTAGAGTGCATAAATCCCCAGATCAAATTCCAAAACTAAAGTTCTAGAGTGCAGAAATCCCCAGATCAAATTCCAGCACTAAAGTTCTAGAGTGCAGAAATCCCCAGATCAAATTCCAGCACTAAAGTTCTAGAGTGCAGAAATCCCCAGATCAAATTCCAGAACTAAAGTTCTAGAGTGCATAAATCCCCAGATCAAATTCCAAAACTAAAGTTCTAGAGTGCAGTGCAGAAATCCCAGTGCAGAAATCAGATCAAAAGAACTAAAAGTTCTAGAGTGCATAAATCCCAGATCAAAAAAGTTCTAGAGTGCAGAAATCCCCAGATCAAATTCCAGCACTAAAGTTCTAGAGTGCAGAAATCCCCAGATCAAATTCCAGCACTAAAGTTCTAGAGTGCAGAAATCCCCAGATCAAATTCCAGCACTAAAGTTCTAGAGTGCAGAAATCCCCAGATCAAATTCTATCACTAAAGTTGTAGAGTGCAGTAAACTCGGAGCAAGTTCTAGTATTTTTTTCACCTGGTGAACTTAGATTTTCTAAATTGATACTGATCATATTTAAAAACTTTTTATTTTATTTTATTCAAACTATGCTCGGTAGGTTCATTTTTTTCCAATTAAAATTAAATGCATAAAAGAGTCATTTTTCCCTGAAGCAAAAACGTTTAAAAACAACGAGGTAGATTCTCAAAGGTACTTAATTAAATCGTCATCAGATTTTTTTTCGCTCTCTCTCTCTCTCAGAATGGAAAACACTAACTAAACGTCTAAAACGAACAGTAAACAACGTAATGCTTCATTCAAGCCCCTGAATTAAAAGTCTTGGCTGTTTATTTCAGGTTTGGTCTCTTTATTGGCTCCGTTTGTCCTTGCTGAAAATAAAAATGTGCTCACGACGAAATGAAGTAAATAGCTTTGAGAATTTAGCCTAACGTGTAACTTTGTGTTAACTTTAGTGACAGTGGATTTTGAGGAAACGAAATCTTGTTTTACAATGTAAAACCCGTTTAAATAATAATAATAATAATAATAATAATAATAATAATAATAATAATAATAATAATAATAATATGACTCACCAGCTGCAGCAACCAGCCACATTGCCCAAATAAACATGCTCACGGATGTCATGACGAATATGAAGCTCCTTCTCCAAAATAAAGTTGCAAAAGCTGTAAAATTCTAATGATGCTCAAACTGGCTCACTGAGCGGCTGTTCTGCAGTTAAATAACCCGACCTGTCACCTAGACGGGTTGTGCCACCACGTTTTATAGCCAGCAGAGAACTCTGAAACACGCACGTCATACTCGCGGCACCCCTTCCTTATCACACCCCAAATCTCAGCACGTCCACCACCGGTAAGCGCTTTCAATTCGGAACCATTGCGCGCACACACACACACACACACACACACACACACACACACACACACACACACACACACACACACACACACACACACAAAGGAACAAGACATCAGCCCCTACCCTCTCAGGCGCCAATGCTATCCCCCTGTCCCCCGGTCCCGCGTCCCCCGCCCACCATCACGAGAAGCACAGCTGTGGCCAGCTTTGGAGGATGTGCGTGAACGGTTCATTGACTTCTCTAAATGCAAGCTGAAACTTAACAAAGCATGCAAACTATTACATTTAAAAAATAAACCTGAAATAAGAAGCGTCCAATTTATTTGTACAATGTTTGCAGTCGTTACAATTATGTTGATACTGTTTTTGCATCACGTGGCTGGATCTCATCAATATCAGGGTCTAGTGCTATATATTATAAAGACATTTCAGAGGGCTGGATCGCATCAATATCAGGGTCTAGTGCTGTATATTATAAAGACATTTCAGAGGGCTGGATCGCATCAATATCAGGGTCTAGTGCTATATATTATAAAGACATTTCAGAGGGCTGGATCGCATCAATATCAGGGTCTAGTGCTATATATTATAAAGACATTTCAGAGGGCTGGATCGCATCAATATCAGGGTCTAGTGCTATATATTATAAAGACATTTCAGAGGGCTGGATCGCATCGATATCAGGGTCTAGTGCTATATATTATAAAGACATTTCAGAGGGCTGGATCGCATCAATATCAGGGTCTAGTACTATATATTATAAAGACATTTCAGAGGGCTGGATCGCATCAATATCAGGGTCTAGTGCTATATATTATAAAGACATTTCAGAGGGCTGGATCGCATCAATATCAGGGTCTAGTGCTATATATTATAAAGACATTTCAGAGGGCTGGATCGCATCAATATCAGGGTCTAGCGCTATATATTATAAAGACATTTCAGAGGGCTGGATCGCATCAATATCAGGGTCTAGTGCTATATATTATAAAGACATTTCAGAGGGCTGGATCGCATCAATATCAGGAGTGCTATATATTATAAAGACATTTCAGAGGGCTGGATCACATCAATATCAGGGTCTGGTGCTGTATATTATAAAGACATTTCAGAGGGCTGGATCGCATCAATATCAGGGTCTAGTGCTATATATTATAAAGACATTTCAGAGGGCTGGATCGCATCACTATCAGGGTCTAGTGCTGTATATTATAAAGACATTTCAGAGGGCTGGATCGCATCAATATCAGGGTCTAGTGCTATATATTATAAAGACATTTCAGAGGGCTGGATCTCATCAATATCAGGGTCTAGTGCTATGTATTATAAAGACATTTCAGAGGGCTGGATCGCATCAATATCAGGCTCTAGTGCTATATATTATAAAGACATTTCAGAGGGCTGGATCGCATCAATATCAGGGTCTAGTGCTATATATTATAAAGACATTTCAGAGGGCTGGATCGCATCAATATCAGGGTCTAGTGCTATATATTATAAAGACATTTCAGAGGGCTGGATCGCATCAATATCAGGGTCTAGTGCTATATATTATAAAGACATTTCAGAGGGCTGGATCGCATCAATATCAGTGTCTGAAATCATGAATGGGTTGATTTATTGAATACTGCTTAGAAGCATTGCGAGTAGGAGTCTCCAGTCACAGCAAACGTCTACAGTGTGTTTTAGCGCTTATGTCACAGTATTTCAGATCCGCTATCCTATCCATTCCTCTAAGCCGTGGCAGCGCTCCAGACGGGAAATCAAGCTCGTGTGGAGCGTCCCAGTGCTGGCTGCCGGGAGCCTTTGATAGTGAGCGCAAGCAGTGATGCTATCGCGGGTGAAGGATGCGCAGAGGAAGAGCGCGGGAGCCATCCTATCCGACCCAGCCAGAACACCTCCTTGGACGGCTAGCGGGAGAGACAGACTGCCCCCGATGAACGTGCGTGCTAGTCACGATCCACAGTCGACATCCCAAAAATAAAAAAAACACACAGACTGCCATTGGCGTCAGGAATGCATTGTTTAGTCCTCGCAATAATTTAAGTACACTGTCTTAATTGTGTGACGGACAGACACCCTCCTATATGTCCTGAATATGATGTTCTTCATAACTTAATCGTGTTAAAAGCAAGTTTCTTGGCATTTGGATAAACGGTTCTGCAGATATATAGAGAAAGGTGTGAAGTGTTTGCATAAGGCTTTGGCCAGAAATGATGCTATCACTGTTTAGAATTGCATCAAATGTTGCTTCAGAAAGTCGAGTGAAACCTGCGGAATCATGTTACGGTTTACTGAATTACATACCATCGCTTTGTAGTTTTATCATATACTGCACGAAAAACTGACATTAAAATAATGTGATATTTCAAAATCTATGGGATTCATCATAAGTGACAAGGACCATTTGTTTAATCTTGAGCTAAAAAACGGAGGCAGGAATTTTTATATATATATATACAAATCTTGTTAAGAATTTTAAGTGTTACATGTGCTCAAATTACTCTCCCGACAAAAAAAAGTTGAGGACTAAATAACAAATAGAATTTTTACGTCGTTGTTTTTTTTTTTTTACTGTCTCCAAAAAAATTAGAAAGTAGCCTGTCCTCAGAGGAGGACAATGCTTAATGGGTTAATTCACTGCAATTCGCTTGTACACCTTTTTCAATTCCATTCAAACTTTCCTGGAAAAGTCTGTGCTGGAAGCCACGTCCTGTAAACAGCAGGTTGTTCTATTATGGGATGTATTTGGGTGATGGCCTGTGTTTGTAAGTTGCTGGCTGAGATGTCTTGTGCGTGTTCGGTGGTGGAAGGGAAGCACACATAAAAATAGCCAATGCTATTCCTGTCACTATCAGCCCTCCTGTAGACCCTCATATTGTGCTGTATTCGGCTTGGTGGGACCTTCCCTTCCTCCCAAGGGTCTAAATATACCCCCCCCCCCCCCCCAGGGTCTAAATATATCCACCCCCCACCCACCCTCAACTTGGACACCGGCAGACAGCGGCATCCAGTTTGGAGACCATCCCCCAGTCACGAACAGTTATATGGCGCAAAAGTTTTGCACACCCTATAGAAATTAACTAATTTTGCTTCATAAAGTCGAATGAAACCTGCTGGAAAAATTAAGTTACATTAACATATCGTGTAGGCCTATTACGTACCGCTTTTCCATGTAACGAAAAACTGACAAAAAAAATTGTCAAGGTAATTTTATAGTTGGACTTATCAAAGAGTGTTTAATCTACATATTTTTTTTTCTTTGTATTTATGCATAATAACTCGCAGTACCTCAAGGTCCGTCCAAAATGATGATTTTTTTATTTTTATTTATTTATTAAGCTTCATGCAGCATATTCACTCTGTCATGTGACTTCCTGTCAGCAGAAATTTCATCGGGAACCAGGGCAGGTTGCATGTCCACTGCTTAATTTGAAATGTGCAATAGCTGTGTGGTATTTATTTTAAAAGAGGACATTTATTTTAAAGGGAACGTGTAATTCCACACAGTTCTAGGTATTTCATTGAGATTTGTTTGTATTGAATGTGTGTGAAATCCTGACATTTGTTTGAATTGCCAAGAATCTACAAAAGTGCCCTGGAACTAACATTATATATAAGAAATGTTTTTGGCCAATAGAAAACATAAAAAGCCTATGATGCTTCCATTTGTAAAAATATCTTAAAATACAATAACTAATAATTATGTTTTAAGAGGTCTACTGTATCTGTGAGAGTAAAAAATTAAAAATGAGGTGACCTCAAAACTGGAAGCCATAATAGTAGTACAGTAGTATTTCATGTTTGATTTCACAATGTCACATTTAAATAAAAAAAAGAAAATTGTGAAGTATATGTGAAAACTACAAAGCGGCGGTGTGGAATTCAATATGTTAACGTAACATTATTCCAGCGGGTTTCATTCCACTTTATGAAGGAAAAGGAGTTAATTCTATAGGGGGATGCAAAAACCTTTGGCCAGAGCTGTATTTCTGGTGTCTTCGACATAAACACAAGTTGAATGTCTCTTGCTTGTTTCCTGTGGGAGGCTTTTCTCCAGGGTGGCTGGTGCTTATCTGATAGTTGTGAAGATGTGAGGCCATGCTGGGGGGGGTAAGGTCAGTGCTCCTGGCTCCCCTGCTCTCTATTGTTTGGTTTCAGCTTGTTTGTTTGCTGTTCTTTTAGACTCTGGCTGTCCAGCATGTTGGAGGTGCCAGGCTATTGTTTGGAGTCACAAGGACCTTATCCCTTCTCTCCAAGGACCGTCGCTGATGCTAAAAAAAGTATCTGAAAAGTGACGTCACAAACACTTCTCCCTGCCCGGCTTTGTTATTTAGCTTTGACATTGTTCTTATTTATATTATTATTTATTAGTAGACGCCCTTATCCAGGGTTACAATTGTTACAAGATATCACATTATTTTTACATACAATTACCCATTTATACAGTTGGGTTTTTACTGGAGCAATCTAGGTAAAGTACCTTGCTCAAGGGTACAGCAGCAGTGTCCCCCACCTGGGATTGAACCCACGACCCTCCAGTCAAGAGTCCAGAGCCCTAACCACTACTCCACACTGCTGCCCTAATATACAGCTATGGTGAAAAGTTTTGCATCACACCAGAAGTGGAAGTAACTTGAATTTTTTACCGGTATTATTGTATTATTGTTCTGCCACCCTTCACCCCCATCCTGATTTAAATATAGATCAGCTATTAGTTTCATCATTGTTTTTATTTTTGAACGATGCTAACACAACCTAAACAATCACTCTGCTGTTATATTGCTGAGCACAGTGATGCAGTTTTGTACTTTTTTTAAAAAAAGGTGATACCATCGCAAACCAGGGACGATTTACTGTTTCTGACCGGGACAAAAAATGAAAGTTGTTTTTGCTCTACTTGTTTCCTCAGAATACGAAGCAAACTTCAGGAGAAATGTTTACTTCTGAGTGCTTTTTCCCTTGTAGAGTTCGTTCTGATTATGAAGCACCTCGTGGCTGTTTTTCTGTTTTATATTTTTCCTTTTTTTTTATAGTTTTTCTCGATTGCTAAATCATTGAGAATGAAACTGTGGTCAAAGACACCAAAACCAATAACGGCCCAACCGAAACAACCGCCTCCTTTGCAAAACCATTAGTGTTTTTATACTTGTTTCCACAAAGATTGCAAAACTAAAACACGCTTTTGCAAAACGCTTAACACAAATCTCTGCACAAAATTTATGTGAGAGTTTCTTGTGTTCTCATTGAATCCATGTCTGTAACTGAAAGCAATCCATTCCAATTGCATTCATTTATACTTCACATGTGCAAATGTATATTGCTCAATTTTTCAATCATCTATCAGACCTTAATCATGAATAAAAGGGGCCACAGGTGAACTCTCCGTTGTGGGAGAGAAATGGAGCAGATACGAGAGACAAGGACAAGGACAAGGACAAGGACAAGGACAAGGACGAGGACAAGGACAAGGACAAGGAGGAGAAAAAGAAGAAGGGGGAGGAGGAGGACATAATCTATCAAATGAGATACGAGCAACCATCATTGCTCACGTAATCAACCATGGACTGACCATGGGAGAAGCTGGGCAGCGGGTGCAACCCAATCTCATCAGATCAACGGTTGCTTCAGTCATTCGTATCTTCAGGAATGAGACTAGGGAAGTGACCTTTTCAAAGTGAACACCTCTTCACCTCTGCAGTCTTCACAGAACAGCAGGAGACTGCAATTGTGGACCTGATCACTGCAAACAATGCCATCCGTCTACATGACATTCAGAGCAGGATCATTCAGGACAATGATGCATTTCCAAATATTAACTGTGTTAGTTTAAAAGGAAACAAGTGTACAGGGTGCCATGAGAGGAACACTGAGAGGGTAAAGGAGATGCGGGATCAGTCTGTACAAGGAAGTCATGCACTGTATTCTTTACTGTGCTGTAATATAAACATATATATATATTGTATATGACAAATGGTTAGGTGCTTCTCCAAATATATGGAACCCTATGTGTACCCTATCCTTTGCGGGAGACTTCATAATACTGCAAGTTTGCCTTTCTCATTCCAGCACAGTGGAGAAAATGCTCACTGTATGAAAAGCAGGAGCTAAAAAAAGGGTAATATGGAACTGTGAGTACGCACGTGTGCAAAATGAAAGCTCTTTAGCGTGACGTCATGTTCCACGAGTTCCGGAAAAAAAAAGAATTCTGATCAAAGGCAACTGCTGGGCATCACGGAGTCCAGGAAGCACTTTAGGACTTGTGAAGATTAAAAGAAACCAATGCGTTTGCCTCTGCAGCGCACGCTCCCCAAATGAAGGAAAATGGGTCTCCGGAGATCATCAAGCAGATTAGGGCTGCACGGACGTGCGGAGCGAAGGGGAACGTGGTCCCTATCAGCCCAGGACAAGGCTATCTGCACACAGAGAGCAGCTCTCTCAATTAGAGTCGCTTTGGGACGAGGGAAGGCAGAGGTGGGTGGTCGAGGTGCAAAGGGATTGGATTAGGTGCTCCCTCCAGTCCAGAGAAGGCTTGGGGCATGGAGCCTGAACTGCTCCTTCACCCCCCTAAGAGAAAGGGTGCTCCCTCCAGTCCAGGGCAGGCTTGAGGCAGAGAGACTAGTCTAGTTTTGTGTTGTCTGCAGTGCGTCGCTTGGAATCTGAAGATGCTTAACCTTGGCAGGAGAACATTATGATGAATTTGGACAGGAAATCTCAAAAGAAATAATATCCTGCTATAAAAAAAACACCACAGAAGTTGCATGTAAGCTGACCTTACTGTAAGCCTACTGTTGATAGTGTATGTTCTTTCCCCTTCATTTTTGCGGACAGGCAAATAATTGATACAGAAATTGAAACTGAGAGATTGGTTCAGCATTGAAATAAATAGCTATCCTATAAACGTTTACCATAGTAAAAGCACAGCAAAGTGTAATAAAGCACAGTGAAAGCATGGTCAAGCATGGGCAAGCATTGTAAAGCACAGAGAGGTATGGTGAAGCATGGGGAAGCATTGTAAAGCACAGAGAGGTCTGGTAAAGCATAGAGAAACGTTGTAAAGCACAGAGAGGTCTGGTAAAGCATAGGGAAGCATTGTAAAGCACAGAGAGGTCTGGTAAAGCATAGGGAAGCATTGTAAAGCACAGAGAGTAAAAGCATAGAGAAGCATTGTAAAGCACAGAGAGGTATGGTAAAGCATAGGGAAGCATTGCAAAGCACAGAGAGGTCTGGTAAAGCATAGGGAAGCATTGCAAAGCACAGAGAGGTGTGGTAAAGCATAGAGAAGCATTGTAAAGCACAGAGAGGTATGGTAAAGCATAGGGAAGCATTGCAAAGCACAGAGAGGTCTGGTAAAGCATAGGGAAGCATTGTAAAGCACAGAGAGGTGTGGTAAAGCATAGGGAAGCATTGTAAAGCACAGAGAGGGATGGTAAAGCATATTAAACATGGCGTAAATGCTTAGCATGACCATAGGAAAACTGCAGAATTCTCGTGGTAAACTTGCATGCGTGTTGGACCGTCGCTTCTGTGTTTATTTGTGAGGAGCGCACAAAATACACTAAATCACTCACCATTTAGAGTGGCGTGATTTCAAGCGATCAACACCTGTTAAGTGTGCAACGGGTGTCGCATACATATTTTTCAGTGACGAAATAAAACTAGATCCTTTTTCTTATGGGATTGTATTGATTAGCGTTCAGGTTACACAGCCTATTTATTCCATTCTCTGCTGCTTCAATTGTTTAGAAGCTGTCTTTTATTTATCGCACAGCAGTGTGTGTGTGTGTGAGGCCATCCCGAGGCGCTCCGCTCCCAGAGGAACAGAGAGACACAGCAGGTTACAGACTGACCCTCTGTACCGGAGAGGGAACTGCAATATAAATACAGGACATACTGGGACACCCAGCGAGACAGCCTGGGACTGCTAATCTCAGATCACTGTGTCCTCAACCCACCCTGTCCCACTAGCATTCGTTATCACTTTAACTGTTTCGTCAACGCCGGCTAGAGGGAACATGTACTGTGTTACAATCCAGATCGTTCATTTTCAGGGGTTTATATATATATATATATATATATATATATATATATATATATATATATGTCCTGGTTATTTTTCAGTCTATATTACAACAAACACAAAATGTAAAGGGGTGAAAAAAAAAATTGGTAAAAAACTATTTCTAAATTTCCCAGTTTTCCAGGCAGGTTACCCTAAAGCAGGGCTACTCAACCCTGGTCCTGGAGAGCTACTGGGTCTTCTGGTTTTCGTATCAGCTGAGCTCTCAGTTACTTAATTGCACCAAGTATTGGCTTAATCGGTCCTGTAAAACCTGCAGGATCGGGGCTCTCCAGGACCAGAGCTGCAGGATCGGGGCTCTCCAGGACCAGAGCTGCAGGATCGGGGCTCTCCAGGGCCAGAGCTGCAGGATCGGGGCTCTCCAGGACCAGAGCTGCAGGATCGGGGCTCTCCAGGGCCAGAGCTGCAGGATCGGGGCTCTCCAGGACCAGAGCTGCAGGATCGGGGCTCTCCAGGATCGGGGCTCTCCAGGGCCAGAGCTGCAGGATCGGGGCTCTCCAGGGCCAGAGCTGCAGGATCGGGGCTCTCCAGGATCGGGGCTCTCCAGGACCAGAGCTGCAGGATCGGGGCTCTCCAGGACCAGAGCTGCAGGATCGGGGCTCTCCAGGACCAGAGCTGCAGAATCAGGGCTCTCCGGAACCAGAGCTGCAGGATCGGGGCTCTCCAGGACCAGAGCTGCAGGATCGGGGCTCTCCAGGACCAGAGCTCCAGGATCAGGGCTCTCCAGGACCAGAGCTGCAGGATCGGGGGTCTCCAGGATCGGGGCTCTCCAGGACCAGAGCTCCAGGATCGGGGCTCTCCATGCTGGAGATTCCTGCCCTGAAGCATGTTACACTAAAGAAACAGATTCCAGAGGCTCTCCTGAGCTGGAGGTTAGGACAACAGCATTTTTGGACCAGGCTGCAGAAATCGGAACCCAGCTCTCTTTTGGGCCTCCAGGATCAGGGCTTGAACTAATTGAATTTAATTGATAAGCTCCAGGATCGGGGGCCCCCATGGGAGATTCCTGCCCCAGTTTACTAAAGCAACACCGTGTCAGTGGGGACCCCAGCTCTGGGAATTTAATTTAAATGACCCCCCCCAGGGCCCCACACTGTAAAAAAAAACAGCACATATTTTTACAGTAAATTTACCTTAATATTGGCTTAATAAAACTGTATTTGTAGATTAATTTTAGTGTATATTTCCGTATTATTAAAAGGTACATCATTTGTTTTTAAAGTATTTTACACTAATATTAAACCATTTCTTTTGCGTACTATAAAAAGACATGTCACTATACCGTAAAAATACGGTATTTGTTTTACAGTAGAGCTTGTGTGAGGCCGGGGGGGGCATAAAAAAAGGTAAAAGTGTGTACAGCTACAGCAAAAGTTTTGCAGCATCCCCCTATAGAAGGGAGGGGAGGGGAGGGGGGCTGAGAGGGGGCATTTTGCTCCACAATTGAACCCTAATTGCAGGAAATTTGCAGGAAGTCAATTAGTTTTATCACTGGTACACAAAGACTCACAGCCAGTGAAAAATTCCAGTCCGGTCACGTAGCGAGTGGGTGCGCGTGACGCCAGCGGTGCCCTTTCAAGTTCTTTGATAAATATTCGTTACTCGCTTTTTAAAAATCTGTCACACTCTTCAGCAGCAATTGATTCCCATTCACGTTTTTAAGATCCTGTCAGAATGGGCTGGCTACAATCAGGATTGATGTAGGTCGGTGGTTATGTTTTAATTTACTTCTATTACAATAGTTCAAAAATAAATACAATTGATGACAAAAAAAGTATGTTAACAATAACACAAATATCAATAATAACACAATAACAACAATAATGATGCAAATAATAACAATTAAAACAAACAAAACAAAAACCACATCATTGAATTATTTTTTTTAAAATGGTGGTCCAGTGGTCAAACAAAGAGATTTGATACCAGGAGATTCCCAGTCCAATCCCACCTCAGCCACTGTGTGTGACCCTGAGCAAGTCACTTCACCTCCTTGTGCTCATGAGACATAAAACAAACGAGCTCCTACTGGAAGTGACTCTGCAGCAGTTATTGATGAAGCAGAGTTCACCCCCTAGTCTGGATAAAAGCGTCTGACTAATGATGAATAATAATAATAATAATAATAATAATAATAATAATAATAATAATAATAATAATAATAACTGACATACGATTTAAATAATTGACACAGCATAGGAAATCTGTACTTTTTTTTACTGGTCGTGTTTTTAAAAAGCCGTTCAGCCAAACACGATTACTGAGACACAAAATGGACCCGCTCGTGTTTTGAATACAATTTGTTGTAAAAACAATGGTTTCTCAGACCTAGCTAAACCTAAACAACCCGACCCGAGCCACACAAACGCTCCCCTAATTAACTCGGATTGTTGTTTGACTTGACTCCTTAAAGCGAGACATAACAAAACTGCCAGATTCCTGTCACGGCTGATTGATTGGTGGTGACCGAGCCCCGGCCGTTACCGCAATAAATAAAACAGCGGACGGCGTCTGACCATTGTCCTGTGACGTCACAGTCTGAGGCGCGGACTCGCTCCAGCCGCTGCTCGCTCTTACTCACGCGCGAAGACCGTTACAAGAGGCGGGAGAAATCACAATGTCGAAGAAAGCAGGTAAAAATAAACGGAAATGCATTCAAATATTCGCGGGTTCAAAAATGGCAGGACAAGATTCACAAGTGTAAAATACAAACGCATTAATTACCGGTATATATAATAAATACATTAAATATAAATATGTTATTAAACCTGCGAGTCAGCGATTTAGGCCCAGTTTATCTTGGTGAAAATATTACTTTGGCCCTATAGTGTTTAACGTTACAGTATCTACTTAGGGGTCTAGTCTAAACTGTTGCTGTCAAAAGTAATATTATAAATATTTAAATATTTAAAAAAAAAAAATTATAGTAAATATTTAATTATTAACCAATATGACTGTAGGCTTACTAATTTAAATTTAAATACTGACCCGTTTATGATAGGGTGCTGCTTGAAATATTTGTTTCCCCCAAACATGTCATAATACTTTTTCAAATGTTTGGTCCCTCCATTGTTTTTGAAATGTTCCCTCAAAACCGGCTTAACGGAGATAGACAGCCCTCCTGGCGTCTATTATGTAAAGAATAAGCAATCCATATTAATGCGGTTCCCGGATAATATAGGTTACTAGTATACTAAATTCAAACTATTCGAGATGAAGAGAAATTATTAAGGGTAGCAAATACATGTCATGGTTTGAACGTGTAGTTAAACGAGGCCACGAATTTGAAAGGGAAGGTGAAGCGCATGCGCGCCAGGCAGTCACAAGGTTTTTTTTTTGTTTGTTTGTTTTTTAATATAAAAACAAAAGCAGTATATTCAAAAAAAAAATATTAAAAAAACTGTATTGGTGTGTTATCTGTGTTTTTAAGCTGTAGCCGCGGCTGTGAACGAGGAGGCGGTAGTCCGAGCCCAGCCCCAGGTCACGGTAAACACGGTCAGTGCTGCCTCAGATAAAGTCTTGTGGTCGTCAGGGCTGTACGACTGCATGAAGGACATCAAAATCTGTAAGTATGTCAAGATTGCTAATTAGTATAATGCTAGTGTTAATGCCTGTACATTTACTCCAGTCACTTCCCTAGTGTTAATGCCTCTGTGCATTTACAGCATTCAAGTACAGTAAACTTCCCGGTTCAGTCCCAGCTCAGCCACTGACTCACTGCGTGTGACCCTGAGCAAGTCACTTATTATTATTATTATTATTATTATTATTATTATTATTATTATTATTTATTTATTAGCAGATGCCCTTATCCAGAGCGACTTACAGTCGTAAACAAAAATACAATTAAGAGCAAGATAAATACAATGACTTTGGTTCTAGCAAGTACAAGTGTGACAAAATACAATTCAATAACGGAGCAGATAACAGTGTCAGTGATAGTTACATCAGGATATAATTAAATACAAAATACTACAGATTAAATAACACTTGACAGATTACAGTACTCTGAAGTACAGGATTAAATGCAGTAAAATAGGGGGCAGATAAGAGCAAGTAAAGCGCATTGAAGGAAGAGACATCAGACATACACAGTCCTATTGTAAGGGACTCTGCAGCAGCAGCAGCAGATCTTGATGCAAAGTTCACCCCCAAGTCTGTAAGTCGCTTTGGATAAAAGCATCTATTAAATGTCTAAATAATAATAATACTACTACTGTTGTGTGAGCTGCCCATGGAAAATTGCAGCAGAGCTCAGTTCTGGCTCACCGACCCCCCTGTTTGTGTTGCTGTTTGCAGGTCTGTGTGGCACCTTCTGCCCCTGTATCCTGGCGTGTAACGTAGCTGAGGGGTTTGGGGAGTGCTTGCTGCTGCCCTGTCTAAGCGGGACGCTGATGGCAATACGCACCGGGATGAGAGAGAGGCACCACATAGCAGTGAGACACACAGCAGCCCTGCCCCCCTGCAGCAGCATTTCATGTTACATTTTTCAAAAAACTGGCACATTTTAAATTGTGTCCATATGTCTCGCTTCACATTTTTCTCATATATCTGACATAAGTTACAGCTATGGCCAAAAGTTTTGCGTCCCCTAAAATTTTAGGTTTGAGACATTTAAAAAAATAAATAAATAAAAAAAACTATGTTAACAAATTGATATGTTTTATTTAACATCATGTAACTACAAAATGGGATCGCAAATAAAGTCTATCAGAAGCCATAATAGTAGTCCAGTAGTATTTGATGTTAGATTTCGAAATGTCACATTTTTCCATTTTTATCCATTTAATGATATGGAAAACTACAAAGCAAACGCCATGCAGTTCAATATGTTAACGTGTCATTATTCCAGCGGGTTTCATTCGACTTGGTGAAGTAAAATGAGTTCATTCTATAGGGGGATGCTGCAAAACTTCTGGCCGTAGCCGTCAGTGGAAATTGAGTGTTTGTACATTGCAGCTAATCTAAACAAACAGTGTCAGCTCTTAGGTTGTGTTATTACAATGAAACTTGGTCAGGACATTCTTCAACACAAGATCAGAATAGAGGCACCTGTCAGACACGGCCGTCCGCACTCTGTAAAGGATGAAACTTGCCTTGATAAAACTCGACACACTGAGAAGGAAGGTTTCTCGTTTCTCATTTCCCTCTCACAGTTTTTAATTGGGATTTTAACATGGCCCAGCCGGTTGAGATCATGGTAGACTTCTTCATATTGATCTCTCTCTCTCTCTCTCTCTCTCTCTATCTCTCTCTCTCTCTCTCTCTCTCTCTCTCTCTCTCTCTCTCTCTCTCTCTCTCTCTCTCTCTCTCTCTCTCTCTCTCTCTCTCTCTCTCTCTCTCTCTCTCTCTCTCTCGTGTGTGTTTCAGGGCACAGTGTGCAACGACTGGGTGGCGTTTACTTGCTGTGCTCCGTGTGCTTTGTGCCAGCTTGCCCGGGAGATGAAGTCCAGAGGAATGGCGTGAGGAAGAGTTCCACTTTGTCTGTCTTCGTCTCCATCTCCTGATGCAAGCTAGCAATCCCGAGGCAGCTGCGGGAATGCAACACGCTTAACACTGGTAACGGCTGAGTTAATCTCCAGCTCCTGTACAAAGTATCGTGCGGTGTAACTGTAGTCCAGCAAAGCAGCGTACAGCTATGGCTAAAAGTTTAGCATCACCTACAATTTTAAGATTGAAACCCAAAAAAAATATATATATATGTGAACATAATTTAGATCTACAAAATGATATCGCTAAAAGTCTAACCGGAAGCCATAATAGTAGTACAGTAGTATTTTTAGCTTTTGAAATGTCACAATGTCAGTTTTTCGTTAGGGAAAACTGCAAAGCGGCGGTGTGCAGTTCAATCTGTTAACGTGACATTATTCCAGCAGGTTTCATTCGACTTTATGAAGCCAGGTGAGTTCCTTCTATAAGGTGATGCAACACTTTGAGTCAGAGCTGTACAGTGGTTGTCCCTGCTCCTCAGCAAATGACAGAGACCGTATGGTTCTGAGTTGATATACATGCCGATGTATTCACGTGCCTTTTACATTCCTTTCTGTGAGCTAGGCAGGGACTACAAGTACCAGCATGCATTTGGATGCAAGTTTAAAACCCTGGACCCTGGCTCACTGTCCCAGCTATTCAGTAGCTGGATATCCTTTACACAATCAATTCTTCTTAACACCCCCCCGTGGTTTACAATTGTCAAAACAGCAGGATCTCCCCTATTTGAATCTTTTGAATTTGTGTGCCACTTTTTTTTTCCAGTGAATATTGTGCCCCCTACAGAACACTGTAATACACTAAGACTCAAAACTACCCAAGTATGTTTGTGTTTTTTTTTTCACAGTGGTTGTAATTGCTTTGCATATATATATATAACTAAATTACTTGTATTTTAACCATATAAAAATATGCAATGTTCTAGTTCTGGTGAGCAATCTGTTAATTCTGTTCAAGTGTTTTTTTGTTTTTTTTTCTTCATCTGCAAGTGTTTGTTGTAGGGTGATGAAAGTTCAATAAACTGTTGAAAGTTTAACACAGAAAAATGTAATAAATAAAATACTAGTCCTGGCTTTTGTGTGATTAATGCAGACAAAGTCTGTCCCCGCTATTCATGGTTGTATTAAATCTTCAACAAATAATAATAGTATTAATTAAATAATACTGAATTCATATTGTCTTGGTCCTGTACTTCTGCATGGACAGAAACTGCATGTAGAAGGTTATATGTTTTTATTATTATTATTATTTTTTATTTTTTATTAAGGACAGCCTTTTCCCCTTGTGAAATTCACATCCGAATGTGGAATATATTTGATCATTCTAACAGCATGACTTTGATCCAGCAGGACGGGACTCAGTACTAAGCAAGCGCTACCGGATATACAGAGCTGCGGCCAAACGTTTTGAAGCCTCACCCTATAGAATGAACTAATGCTGCTTCATGAAGTCGATTGAAACCTGCTGAATAACGTTACGTTAACGTAACTTGCATACCGTTTGCTTTGTCGTTTCCCCCCATACATTTAAAAAAAAAACACGTGACATTTCGAAATCTAACATGAAATACTACTGTACTACTATTATGACTTCCGGTACACTTTTTTTCGGTATCATTTTGTAGTTTCTTTGATTACAGGATGTGAAATACAAGGTCTACCTTTATATTTATATATATTTCCCCCAATCCTAAAATTCTAGGTGATGCAAAACGTTTGGCCACAGCTGTAGGTGTGGTGTTCTGGGGGGGGGGGAGGCGGGGGGTGACATCTGCACACAGATTAAAACGTGCAATATTCAAATTTTGGCAGATACTATTTCCGACATGTGATTTGTAATTACGAACTCATTGTCGCTGCTGGTTCACAAGCGCGTCACTGGATTTCGTGACTCGTTGCGATAGCTGTCTGTCTATTCAAGCCTTAATCCCATTCAATTGAAATAAATCTTTTTTTTTTCTTTTTTTACAAGGTGTTAAGACTTGTTCAAGTGGTTGTAAATAAAAGTTACATGTACTAGACAAAGTTTAGAAGGCATCCTTACACAGGTTTACCATAGTAGAAACACGGTAAAGCATAGGGAAGCATTGCAAAGCACAGAGAGGTCTGGTAAAGCATAGGGAAGCATTGTAAAGCACAGAGAGGTCTGGTAAAGCACAGGGAAGCATTGTAAAGCACAGATAGGTCTGGTAAAGCACAGTGAAGCATTGTAAAGCACAGAGAGGTCTGGGAAAGCACAGGGAAGCATTGTAAAGCACAGAGAGGTCTGGTAAAGCATAGAGAAGCATTGTAAAGCACAGAGAGGTCTGGTAAAGCACAGGGAAGCATTGTAAAGCACAGAGAGGTCTGGTAAAGCATAGAGAAGCATTGTAAAGCACAGAGAGGTCTGGTAAAGCATAGGGAAGCATTGTAAAGCACAGAGAGGTCTGGTAAAGCATAGGGAAGCATTGTAAAGCACAGAGAGGTCTGGTAAAGCACAGGGAAGCATTGTAAAGCACAGAGAGGTCTGGTAAAGCATAGGGAAGCATTGTAAAGCATAGAGAGGTCTGGTAAAGCATAGGGAAGCATTGTAAAGCACAGAGAGGTCTGGTAAAGCACAGTGAAGCATTGTAAAGCACAGAGAGGTCTGGGAAAGCACAGGGAAGCATTGTAAAGCACAGAGAGGTCTGGTAAAGCATAGGGAAGCATTGTAAAGCACAGAGAGGTCTGGTAAAGCACAGGGAAGCATTGTAAAGCACAGTGAGGTCTGGTAAAGCACAGGGAAGCATTGTAAAGCACAGAGAGGTCTGGTAAAGCATAGAGAAGCATTGTAAAGCACAGAGAGGTCTGGTAAAGCACAGGGAAGCATTGTAAAGCACAGAGAGGTCTGGTAAAGCTTAATACAAAAAAATGGATAACGACAAACCATGGCAAATTCACAATATAACCATTGGAAAGCATGGTGGGAAAACTGCAAAAAAAATAAATACTGTGCAAATTTAGCAGGGTAAATTTATTAGGACGTAAGAGGATACAACCAGTTAATGCTATGGAGGTGGAGTGCCATCTAGAGGGTGTTTGGTTAATTGCAGGTAGGTCTCTGCGATGTGATTTAACAGAAATGTCCAAATATATATACATATATATATATATATAGACTTTTTTTAAGTTGAACAAGAGGGTTTAATTTAATTCTCATCCCAGGAGAATTTCAAGTCAGTATCCTTCATCTCTTCCCGGTAAACAGAGTTAAAACGCTCTTCGTTGGCCGCACTGAAGTGGTTTCTCCAGTCCCCAGAAACACCTGATTTAAAAAGAAAGAAAAAGAAAGAAATGTAAAAAGGAAATAAAATAAACGTTTCTGTTTGTGTTCTTTAATTCAAAAGCAATCGGACTCTTGCATTAGGATGGGAGAGGATTAGAGACTGACAGAGCCGTGTTCCCCAGACCGGATGGATCAATGAAGTAACGCGAAAGCTGCTGTTGGGTTCTTGGGGTTGTTACAAAGCCAACAGTATGCACAGTTAAACAGCACAGTACAGTTAGGCCCTATTCTGCAGCCGACTCTCAAACGTCCCGTGAAATGCCGGACAATAGACACGGTGGAAAGCAGGAGCGCTTTTGCCGTGTAAAAGAAATATCGCAAAAGTCAAATATCGTAAAAGAGCCAAAATCCTCAGTCCGGATGCCTGAAAAAAAAGTCTTGAACCCCTGCCTGTTAATGTCGCTTCAAAAAAAAATGGACCCGAGCACAAATCGTGACCGCAAGACCCACCTTTTCTTAAAAACTCGGATTTCTCCTTGTTGAAGACATCCCCGGGTACCAGGGAGTAGTTGGACATGGCGTTGTTTTTCATGCTTTCGAAGCCCCCTTTCTCGACAATCCTGTCAACAGCTTCCTCGCTCAGAGGCCTCCCCAGAAAACGGCTCAACTTTACCACGGCGCCCCTTAAATCCTAGAAATTAAAAAAGGCACGATTAATACACGGCAGGACCGGTCATATCCGATCCTGTAAGATACGACACCCTCTATTAACCGATTGCGTCATTTGGCGCTGGTGGAAACGGATGAACGCACGTTTTATTATGGGGTCTCAAACAGTAAACTCAGCTCTGAGCAAGGCAGAATGGATTCAGTCGTGTTTAATAGCAGGGTGTTCACAGCGCTGCTTTTGACATCCAGCTGAACGAGGGCTTGCAGTCCGAAACGTTCTGAATAATAGATTTATTATTAAATCACATTTTGTGTATACTAAAGGTTTAAATGATTAAGAAATAATTTTAGCCACAGAATTATTGAACAATCACAAATTTACTGCACTGGGGGTTTGCTGTTCTTGCTAGACAGGTGAAGGCTTTTTGTCTGAAACGTCCTGAGACACACACACACACAGAGTATATTATTAGGTCGAGGTAGAACAATCGTTTGCGATTATTTTATTGTTGTATTGTTATTTCACAGAGTATGGTCTACTTGGATCTCTTTGCATTTGTGCTGGTCCTATTCTCACTTAGTTTGCACGCTACTTCCGGCGCGTAAATAGCAGGTAAAACATTGAGAATAATGAACTGAAGGAGGCAGAGAGAAATGTGCTCCTGTACCTCCAGCATCTCCTCATACGTAACATAGAGGATGCGCTCCTTCAGCTCCGAGCTCCTCCAGCCTTTCACATGGTCAAACCACTTCCCGAAAAGCACTGGCAACACAAAACACATTGACAATTGTTGAATGATCATTTTTTTAAAAAACAGCCAAAAATACAACAATCTCATTGTGGCGCCTTTCGCGACCACGTCCTCTCAGCGAACGCTGTGGAAAAAAAAAATTAAACGTAATGAACACTACAGCGTGTGACCACTAGGTGTCATTGTCGTGCCTGTAATGCTGCCCTGCAATATCCTGTTCAATGCGGGTGAATGTTTACTGCATTCTTCCCTAACAAGACTGTCAGCACATCTCCTACATCAGAGCTTACGTTTGCCAGCCAAGAACTTTTCCATGAATTCCTCAAAGGTGCCGGGATCCTCCAGGAAGGTAGCCATGCCGTGGAAGTGGAAAGACGACACCAGGACATCCTTAGGGTTCCGAGTGACATAGATAACCTGGAAGAACGACCACAGCATCAAAACCAGGGTGAGCAACAGCAGTAAAGCAGAGGGAACACGAAGCTGCTTTCTTAGGAACAGTTCGAGGTTCCTGTATCAACCCCCCCCAAAGTCTCCCTGCCTGGTGTGCCGCGCAGTGGCCTGAAACCTCGTCTTCTGAAACTCAGTTCCAAACCACAAAGTGCAACCGACCATTACAATCTTTTACAAGGCTACCGTGGTTAACTGAATTAGCTGTTCCATTACACACATTAAGCACATGGCTGGTCTCATTTTAAACCTACGTTTTATCTTATGCCAAACTGGCTTAAAAGATTACCAACACAGGCGCTTGGTGGTCCAGTTAAAAGGTCCCTAGTTTTAATCCCGGCTCAGCCACTGACTCACTGTGTGTGTATGTGTGACCGTGAGCAAGTCACTTCACCTCCCTGTGCTCCATCCTAAGAAATCAGGGCAGCAGTGTGGAGTAGTGGACCAGAGGTCGTGGGTTCAATCCCAGGTGGGGGGGACACTGCTGCTGTACCCTTGAGCAAGGTACTTTACCTAGATTGCTCCAGTGAAAACCCAACTGTACAAATGGGGAATTTTATGTAAAAAATAATGTGACATCTTGTAACAATTGCAAGTCGTCCTGGATAAGGGAGTCTAAAAATAAATAATAAAATAATAATAATAAATACTAATACGCAAAACAAACAAGGTCCTACTGGAAGCGACTCAGCAGCTGTTCATGGTGCATAGTTCGCTCCCTAGTCTAAGTCGCTTTGGATAAAAAGGTCTGCTAAATAACAATAATTATGAATTAGTTATTATTATTATTATTATTATTATTATTATTATTGTAGGATTTCCATCTTACAGCAGGAGCCCGGGTGACATACCTTGGCCTTTGATTGGCTGAAAGAGGAGGGCATGAGCTGGTATGGTAAGTGGGTGACGATGCCTCTTGGGGAGGGACGGGCATCTAGCAAGTGCAGGGCTCGCTTCTCCTCGAGCCAGGGCATTCGGTCCCAGTTCGGGATGGTCTGTATCGGGGACAGGTCCCCGCCGCTCAGAATCACGGGAACGATCTCCTGCATCCACGTCGTACCTGAAAACAGAAGGAGAGATCGAGACGGGATCGGCCGGCAAACCGATCTCACAATAACCGAGGCGTGGGGAAAACTCCCGTTCGGACAAATCTGAATTTTTACAGGAAGGTCATCAAATCGAAACTCGCCTACCTATCCTCAAACAAAGGTTTCATTTGAAACCGATTGTTGGATTATCTGGTCCGTTTAATTCAAGATACAAATAAATACAAAGACTTGTAACTTAGAAACGCCAGGTTTATACAAATTCCACATCTAGCAACGTGTCATTTTCTTTTCTTAGAGCTGGCTCAATACATATTGTACTTGGCATCCTGTTCTGCGCCGGTTCATTGCTTTTCTCCAGAACGCTGTAGTTTGATTTGTTCGAAGTATTATTTTCATCCACCTGCCCCTTTGTTCCAATCGAACTACATTGAAACTCAAGAAGTTCCATTTGTAATCCACCTTTATTTAAAGCAGCGAGTCACCCGAGATTCACGTGGAACAAACCCACCTAAGTCAGTGTGAATGCCAGGTTGGGGTCCGTGTAACGTGATCGCTGCCACCACCTTTGTTATCCGGTAAAGTCCGGAATAGAGTTAGGTGCGTTAACTCTTATAGGTGATAGTGCAATTATTAATAGGGAAATAGACTGTCCTGTGGCTAAAATGAACAGCATACCGGTAGCATAAGTAATAGCTTAAAGCTTTTATTAAAATTACAATAAATAATTAAAAACCCAATAAAATAATCGAAATTCCTTCAAGAAATGTGATCGCAATTACAGTCAGTACTGGCGGCTGCCAGTAATTGCATGGGAGACCGAGAAATATTTTATTTCATGGACTTGGAGACATGGAAAAAAAAATGATTAGATAAGAATGTGCTTTGTGCAGCGAAGTATCTGCCTTAAAATAAAATCAATTTAATACATAGAGGTGTGGTAACGCATAGGTAAGTTTGTAAAGCACAGAGAGGTCTGGTAAAGCACAGGGAAGCATTGTAAAGCATAGAGAGGTCTGGTAAAGCACAGAGAGGTCTGGTAAAGCACAGGGAAGCATTGTAAAGCACAGAGAGGTCTGGTAAAGCATAGGGAAGCATTGTAAAGCACAGAGAGGTCTGGTAAAGCATAGGGAAGCATTGTAAAGCACAGAGAGGTCTGGTAAAGCATAGGAAAGCATTGTAAAGCACAGAGAGGTCTGGTAAAGCATAGGGAAGCACTGTAAAGCACAGAGAGGTCTGGTAAAGCATAGGGAAGCATTGTAAAGCACAGAGAGGTATGGTAAAGCATAGGGAAGCATTGTAAAGCACACAGAGGTCTGGTAAAGCATAGGGAAGCATTGTAAAGCACAGAGAGGTCTGGTAAAGCATAGGGAAGCATTGTAAAGCACAGAGAGGTCTGGTAACGCATAGGGAAGCATTATAAAGCACAGAGAGGTCTGGTAACGCATTGGGAAGCATTGTAAAGCACAGAGAGGTCTGGTAAAGCATAGGGAAGCATTGTAAAGCACAGAGAGGTCTGGTAAAGCATAGGGAAGCATTGTAAAGCACAGAGAGGTCTGGTAAAGCATAGGGAAGCATTGTAAAGCACAGAGGGGTCTGGTAAAGCATAGAGAAGCATTGTAAAGCACAGAGAGGTCTGGTAAAGCATAGGGAAGCATTGTAAAGCACTTTGAAACATTAGGAATACCGTGCTTTAATAATAATAATAATAATAATAATAACATATTTTTTTAAACATACAGTGGTATAAATCCTTACAGTAATGCTAAACTCACCCGATTTGGGGTAGGTTACAACGAAGACATCATCGTCCCTAACCTGAAAGTCCTCGGCGTATTTCAGGCTTTCTGCTGAGTGTACCGACTTCGGGAGCGGGATCCCTTTGTAGATCAAATTCTTCTCCTCGTTGTCCATGTCGGACTGCTACTCTGGAAGCTGAATTAGCGCAGCCTGCTCCGTATTTAAAAATGGATCCAATTGCTCGGCGAAACGGCACTTTATTTAATCAAGTCATTCCAGCGTTATCTGTGCATCTCCGCACACTATTCCCTATACAGCCAATGAGATTCTGCCTGTGCTTTACCACACCTCTCTGTGCTTTACAATGCTTCCCTAAGCTTTACCAGACCTCTCTGTGCTTTACAATGCTTCCCTGTGCTTTACAATGCTTCCCTATGCTTTACCAGACCTCTCTGTGCTTTACAATGCTTCCCTATGCTTTACCATACCTCTCTGTGCTTTACAATGCTTCCCTATGCTTTACCATACCTCTCTGTGCTTTACAATGCTTCTCTATGCTTTACCAGACCTCTCTGTGCTTTACAATGCTTCCCTATGCTTTACCAGACCTCTGTGCTTTTACAATGCTTCTCTATGCTTTACCAGACCTCTCTGTGCTTTACAATGCTTCCCTATGCTTTACCAGACCTCTCTGTGCTTTACAATGCTTCCCTATGCTTTACCAGACCTCTCTGTGCTTTACAATGCTTCCCTATGCTTTGCCAGACCTCTCTGTGCTTTATGATGCTTCCCTATGCTTTATTACAATGTGCTATGCTTTGAGACCCGACTTGATAATCTTCTGGCTGGCACCACTGTGGTTCTCGGAACCGGGCGAGCACGGATGAGCCGAACAGCCTGCGGTGGCACGGAGCTTTTCTTACGTTCTTTATAATAAACGTTCTCCTCACACGCAATAAAGCGCGAAGCTCAGCCCGATAAGCTGAAGCAGTCTTTTGGCTGCGAGCGCAATCTGTTGTTGCATTTTCGTACTCTCTTGCACAGCACTTGTCTGAAGAGCGCATTGCCGCTTGCTTTCCTGTGCTGCAATCCTAACGGGCGGAATAAGTTTCTCAAAACTGCCCTGCTTTCCTGTCCCAAACGCAGGGGGAAAGGGGGCCCCAGTTGCTTCTTTCACAATGTGTGTAAGCTAACGGCGATGGCAATACAGCATTTCCTTGCACGCTATGTAACTGTAACCCCTCTATGCAAAACGGCACGCGTCCCTGCTTTCAACCCATCAGCGCTCGTCCGGTTTCCAGTAGCTGATTGATCTAAAACCCTTATCAAGTCGGGTTTCAAAGGATCCAAATGATTCAGCCTCAGCAACATGACTAGATGGTAACCCTTGCACACCTGTCTACTGTCCCTTATTTCCGGGACTCTCCAGTTTTTTGGTCACTACAAACATAAGAAAGTTTACAAACGAGAGGAGGCCATTCGGCCCATCTTGCTCGTTTGGTTTTTAGTAGCTTATTGATCAGAAGGATCCAGCAGGACTTGGCTCCAGACAATTCTCCCAGACAGCTCCCAGGACAGATTTTCTGTAGTCTAGTCTTACTGTTAACCCCCCTTATGTCAACAAACCTTTAATTTCTGCAAAAGTCATGTATGGTGTGGTTACTGAGATCCCCGACTGTACCCAGCAGGGTTTAGGACCCAAGGGACCCTGTGGCTTCTACGGTGACTCCCGGTAAATATATATAAATAAATAAATAAATAAATAAATAAAAATAAAATATTGACGCAATTTCAAGCTTCTTGGACAGCAACATAATCTCACAAGCCTAAGAAACGTTGGGCTGATTTTAACTGTGGGGTATGGGACCAATAATGATATTTGTGGTGCACACGAGAGATCACAAAAACACCAACCAAGCGAGTGACGCTCAGAAAACCAGCCCTTCAATAATATCTTTCGTTGCCAAAGTCATAACGAAAATCTCGAAAAATGACCATTTGCAAAGCCCTTTGCGTGTTGTGACGAGTTCAACAGATCTGTACAACATCGGCTACTTGTAATAAATTAACAAATCGTAACAAAAAAAAACAAAAAAAACATTGGAAACAAAAAAATTCAAAGGTCATTGTGACCCAGCTACTGGCAGCTCTCTATTCAACGGGCTGACACTGTAACCCTTCATCCTGGCCACGTGATTACACGTCATGTCTGTTCAATAGAGGCAGGCAGGTTCGTTGCCATCCCAACCAGGCCGTACTGTGCAACCACTTTACAATGGAAAACCCAATTCATCCATCCCTGAATAGATGGGGAAGCACAGAGAAGCATTGTAAAGCACAGAGAGGTCTGGTCAAGCATAGGGAAGCATTGTAAACCACAGAGAGGTCTGGTAAAGCATAGGGAAGCACTGTAAAGCACAGAGAGGTCTGGTAAAGCATAGGGAAGCATTGTAAAGCACAGAGAGGTCTGGTAAAGCATAGGGAAGCATTGTAAAGCACAGAGAGGTCTGGTAAAGCATAGGGAAGTATTGTAAAGCACAGAGAGGTCTGGTAAAGTATAGGGAAGCATTGTAAAGCACAGAGAGGTCTGGTAAAGCATAGGGAAGCATTGTAAAGCACAGAGAGGTCTGGTAAAGCATAGGGAAGTATTGTAAAGCACAGAGAGGTCTGGTAAAGCATAGGGAAGCATTGTAAAGCACAGAGAGGTCTGGTCAAGCATAGGGAAGCATTGTAAACCACAGAGAGGTCTGGTAAAGCATAGGGAAGCACTGTAAAGCACAGAGAGGTCTGGTAAAGCATGGGGAAGCATTGTAAAGCACAGAGAGGTCTGGTAAAGCATAGGGAAGCATTGTAAAGCACAGAGAGGTCTGGTAAAGCATAGGGAAGCACTGTAAAGCACAGAGAGGTCTGGTAAAGCATAGGGAAGCATTGTAAAGCACAGAGAGGTATGGTAAAGCATAGGGAAGCATTGTAAAGCACAGATAGGTCTGGTCAAGCATAGGGAAGCATTGTAAAGCACAGAGAGGTCTGGTAAAGCATAGGGAAGCATTGTAAAGCACAGAGAGGTCTGGTCAAGCATAGGGAAGCATTGTAAAGCACAGAGAGGTCTGGTAAAGCATAGGGGAGCATTGTAAAAAACAGAAAAACTTGGCATTGAAACGCTTTGGCATTACTTAAATTCCCTTACATAACTGGAGACAGATTTTCGAAATGCGTATCCGGGATGGCAGACTGCAGCTAGAACCGGGTTAGACTGGAAAGAAATGCGTTTTACAAACGGGTTTTGGGGTGAAATGTGAATCAAAATAAATACTTTGTAAAGGACAGCCGGTCCTAGACGGTTACGCTTGAGTGGAGTAACATCCGAAAAATGCGTTTCTATTATAAATTAGTAAGATAACAGAAACGAACTGCAGGCACGCAGTCTCTGAGTCTACTAGCGCATACACACCCCGCACAGAGGCGACGCAGACGAGAGATCACCGGTCTAGCGTCTGAGGGGGAAAAAAGCCGATCCATTGATTAGCTCTGTATTGCAGCCACACATGTAGAATGAATGTAATGTTTGGAACTAATGATTGGCGAGCATGGTTAAGATTTGAAACGTGGTGTAGTCTCATTCTGGGCGCGTTAGGGAAGTGAGCAGCTCCGTGAAAGAACGCGCTTAACGGCAAGTCCTGTTCCGCTCCTCCTGAGCGGCTCAGAGCTCAGCACAGCGAGAATGAAACCCGCTCCGAGCCGCTCGGTTACTTAATTGAAATGAATGGGTAGAAACTTTGAATTTAAACGTAAAGAAATCAAGTGCAGCGACATCATCATTCTGTTGTTAGTTGTTGATATTATACATGTATACCATGCATGTAAACCTTTATTATACATTTATTAAGATTTTAACACTAGAAGGAACGGAGATATACTCATACCTAGAAGCCCCACAGCAGTCTTTCTGACGGCTGCATTCAAAACTTTCTTATATTGTTTTGTATTTGCTCCACGTCTGCCAACTTGTTTTTTATCATCAGAGCATGCGCATTGAACAATTTGACGTCACTGGAATGACGAGGAAGAAACCTGTGCTTGACATCTTTTGACATCAGACCGGAAAGGGAAAATTGTAATGTCGGAGCTGGTCCGACATAGGACTGCAAAGGGTTAACGCACCCACTGTAAACGTGATAGCTAAAAGCCAGCCGTGAAAGAGACAGCGACCAAGTGGCGCGCTGTCGCCCGGTAACTCGGCGACAGAACCACACTGTGCTCCTGACACGCATCGGCAATAATGAAAGAAGAGAGGCCGTTATGTTTCTGTAGTGCAGAGCTGTGCTGAGGGAGACAGGGCTGGGGTGTAGACAGATCGCTCAGAAACACAAACTGCATTGAAACGAGAATGAAAGGTGTTGACTAATTGGGGAGTGACTACCAGATTTTCAAAATCTCTGAAGCTTAGAAATAGTTTTAAAAACCACACGATTATTATTATTATTTTAAAAGAATGTTTCTGATTTGAATAAGGTGTTTTTATTACTGGTTTAATATTGGCTTCTGCACGACCGCTGCACCTTCGTATAATGTACTTGTGACCTTTCAGCGTGCGCCTAAACATGCAGGCATTCATCAGTCCATCCATCCATTCATTCACAAAACGGGGGCTGTTTTGTTTACTTATTTTTTTTTTATCATGGGACGAATTCACCCTGCTCATAATGAACAGCTGCTTGTGAAAGACAGTCAAGTTGACTCAGTGTCTAATGATGTTGGTAAAGTCCCAAGATTGCGTTGGAAAAATGCGAGAATGGGCCAACGCTGCCACCTGCTGGTGGAGTTAGAGGATAACAGCATTCATTCGAAAGCCTTTTCCCAGTGCGAGCACGCAGTTTAAAAATAAATAAAGAAATAAATAATAATCTTCAACTCGCTAGTTTTCAACCGTCAATATTCTGTCGGTCACTTGAATGGAATTATTAGTACTGTAAATATATAGATTCCCCACCCCAGCAGCTACTAAACAGACTCCCGTGTGCTGCCATGCACAGTGTGAAGATGAAGTCTGTCCAGATTAAAGAGGAGTTCCCTGAACCTGAACTTGTCCCCATTAGAGTGGAGTTCTCTGGGCTGGCTTCCCTCCCCATTAAACAGGAGCTCTCTGAGATGCAATGTGACAGCAGCCAGCCAGAGGTCTCTGAGATTAAAGCTGAGCACAATGAATTGGAGATATTTTCCAGGTTCCAGTCCAGCAGCTAAAGCGAGGGCAGGCACTGAAGAATATCCTGACTGTGGGAAAGGTTTCACCCAGTTGGGGCATTTTACAACACACCAGCGAACTCACACAGGAGAGAAACCGTATCGCTGCTCTGACTGTGGGAAGAGGTTCAGTCAGTCAGGCAGCCTTGAAACACACCAGCGAACTCACACAGGAGAGAAACCGTATCGCTGCTCTGACTGTGGGAAGAGGTTCAGTCAGTCACGCAGTCTTGTTTCACACCAGCGAACTCACACAGGAGAGAAACACACCTGACTGTGGGAAGAACTCAGTCACAGGAGAGAAACCGTATCGCTGCTCTGACTGTGGGAAGGCAGTTTCAGTGACTGTGGGAAGAGTTTCAGTCAGTTAGTTCATGGGTAACATTTTCCACGGTGTCTCTAATTACTGTGTATTTGCATACTAGTTACTTAGTAAATACGTGTAATTACAATGTATTTATGCATAGTTACAGGGGGGCAGCAGTGTGGAGTAGTGGTTAGGGCTCTGGACTCTTGACCGGAGGGTCGTGGGTTCAATCCCAGGTGGGGGACACTGCTGCTGCACCCTTGAGCAAGGTACTTTACCTAGATTACTCCAGTAAAAAAAAAAAACTGTATAAATGGGTAATTGTATGTAAAAAAATAATGTGATATCTTTATAATGCAAAATAATGTGATATCTTGTAACAATTGGAAGTCGCCCTGGATAAGGGTGTCTAAGAAATAAATAATAATAATGTACTTAATGTGAAAACACATGTCCATGGTATAGCCCTAACCCTACCCCTTTTCTCATATATATATATATCTCACACTAAATCAATTGAAGACGCGGAGAAAGACCTCGAGTCTAAAACGTCTTTCACTGGATTGATTCATTCTGTGTTGGTATTTCTACTGACGCGGAGAGGCACACGTTAACCTTGTATGACCCTAACTCAGTCACAGCACCTAGACCCCGGATTTCCAGCGGTGTTAAACTCCAGTCCTCTATCGTGAGATCGGTATAGAGTATACTGCAGTACAGCGCTCTCTTTTCTGTCAAAACAAACGCAGCCCTGCAGCACTGAAAGTGCAACGGCCAATAAACAGTTTAGCAAACTGAAGCTGTAAACCAACGCCCACCCTCGACAGCCAGACTGTCCTGCCTCCACCCCAAGCCTGGCCCCTCTTGGCACGCATTGTGAAATTGAGAAGGAGAGAGAGAGAAAAGCAGAGAGACAGACAGAGAGGCACTTACACAGGGAGCGCACGCAACCCCACGCTGACAAGACTCCAGCGAGCTATCGCCGAGGAACGCGTTTTCAGAGATGAGTAAGCAAAATCCAGACTACCCCGGGCAGTACCCCGAAAAAAGCGACTTTGCCGATTCCCCTCCCGCTTACCAAGATCCCGGGATGGCTGGGTATCAAACGAGCTACCCCGGGCCTCAGCAGTACGCCGCATATCCCCCCGGACAGGGACCCTACCCTCCAGCACAGCCATACCCGTCCCCCCAGGGCCAGTACCCCATGGGGCAGGGGCCGGCGGTCACTATGCAGCCCGCAATTTACGTGCAAAGGGCCCCTCTGGTTTACCCCATGCCTGACTATTTGGGGTACTCCATTTTCACCATGCTGTGCTGTTGTCTTCCATTGGGGATCGCCGCTCTTATTTACTCCATTTCGGTAAGTAGACTTTTTTTTTCTAAATTTGATTCTAAACGATGCCCAAGTTACATAGCATAGTGTTTACTTACTGGCAGTAGAATTTGTACTGGTATTTTACTATGAAAAGTAAAATACTGCGTTATTAAAACACCTTTTTAAAGTTATAAAATGATGAATAAACATCGCAACAGTGCTTGATAGTTTTGTTTCCCGTTCACACACACACACTATATATATATATATATATATATATATATATATATATATATATATATATATATATATATATATATATATATATATATAATGTGTGTGTGTGTGTGTGAGAGAGAGAGAGAGAGAGAGAGAGAGAGAGAGAGAGAGAGACACAAATTTATTCGTGTACCGCCCACGTTCACAAACCTTTCACACAGGTGCTTATCCAAAACGCCATAGAGTATAAAAGAAAATATTTTCTGTTTAGTAATAGTCGTCAGCCATTTTGAGGAAGAGACGAACCGAAGTCCATTGGTTGCTGTTTGCTGTTTGCTGTTTGCAGACTGGGTGGGTCGCACACTCAGGATGGCGCAATTCTATCCTGAATTAAAAAAAAATATAAATAAATCTTATTAAAAACACGAAACACAACGCGTATAATATAGAGGGGCTTCAGTTAGGGCTAGTTACAGGTAAATAATTCCATTTAGGGTTTCTGTGACGTCATCAATTACAAGTCTTTTTACTGTTTGTATTTCATGTACTATCTCTGCTCTGTATTTCACTGTATTTAAATGCATTATGCATTGTTTCTCACTATCTTGTCAAGCGCTTTGTGATGGCCGTCCATTATGAGAGGCACTATATAAAATAAATATTGATTGATTTATAAACTGTCACATAAACCCGAGATGGAATTCCTTTCTGTAACTGAAGAGGCCCATCTATATATATATATATATATATATATATATATATGTAATACACGGATACCCTTGCGATGCTAATAAAGTAGATGATGTTCAGCAGTAGTGTTTTTTGTTTGTTTGTTTTTTTAAACATAGTGTCAGTGTTGTTCAGATGTTCTGTGTCGTTATCCGTCGCTTCTGCTTTGTTTGGATGATTGCCTTTATGCCTTTTGTTTTAATTTCCCGTTCCTCGCCAGTTTCTGTGAAATACGAATGTACCAGCCTGACGTCATTTTTTAATGTATTCTTATTGTGTTGATCATTAATGAACATTTCTGTACTGTGGGTGTTGACGAGTGATTGAAAACGAGACATCTTGTGTTTGAATTGAAAGTGATGGTCTCGAGGGGTCGAATGGGTCAAACTTCAAGCATAGTTTCCTCTAGAGGAATTATCACGTTATTTTCGAATGGCTCAGGATGCAAATATAGCCTTCATCCATGTGTGTGTGTATGTGTGTGTATACACACGTGTGTGTGTGTACATAATATATATATATACAAACACACACACACACACACATAAAATTACTGAACCGCTAAATAATCCTGTAGGAGACTTTCATTCCCACTTTACAAATGAGAATGTTTTCCTTTAAATACACACTTACAGTAACTCTGTGAGTCGAGCATTAATCTTAACCCTGTCAAGACTTTTTCACCTTCCCCTCAGAGTCTAGAAATCGCTTTAATAGAGTGATAAACCACTATCTGTAATTGTAAAATCGTGACAGCGAGAGATTTCTCTTCTACGGTGCACATGTAGATTTGCTGAGCGCTGCTGTCTTCTTGAGACAGTCCATATGCTGTATATCCTTTTGCCATGTGAAACAGTGTCGTTCATACAAGAAAGACAATGTTTTGAATTCCAATATTAGAGTTTGGAGAAATATGGCTTGTGGAAGGTCCCAACTAATTAATTAGCACCACTGTCTAGAAGTCTGGTAAAGCATAGGCAAGCATTGTAAAGCACAGAGAGGTCTGGTAAAGCATAGGGAAGCATTGTAAAGCACAGAGAGGTGTGGTAAAGCATAGGGAAGCATTGTAAAGCACAGAGAGGTGTGGTAAAGCATAGGGAAGCATTGTAAAGCACAGAGAGGTGTGGTAAAGCATAGGGAAGCATTGTAAAGCACAGAGAGGTATGGTAAAGCATAGGGAAGCATTGTAAAGCACAGAGAGGTGTGGTAAAGCACAGGAAAGCATTGTAAAGCACAGGGAAGCATTGTAAAGCACAGAGAGGTCTGGTAAAGCACAGGGAAGCACTGTAAAGCACAGAGAGGTCTGGTAAAGCATAGGGAAGCATTGTAAAGCACAGAGAGGTGTGGTAAAGCACAGGGAAGCATTGTAAAGCACAGAGAGGTCTGGTAAAGCATAGGGAAGCATTGTAAAGCACAGAGAGGTCTGGTAAAGCACAGGGAAGCATTGTAAAGCACAGAGAGGTCTGGTAAAGCACAGGGAAGCATTGTAAAGCACAGAGAGGTCTGGTAAAGCATAGGGAAGCATTGTAAAGCACAGAGAGGTTCAAATCCCACCTCATCCACTGACTCATTGTGTGACCCTGAGCAAGTCACTTAACCTCCTTGTGCTCCGTCTTTCGGGTGAGACGTAATTGTAAGTGACTCTGCAGCTGATGCATAGTTCGCACACCCTAGTCTCTGTAAGTCGCCTTGGATAAAGGCGTCTGCTAAATAAACAAATAATAATGATAATGATAATAATAATCAGTAGCAGCCCGGACTGGCAGCCACACTGGGTTGAGCGGTGCAGGGAAACATGCCAGAAGACCTCATTTTGGATTGAAGCCATGGTCTCTGAATGACTCACGCGAGGCGCAGTGCAGTAGAACTGCATCCACAGCGTTTAAGACCAGTTTATCACAAAACATGCTTCTGGTTTTCAGAGAGCCACATTCAAGCACACGCCCTGTCTGCAGGATCTGAATGGCTGACAAGCATGTCAATCTAGGGGAAAAGCAGCTGATTGGTTCGTGACAGGACAGACGCCCCCGAAGGGGGTTGGGGGAGAATTATCTATCACTCTCCATGCAAGACTATCAGAAATCAGGGCTTGCAAACGGAGAATGTTTAAAAACAAGTGAAAATACAGTGCGTGTCTGCGGAATGGATTTCTGTTCAAAACTGCATGTATGAGACCGATATTCTGTCTCCTTGTTTATTTAATAGTTAATTTGAGGATATACGGTTCATGGAAAGTATTCACATCAACAGATTTTCCCTAAAACTAACTAGTATGAATGTAAAAAAACCCAGCATATTTAAAATGATTTCCGGTTCAAGATTATTCTTTCCCACGGCTTGTATCACTTTCAGAAATGCTTCTTTCCTTCTTGTTTCATACCCTTCTCTGATATCAAGCTGAAATGCATTCGGAGACATTAAAAAAAAAAGACTTGAAGCCTGGACTGAAAAGGTTAAGGATATTCGGAGTTGTTCTTGTTCCTCAAATTCTGTTTATTTTTTTTCAAATCTGGGGAGGGTGGAGAGTAACAACGTACTTACTAGAGAGACACAAAGCGTAGTTTGTCTTTTTTAAATTTGAATTCAGACTGCAGCCCGTTTGGATGCACCCCAAGTGACTTCGTGCCAGCCTAATCCAATGTAATGCACCACAATGCCTTAATTGAAGTGGTTCTCAAACTGAGTGGGTGCTTCGTATAGTTTTGCAGAGCTTCTGCTCAGAGCTGTTGTTTGTGCCAAGATTCCACAGCCGCCCCACCGCCCCCTACCTCTCCATGAACTCTCTCCCTGCTGCAGCTGCTTCCGGTCTATCCTCATAGCACTGACATGCACGGGGGAGGGGGGCTGGTGGGCTGCCTTTCTGCCCTTATGCCCCAAAAGTGCCCCTTCTTCTCAGTCATGCGATGCTTGAAAAGCGCCTTTTTTCCCCTCAACGAGCCCCTGCCCTTTTAAATGTCCTCTGCGCGTTACTGCCTCGCTGTAAATATCTTAACCTGTCCGGGGATTTGAACCTCCTAGTATCAAGCCCCTTTCTTTAACCGCTGGACCGCCAAGCCTCATTATGTATGTATTGCGCTGTGCGAAGTATTGAAGCATAATTTAATACGATAGGTTGAAGTTTTTGACATTTCTCATCACACAACTACTTAATGGAAAAAACTGACAGCAATTGAAAAATTTGACATTACAAAATCTAACATGAAATACTGTAGGCTTCCGGTAGACTTTTGCGATATCATTTTGTAGTTTCTTTGATTTACTTGATGTGAAATAAAAAGATCTACATTGTGTTCATATAGTTTATTTTTTTATTTGCATTACTTCTCAATCCTAAAATTGTAGGTGATGCAAAACCTTTGGCCACACAGCAAACAAATGCGCCGCCCCCTCCTTCAGCATATTGAGGGGAAGCACTGAACTCGCGAGACGGATTGCTCATTACAGTCCTGAGCATGTTTCTTAAAAAAAGAGGCAATTATCTATTCAGGCATGCCAAGATACTTAGTGAGCAAGTCGTCTTCAAATATCCAGCACATTTTTTTAAAGAGGAGACCGGGTTAGCAGGGTATTGAGTGTGCAAAGGGTCCGAGTGAGGAAAAATGCGGCTCCCGTGTAAATGAATTAATTGGAGGTGTGTTTTTTTTTTTCTTTTTAGACTCGAGATGCCAATAACATGGGAAATGAAGAACTGGCCAAGAAGAATTCCAGACTGGCCCGGAACCTGAACCACACCGGCTTGGGCATCGGCATTGCTTTCCTTATCCTGTGGATCGCTTACGTGGCATTCGCCGCGTCAAAGCACTGAAACTGCGGGATAATCGCTTTTGCAGAAACCATCCGTGCACTTGCCAAATGAATGGATCATTTCTGTCATGATCCTTCTTGTAATTATAAATATCGTTATAATGTAACTTGCATCCATGCCGCTTTGGTGTTACACATATGTAGGAACATTTAAAACTGCACACAGCTAATATAATAAATTACAGTAAATAATACAGTAGCTAATAAGCATCGCTTGCATTTTCCATTGTAAAGGACGCTACGGTATTTGATTTTTCATTTATTATTGTTATTATTGTTTGGTATGTTTTATTCTTGTAATAAACCAAATATACAGATCGCTCCTTGGATATTCTGTTTCATTGCTGCGTTGCGGTCCCTGCATTCCAAACTTGCGGCTCGGAATTCTCTTTAAGGAACTCAAACTCCCAGAAGCCCCCATGCTTTGGCTCAATGTTCCATCCAGTGTCTCCGCGTTCCTGAAGTGGAATGCTGGGAACTTATAAACACCTATAGAAGTTTGCCATAATAAAAGCATAGCAACGTGTAATAAAGCATTGTAAAGCACAGAGAGGCATGGTAAAGCATAGGGAAGCATTGTAAAGCACAGAGGGGTATGGTAAAGGCATGGTAAAGCATAGGGAAGCATTGTAAAGCACAGAGAGGTCTGGTAAAGCATAGGGAAGCATTGTAAAGCACAGAGAGGTCTGGTAAAGAATAGGGAAGCATTGTAAAGCACAGAGAGGTATGGTAAATCTTATTTTAAAAAAAAAAGCTTGGAAAACTATGCTAAATGCATAATCAGGGGAAACCATTGGGGAACTTCCAAATGACCGCGCAAGATTTACTGTGGTCACTCAGCGTCACATGAAAATACATGCAAGGAGCAATCTGTAAATTAGCCAATAGCTTTGAAAAGCCATGAAAAGTCATTTCATACAAAATGCAGTTTTAAAATGCCTATATAATTTGCGGATCTAAATACCGCAGATGCATATGAGCTAATAGGTAAGATTTACTGGAATTAGTTTGTAGCTGTAGTAACGTAAATTGGGAGCCACGCATGTCTCTTATTCATACAAATATTACTATGAGAAAAATATCATTTTTTAATAAATGTAGGAAAACAACGTAGCCTAATGCTTTGTCTAATGCCTTAAGACATCAGTGTTATTTCAATAATGATACAAATGCAATACTAACAAACCTACCAACCATCTCCAAGAAATGGGGGTGCTTTAGACCAGGGGTGTCCAAAGTCACTCCTTCTACTCCCGGTCTTTGTTTCAAATCACACACGACTAAAAACAAAGTCTGACTTTTTGATTTCGTGTTTGTTAACTGGGTGTGTTTTTTGCCGTCCTGATTTTTTTTTTTACTATTATTATTATTATTATTATTATTGCTAATAACAATTTAGTTTTGAGATTCCAGCCTAATATCTGTGCCTTAAAGGGCAAGCTTGATGATCCAACTTTCTTCTGTGCTCTACGTCATTTACTACATGTTTTTAAATATATTAACCCCTATATCGTGTGCCTGCAGCTTTGAGAGAAATCTGTTCTTGCCAGAATGGAAAATGTGTATATACCCGTAATGATACAATTGTAATCTGTGGATTCATTTTCAAATAAATAAATAAAATAAAAATAAAAACATAATTGAGATTTTGTTTGCAAAACACTTTCAATGGCATCTTTCTGGACTCTTATAAGAATGACGGTTAACACTTCTCATGAAGCGTCTCTAATGACTGTGTGTTTAGAGAGTAGTCACGTAGTAAATGCATGCGTGCTTACACAGCAATGTTAGCCTGCACAGGTACAATGTACTTAGTGTATCAATCTTTTTGCATGATATAACCCTTAACCTTTTCTATATGGTACAGTATATACTACAGTACAGTCACTAGATCAGGTGGAAGGAAACGCAAATGGATGGAGATGCAGATGGATCACATGACTTTACTGTAAAGCTACGTCTTAGTTGGTGCTTATCTTGGCGAGGGCCGGGTTCAAATCAGCATGAAGTTTGAACATCTACTCTCATGTTATGGAAATCATTATTACAGTACTGTAGTACACACTGAAATAACTAGTGTAATATAACACTGCTGCATGATATTATGACGCATACTGGAACACACTACAGTAAATACTGCAGTATTTTCTATATTATTATTATTTATTTCTTAGCAGACGCCCTTATCCAGGGAGACTTACAATTGTCACAAGATATCACATTATTTTTTTACATACAATTACCCATTTATGCAGTTGGGTTTTTACTGGAGCAATCTAGGTAAAGTACCTTGCTCAAGGGTACAGCAGCAGTGTCCCACCACCTGGGATTGAACCCACGACCCTCCGGTCAAGAGTCCAGAGCCCTAACCACTACTCCACACTGCTGCCACTATATATATATATATATATATATATATATATATATATATATATATATATATATATATATATATATATATATATATAGTTGGGGGGGGGGGTCAGATGTAACATTCTGTGAAGAACAATTACATAAACAACATCACACTTCCTTTAACTCAAGAATTGAATGTTTTATTTAATAAGATCAATTTCCACATAAAGCAAATATGTTTGTTTTTATTGAACTCAAAAACTGAATATATTTATTGAAAAATAGAAATGTTCACATAAGGCAATTTTCTGTTGTTGTCCTACTGTTTAAAACTTTTTAACATTCCTGAAAATTACAGGCCTTATCGAGCAAGAAATGTTCACTGCGAGTCACATTTGTTTCCTTCAGTGCAAGGTTCATGTGCCCAAATCTAGTTCAGCTAATGGTGTATGGGGTCGATTGTAACACGTGTTACAACTGACCCCAACCCAGGGAGCCATTACTAAACCTCATGTTCCAGCAATAAACAACATACATAACATCAATCAACTGTGTAAATTATAAAGTACAGAGATGAGGGAAGAGAATGTGTTGCGTTAAGAACCACGTGACACCGAAGGGAAGTGGACTGTGTGAATGGATCGCAGTCTAAATATAGACGTCAAACCCCATTAATAATTATACGCTTTACAGTTTCAGCACCTGCAGTACGTAACCCCAGCCCGGTTCACTTCCTTGTGAGGTGACGTTGCGTCATACACAAACCCCCACCACAGACATTTCAATATATTATCATTATTTGTTTATTTAGCAGGCGCCTTTATCCAAGGCGACTTACAGAGACTAGGGTGTGTGAACTATGCATCAGCTGCACAGTCACTTACAATTACGTCTCACCCGAAAGACGGAGCACAAGGAGGTTAAGTGACTTGCTCAGGGTCACACAGTGAGTCAGTGGCTGAGGTGGGATTTGAACCGAAGACCTCCTGGTTACAAGCCCTTTTCTTTAACCACTGGACCACATAGTCGTGTTCAAATGTATTTCAACACCTCGAGATTTTTCATGTATATCCCACCTGTATGAAAACCTCAGGTATGTGAGAATTTCCATTGTCCGTCAGTAATCAGTGATATAGAAACAGTAGGCGCTTTGTGCTTGAATCAGGCGTCTTAAACAGCTTCTGAAAAGTCTCATGCGGTTTACCACGCGTGGCTCTGTGTTCCTGTTCTCTTTCTTTTTAAATGAATTGCATGTGTGACCTGTTAAAGTCATCAATTAAATTAGACCGTCAGATTTTCAGTTTCCGTGGTTTGACTTCACACGCACAGCAAATCAAAACTACAGAAGCAATGTTCTAATACATTTGCACACGGAGAGAGAGAGAGAGAGAGAGAGAGAGAGAGAGAGAGAGAGAGAGAGAGAGAGAGAGAGAGAGAGATTTTGTATGATCTGGGGAAGTTTTAAAACATCTGATTGATTGGAACTTGTTATCTCTACAGCTGTCTGTTATATTGATAAGGAAAAAACAATCTAAACGTAATAAGTGATATATTCATTGTGTAAGAAGTAATATGTAACAGGATGACATTATTACATAGATCTGAAAAGCACAGTTTTGAACACTGTGTACAGTCGCACTGTTTGGAGATGAGTAATTTTGGTTCAGATCTCGTTGCAATGACGTCACAGTGAGAGGACAGAGAGGAGGGGGGTTCCCACGTGACTTGGGAAACTTTGAGATTGCAAAACGAATTTCCTGTGTTCGTTTGTTATATTTTATTCTGGTGATAAAAAGACACCTGACCATTTCCACTCATGAGCACCGGTTTGGCTATAAATCTCAATGCAGAGCGGGGGGAGATAGGGAGGGAGAGGGGGAGAGAGAGAGAGAGGGGGAGAGAAGGAGGGAAGAGGGGGAGAGAAGGAGAGGGGGGAGATAGAGGGGGGAGAGAAGGGGAGGGGGGAGAGAGAGGGGGAGAGGGGAAGGGGGGGAGAGAAGGGGAGAGGGGGGGGTGGAGGAGGGAGGGGGGGCGCTGGTTAATGGTTACAGTCTGGTGTATCATCCATGCTTGGAAATGTTGTAGAACTCATCAAAGCCACAGCAGACGCTGAAACTTTTATAGGTGAACCAATTCACCAGGATGTAATGACTGAAACAGATAATGAGACATTTTAAGATGATTTCGTATCAGTACCAAAATGGCTCTTTAACACAGCCCAGTTAAACGCTATTAGCTGAATCAAGGGAAGTAATGTTAAAACTTTACAATGCATTAGTAAGACCTCATCTAGAATATTGTGTTCAGTTCTGGTCACCTCGTTACAAAAAGGATATTGCTGCTCTAGAAAGAGTGCAAAGAAGAGTGACCAGAATTATCCTGGGTAAGGCATGTCATATGCGGACAGGCTAAAAGAATTGAATCTATTCAGTCTTGAACAAAGAAGACTACGCGGTGATCTGATTCAAGCATTCAAAATCCTAAAAGGTATAGACAATGTCGACCCAAGGGACTTTTTCAACCTGAGAAAAGAAACAAGGACCAGGGGTCACAAATGGAGATTAGATAAAGGGGCAATCAGAACAGAAAATAGGAGGCACACAGAGAATCGTGAGGGTCTGGAACCAACTCCCCAGTAATGTTGTTGAAGCTGACACCCTGGGATCCTTCAAGAAGCTGCTTGATGAGATTCTGGGATCAATAAGCTACTAACAACCAAACGAGCAAGATGGGCCGAATGGCCTCCTCTCGTTTGTAAACTTTCTTATGTTCTTATGAAAGGTTTGCCTAATAGTTTCTGGGTCTCAATCGTGTGAAATAAATCAATGACTGTTAATCTGTTGAACCCAGCACATCTATATGAAGTACAGCGTTGTCATCCCGTGCCTTGACTATAGAACACGATTCTGAAGTACAAAAAAGGGGTTTTATTTTCAAAGCCTTTCCTCCAGTCTTTAATTAACTCCTAGTACTTATTTTGTTGAAAGAGGTATTCGAGTTTCTGTTTCTCAAGGTGTCTTGAACACTTGCAGTGTGTTTTAGTTTTTTCACTTTGCAATGTAAACATGTTTTTCTCCTTTCAAAATAGATCACTGAAAGAATGAAGGAAACGCTTACCTCTATGTAACTCCCATGGCTGCTTGATAATGAATATCTCTTTACTGGTCATGATGACAAGAATGCGCTTTGTTCTTTGAGGTCTGACTACACCCACACACATCAGATGACTGATTTGTGAAGATATCAGTTTTCAAAAGTCAGGGTCCAGTTACACTATAAAGGTGTCTGTCAGCCTCAGGCTAAATTCTAAGACTTTTTTTTTTTTTTTTTGATTATTAATCAATTGTTCAAGAGACAGGAGCTGCTCCGAGGAATAGCCTTGGGATTGAAAAGGAAGAGCGTTCTCGTGAGGGTGAGAACACGCTGCCACTTTGCAGCTCAGGAGATTAGGTTTCAGGCCACTGCACGCCACACCAGGCAGTTGGGGTTTGATACAGCAAAGTTGTCTCAAACTAGGTCTCCTGGAACCAGGTTTCAAGCCGCTGTTCCTCAAAAAGTGGCTTTGTGTTGAACCCTGCTTTATATTTCACAGTGATTGACAGGCTTGCTCATGTTCCGATACCACAAGCTCAGCTGTGCAGACAGCAGCGTGAACACATCAAGACGGGTCATTGATCTCCTTTATATACCCGCCTGCATGGAACCCTCTGGGGGTGAGGATCTCAGTGATCAGTGATAGAGAAACAATAGACACTCATGTTGTGTGAAAATGTTCGACCGCTTTGTGTTTTAATCAGGCGTCTTAAACAACTTCTAAAAAGTCTTGTGCATTTTACCACGTTTAAAACTTTTTAACATTCCTGAAAATTACAGGCCTTATCGAGCAAGAAATGTTCACTGCGAGTCACATTTGTTTCCTTCAGTGCAAGGTTCATGTGCCCAAATCTAGTTCAGCTAATGGTGTATGGGGTCAGTTGTAACACGTGTTACAATCGACCCCAACCCAAGGAGCCATTACTAAAGATCATGTTCCAGCAATAAACAACATACATAACATCAATCAACTGTGTAAATTATAAAGTACAGAGATGAGGGAAGAGAATGTGTTGCATTAAGAACCACGTGACACCGAAGGGAAGTGGACTGTGTGAATGGATCGCAGTCTAAATATAGACGTCAAACCCCATTAATAATTATACGCTTTACAGTTTCAGCACCTGCAGTACGTAACCCCAGCCCGGTTCACTTCCTTGTGAGGTGACGTTGCGTCATACACAAACCCCCACCACAGACATTTCAATATATTATTATTATTAGTTTATTTAGCAGACGCCTTTATCCAAGGCGACTTACAGAGACTAGGGTGTGTGAACTATGCATCAGCTCCACAGTCACTTACAATTACGTCTCACCCGAAAGACGGAGCACAAGGAGGTTAAGTGACTTGCTCAGGGTCACACAGTGAGTCAGTGGCTGAGGTGGGATTTGAACCGAAGACCTCCTGGTTACAAGCCCTTTTCTTTAACCACTGGACCACATAGTCGTGTTCAAATGTATTTCAACACCTCGAGATTTTTCATGTATATCGCACCTGTATGAAAACCTCAGGTATGTGAGAATTTCCATTGTCCGTCAGTAATCAGTGATATAGAAACAGTAGGCGCTTTGTGCTTGAATCAGGCGTCTTAAACAGCTTCTGAAAAGTCTCATGCGGTTTACCACGCGTGGCTCTGTGTTCCTGTTCTCTTTCTTTTTAAATGAATTGCATGCGTGGCCTATTTAAAAAAGTAATATAAAAGTAATCAGTAATATATTAATTCTATAGAAGTAACAGGTGACATTCTGGAGCCGGTAATAAGCGATCAAGTCCTACATATACTGAATGCATGTATTATTATATAGATCTCAAAAGTGCAGTTTTGAACACTGTGTACAGCAGAACGGTTTGGAGCTCAGTCATCTCGGGTTCAGATCACGTTGCAATGACGTCACAGTGGGGGGGGGGGGTCACTCGTGAGACATCTGGGAACAGTTGGCATTGCAAAAACCAATTTCGTTTGGTTTGTTTTTCCCCGGTTTCCTCCTGCCGTTCTGAATAAAAACTTTATTCACAGGACAAATAAACACACTCCCCCCCCCCCCCCCTCAGAACATCTGAAAACTCTACTGAGGTTTTATTATGAAAAATACTACCCCCGATCCACACTCAAACAAGCTCAATTAAGAAGTGCTATAAGAAACACAATCCAAGTTTCGACTAGAAGACTTTCTCCATGTCTTTGATGTTGAACTAACCGCGAGGCTGGCTACAGCGCCTTTTTGCAAGCATTTTGCGTCACCTTAAATTGATTCTTTGAAAAGCCAATCAAAGGCCCTGGTTTCCTCCAATCCGGACACATTCTCACATGGCTGGGATGGAGGGAGACAGGGAGCGATTTTCCCCACAGGGATCGAGAATTGTAAAGCCATCCGTAGCCAACGACACCATTTCTAGTGATCACGTGGCACCAGCCACGAATGGGACAGGGTGGATGATTGCACTTCGGTGTGTGTTTGCTGACGCTGGAAATGTCCCGGGTTATCTGAAGGGGATGTGAAATTAAAACCAAGCAGAACAGTTTGCACAGGAAGTGTGGGTGTAAGGGAGGGCTGCTGGCTTTTCCTGGTTTTCGCAACTTGCTGCTCAGGATGACGCATTGCAACATTCTTGAGCTAAAATATCCTGTGAAGAGTTTGTTCGGTTTAGGGTTTGGGCACAAACCTTATAACCCATAGTACAAGCACAGCAACGTGCAATCAAGCACAGTGAAAGCATGGTGAAGCATAGGGAAGCATTGTAAAGCACAGGGAGGTATGGTGAAGCATAAGGAAGCATTGTAAAGCACAGGGAGGTGTGGTAAAGCATAGGGAAGCATTGTAAAGCACAGAGAGGTATGGTGAAGCATAGGGAAGCATTGTAAAGCACAGGGAGGTGTGGTAAAGCAGTTTGTGTGGGTCGCTGCTCTCCGCAGAGTCTTTAAGAAAAGCAGCGATCATCACAAACCCCAGCAGCTGAAGTGTCAGCCCCTCCCTCCGTCCCTCCTTCCCTCCCGCACCTGGTCAGCTGCTCCAGTGTCTGGCGGTGCCCGCGGATCCTGTGGATATCCTCACTCGTTCGCTGCCTGTCCTGAACACAGCGCTCCGCGTACGATCTCGAAAGCAAGTCCCTCTTCTTAGACTCGACAGCGCGCTCCCAGGTCTCTCTGACTGAATTCTCTGTGAGACACACACACACACACACACAGACACAGAGACAGACACACACACACAGAGACACAGAGACAGACACAGAGACAGACACAGAGAGAGAGAGAGAGAGACAGAGACATACATACAGACACACAGACACACACACACAGCGACAGACAAACACACACACACAGCGACAGACAGACAAACACACACACACAGCGACACACAGAGACAGAGACAGACACACACACACACTGACACACACACTCACACACACAGACACTGACACACACACACAATGGCACACACACACACACACGTAAATGCATGACCTGCTGTATGTGTTACTAGAAGTTCAGTATACAAATGAAACATGATTTCGTAGAATGATTCTTGTTTAAGAAAATCTTTATTTTAGTGGTGTTCCGATACCTTCAGGTTGAGGACTACATCGTATGATTTTATTTTATTTTTTTAAGCATTGTGAGTCCAAGGGCCAAAAAAAACAACACTTTCTACTCTGTGACGTAGTTGCGTCATCTTAGCGTGAGAGAATTGTTTACCCACAGTAAACACAGCAGCGCACGCATTTTGGTTTTGTGGTATGGGCAAAAAAAAAAAAAAAACTTTGTTCCAGGATTCACAGACAGTTCTATTGTGGATTTGTTCAAATTATCAAATGTTGTGGTTTAGCTCCGTCACGCCGATTTTGATAGGTGCTGTTTTATTCAAATTAAGCCAACACAAGCTCGCTGATACAAAGGCATTTCTGATGGCCGTATCGCTTAAATACCAGGGTCCGCTACACGATTGGATTTGTGCACGACTTAACCCTGCCTGATGCAACTGTGCGCTTAAATATATCGTGCAAAAAGCCTTACCCATGAAGTACATTGTAACGATGCAGAATAACATTGTAATCACGTGTCAGCACGCGTGCATTTACAAAGTAACTACGCAGTAAATCGAGACGCATACTGGAAAGCGTTACCAATATTAATACCAAGTTTCATCACAATCTTTTTCTAGATGTAGGGGAAAAAACATGCAGCCCGTGTGTTAGGTTTTTCCTGCACCTCTCAGATAATGAGCGGTTTCCAGCTGACTCCCACACAGAAGGAGAACACTCTGACCTGCCGCTGTTGTTTTTTCTTGTTGGGATGTGTAGGGAGGAAGGTTTTAACAGAGAAACGAAAGCTACAGGCAGCCAAGCACAGTTTCAGTTCTGAATTCTATAAGCCACCACTGTTCCTGTACTTTCAAATCTACTTCATGCAGACATTTCCTGCAACGACATTGTTTCATTCATTCAAGCGTTGGCCGTTCATAGAACCTCGCAAACTAATCCCAGGACATATGACCTGATACGCATTCCCATCCCTTATAAAAGATCCCCACAGCAAAGTGTAGTCAAACACAGTGAAAGCATGGTAAAGCATAGGGAAGCATTGTAAAGCACAGAGAGGTGTGGTAAAGCATAGGGAAGCATTGTAAAGCACAGAGAGGTCTGGTAAAGCATAGGGAAGCATTGTAAAGCACAGAGAGGTCTGGTAAAGCATAGGGAAGCATTGTAAAGCACAGAGAGGTCTGGTAAAAGCATAGGAAGCATTGTAAAGCACAGAGAGGTCTGGTAAAGCATAGGGAAGCATTGTAAAGCACAGAGAGGTCTGGTAAAAGCATAGGGAAGCATTGTAAAGCACAGAGAGGTCTGGTAAAGCATTAGGGAAGCATTGTAAAAGCACAGAGAGGTCTGGTGAAGCATAGGGAAGCATTGTAAAGCACAGAGAGGTCTGGTGAAGCATAGGGAAGCATTGTAAAGCACAGAGAGGTCTGGTAAAGCATAGGGAAGCATTGTAAAGCACAGAGAGGTCTGGTAAAGCATAGGGAAGCATTCTAAAGCACAGAGAGGTGTGGTAAAGCATAGATAAGCATTGTAAAGCACAGAGAGGTCCGGTAAAGTATAGTAAAACAAACAACCATGATACTATAACCACCATTATAGTAAAAGCTATACCCATAGTTAAAGCACAGTAAAGTGTAATAAAGCTCAGTAAAGGCATGGTAAAGCATAGGGGAGCACTGTAAAGAATAGTGAGGTATGGCAACCCATAATCCATAAAGTGGCACAGTGCAGTTCAAGACACTGTTGAAATTGAAGACATTCGTCAAAACAAAATGGTATCGTTACCTTTTAACAGGTAGGGAACAAAAATGAGGCTGAATGATCTATTTTAAAAAGCGTTTTTAAAAGCGTATTTCTTACATGAAAATCCTTTTCCAAGCAAAGCAGTCATGCAATTTGATATTGGAGGTCGGGGGCATGCCTTGGCCTTTGGGATGGTCCTCCCTCCTCCCGTCTATGAGATTGTTGTTTCTGTAACAGCACATCCGCCTTGTTCCTTGACCTGTAAAAAACAACAATTATCCAGGCTGCAGAAGATCTATTAGGCTGGCTTGCTGCTCAGTAATCATGCCCTCAAGCCACACCCCCCCTTCGCATGCCAGGAAACATTCCTTACATAAAGGCACTTGGGCGTTCGCTGAGGAGCGTTTCGGGGAAACTCACCGAGGGGCACGTTTCAGTGCGGGAAGGGAAATGCTGACACATCCAGTGGGCTCCCAAAGCACGCAAACATGCAGAATGCATTCAGTTAGTCTAAACACAATTCCTTCGCTGCTGACATCATTTAGACATCATTTCTTTTGCTGAAAAAAAAAAAAACTCTCACTCGGAAATTGCTTTTGTGGAGTATTCATTTAAAAATCGGCAGGGATTTTAAAAAAGAAATCCTTTCGTTAATGAAAAAAAACTGTCCTTCCTTCATGTTTACAATCAAGGTACCCCCCCCCCCCCATCAATGGCAGTTCACTTCCGCATTTGTCAGTTTTTTTTACGAAAATGCGCTTCCGATCAGTTTAAACAGACGTTAATCACCTTTGATTGGTACTCAATTGTAAAGGTGAGGGAAGGACATATTTTCTCCTTTTGAAATCAACATGTTAATGCATGGGTTTACTGAATACCTGCCGATAAACACTTCTTAAAAGCCATTTGGAGTACAAGCACCAGCACACCCCCTGTTATTCAGTAAACTGTATTACTGTGCAACACAGAGACAGGTAAGCTGATGCGACAGGCAGCGTTGTGTAAGGCACTACGAATCCTGCCCCCTGTTGGTGAGATGAGGTGAAAAGCTCTACAACCACGAAGATCAAATCCACCACGACACCGACGCAATTGGATCAATGGAATTAAACCCAGAGTCTTAAACGGGGTAATTGTTCAAATTCCTAATGAACCCCCTGGGCTGAATCCCACAGGAATCTGAGTTCTGAAGCCGTTCGTTGTGAATGCAGCCCCCTGTTCATTCCCGTAGATCTGAATTACCCGCGCGTTGATTCCGTGTTGCTTTGTAAAGCGCTACGCTGGGACTGCGAGAAGTGTTCATTCATCCGTGAACGTTGCCAAACCCAGTTTCTAGCATAGCTCGAAAACCCCCTTTGTTAGCCCCAGGCACAGGACTTGGCTGGCTGCGCAGTTTATTTTAGAAAGCGGCTGGGAATGTACAGTCATTTGTGAAAGTGGTTTTAGGAGAGGCAGGTGCGTGATTGTTCATCTGATTAACGGCAAATATTATAAGTTCCTGCTCATCCTACTTACCCTGCATGACGTGTCTCGAATCACTGTGTATGTGCGGTTAAATTATAAACACATGTGCACTTTCACATCACTCCAATGTTACTATGCATAGTTGCAATGTAATGAGCAAATCACTTTGCAGGCTCTAACCCTAACCCCTTTCTGATACAATTGTGTACTTACATATACCAGAAAGATTTGCATTGTAACAATGCATAATAGCATTGTAATGCTGTCCAAGCACACATGCATTTACTCAGAAAGCACAATACACAGAGACAGCTGGAGATTTCGTTAACGATGTCATGGTGCTCTTGAAAAATGCAGCTTTTGTAAGAGCTGAGAACAATGAATTAAAAAGCCCTAATTAAGCTAATTAGCTCACTTAAGGGTTTAGTAATTGAGAATTGGAATGAAAGCCAGCCAGCCAGCCAGACAGACACGGGGGGAGGGTCCCTGGGACCAGGCTTGGGAAACCCTGTTCTGCACAGGAAAAGGGAGGTTGGGGGAGCGCAGTGGCGCCTCAGAGGGTACGGGAGTCTTTTGCATGATTTAGTTGTTTAGTCGATGGGGAAGATAAGGAGCAGGCAGGATGCGCTGTGATCGGAAGATGTCTGGCTGGATGTTGTTTTTTGCAAAGCCTGGAAGAGTCTTCATCCACTGGGCAGGCGCTCTGTTAAAAGGCAGGCAGTCTCTCTGTCAGTTTGGGTATTTCATGACGTCTGCAGTGTTTCCAGCTGCTTTACTGAAAATCTGCAATGAAATTCATGCTCCTGTTTATCTGGGGGTTACTGCTGGTTACTACAGCAGGTAAGTGTATTATTATTATTATTATTATTATTATTATTATTATTAAGTTAATACACTAGTTTGCACATGTATTAGAACACCCCGTTGCTTCTGTAGCTCTGATTTACTGTGCCTGTGAAATCAAACCACCGGAACTGAAAATCTGGGAACATTGTCCAAATAGGCAGATTAGTGATGGTCTAATTTAATTGATGACTTTAACAGGCCACCCATGCAATTCATTTAAAACAGTAAGAGAAAAGGAACACGGAGCCACGCGTGGTAAAATGCACAAGACTTTTTCACACATGCTCTCAGAAATAAATAAATAAATTAACTCACTTCTTTTTCTCTTTTTGTTTTTAGAAACCAGAGTAGAAATCATCCCATCTCTTGGATATATTGAACTGAACGAGTCCAAGGTGTTTGTCTGTGCAGGTCTGTATTGTATTCGTTACTTTTCCCATGGTTATACTACACATTTACCACAGCTTACCGTGGATTGCCATGTTTTGTAATAACATTAATTCAGTTGCCAGTTACACTATGTACAGTTGCCAAATAATACCCTTACCTGCTCTAGAAACCAGAAATAACTCCAGATAAACAGAAGCACAGATTTAACTGCAGGCTTTCAGTAACTAGACTTCTTGAAATGCCCAAACTGACAGAGTGACCGCCTGCCTTTTAACAGAGGGCCTGCCCAGTGGATGAAGACACAGTTAAAAAATAAAAATGACACTGTGTTGCTTTTCAGTGGAGGGCGCTGTGCAGGAGATGAAATGGATCCACCCTAGCGGTAAACCAATCAAAGAGGGGGAAGACGAGCGACTCCAAGTGGAACAAGCAGACAAGATGGTCTCTAAGCTGGTGATCAGAGACGCACAGCTGCCAGACGCGGGCAGATACCAGTGTGTGTGCCGTTTTAATGAGAGCTACACGGAGACCGCCTTCGTCACAGTCACCATCATCCGTAAGAAACGCTGTTTGTTTCTGTTAGGTTTCACTGGAGGGTTGTGCAAGTACTCCTGAGCACTCCTCTTTAACATGTTGTAAGTTGTTAGGAGTTCTTTCAAATGGAAGAAATCCATTTCCCTTATCCTTGATTTTTTGCCCTCGCTTACACAAGTGCTGGCGATAAATCAATGACAGTGGGTGCGTTAGGAAAGTAAGCCGCTCTGAGCAGTGAAAGAACCCACTTAACACAGTGCCCTGCTCCACTCTCTCTAAGCAGCTCAGAGGGGATTTCCGTTATTTGTTTATTTAGCAGACGCCTTTATCCAAGGCGACTTACACAGACTAGGGTGTGTGAGCTACGCATCAGCTGCAGAGTCACTTACAACTACCTCTCACCCGAAAGATGGAGCACAAGGAGGTTAAGTGACTTGCTCAGGGTCACACACAGTGAGTCAGTGGCTGAGGTGGGATTTGAACCTCCTGGTATCAAGCCTTTTTCTTTAACCATCGGACCCACACAGCCTCATCCGAAAAACTCTCGCTCTCAGTCGATTGGTTGCTTAATGTGCCCAGTCTGGTTTAACAGACCTGTAAGATTCTTTACCTGTAAGATTTAATCCCACCATTGCACAGAGTCTCATTCTCCCAGGCAGTGTGGGGTAGAGTGTTGCAGGGGGACAGGTTAACGGTTACACTCTGGTGTACCAGCTGTGCTTAGAGAGAATGTTCCAGAGCTGTATTGTTTAAAACGGTGATGTGGGGGCTCCAGTTTGAAATACAATCGTGTTCCGTCTTCACCGGTGATCTCCCGCTTCTCGCTGCAGAAAAGCCAACCTTTCTGAACCCCAAAACGTACCACGAGTTCCTGGAAGGTTCGGACGCGTTCATTCCATGTGATGTCACCGGAATCCCTCAGCCCCTTGTGACCTGGAAGCGCAAAGGACAGGATGTGATGCGTACAGAGGACGGTAAGTCGCATACTGTCAAAGCATTTCGTCATCACTTCAGATGGACCGAGACAAAAAAAAAAGATACACGGTCTTAATGGCGTGAAGCTTTCCAATCTTGTGCTTGTGTTTACCAGGCTGTCTGACTGAATAAAACGAGGGATAGTAACCACAGGTGTGCCAATAACCAAAGTGATATTATGAAGAGCTTCTGCCAATTGAATCCCATTATATTCATGTCAATCTGGTGATAACGAGCACAGGGGGTCATTAAACAGGGGTGATGTAGCTTCAAACGACTTGTATATGGAAATTAAAAATAAATCAATTCAAATCCCCAGGTCGTTTCCTGCTGACTGCCCAGGGTCTCCTGATTCGGGGGGTCCGGGGGTCTGACCAGGGCCTCTATCGGTGCGAGGGGCGCATCGTGGACAGGGGGGAGGTGCACAGTTTGGATATCTCTGTGGTGGTGAACGGTAAGAACGACGAAAAATCAAGAGCTAATCGATCCATGATTTTCATTATCGTTTATCAACCGTTAATCATTAAAGAGATCTTTCATTCAGCTTTAAACTGTATATCATTTAAAATGGTTTTAATTGCGATATGACTAGTTTAAAATGAATTGACTGGCCTCCGTCGCTGCTTCTTCGCTTTTAAATTCAGAAAGTGATGTTTTTAATGCGATTAACAATATAATCAATAACGGTATTGTGTTTTAATTATGTGATGGGATCCCTACCCCTAGTCTTGCTGTAATTCAAGTGCCAGTACTGTGAATTATACGTTTACTTCTGCTACAGAACAGCGCCTTTCCCTGTTTGGGATCTACCCTTTCAGATCCCCGTCTTTAGAAGACCAAACGGCAAGATTCCGATACGATAACCTGATTGGTCGATTTATTCCCCTCCCCCTCCCAATTCTAGCTCCTCCCACTGCCCGGATTCGAGAGGGGGAGGTCAATGCGACGGCTGGCTCTGGCGTCAATGTCTCCTTGACCTGTCTGGCAAATGGACACCCCCATCCTTACATCAACTGGACCAGGTAGCTAGAGACGGCTTCAGTGAGGCACACTGCTATGCAATCTCGGACAGTCCTCTTTTATTAATTAATTTGTTTATTTAGCAGACGCCTTTATCCAAGGCGACTTACAGAGACTAGGGTGTGTGAACCATGCATCAGCTGCAGAGTCACGTACAATTACGTCTCACCCGAAAGACGGAGCACAAGGAGGTTAAGTGACTTGCTCAGGGTCACACAATGAGTCAGTGGCTGAGGTGGGATTTGAACCGGGGACCTCCTGGTTACAAGCCTGTTTCTTTAACCACTGGACCACACAGCCTTTATGAGCTGCAGTGTTGTTTCGTGGCTCTGTCCAATCAAACTGCCACATCTACAGCAGCACCTAGAATTTGACAGTATTCCCATACTTTGGTGTCTCTCAGGAACGGAGGTCCTGTTGTGGCTGAACCCGGGCGGTTTGGGTTTAACTCGGACCAGAGCGTTCTGACAATCTACGCAGTGGAGAAGATGGACGAGGGGCAATACACCTGCATAGCCACCAACAAAATCAACAGCTCCAGTACCAACGTGACCCTGCACGTTTCAGGTACATTTGAATTCTATACCTTTTGGAGACCTCTTAATCCTTCAAGAGGATGTAGCCCTTTTAAAAGTTTCCCGTAGAAAAAACTTACTTCAAATCAAGAAACTCCATAGATGATCTCTTTAAGATTAGACTAGACAGCATTACTACATTATACATTATTTACTGTACAGTCTTTGCTCTTTGACCTCGCCTTTCAAGGTGCCCCTGCCTGTAAAATTAGCTTACAGATAAGCGAGGCTGACTGTAGGAAAGCCATGGGCAAGGGGGGGGGGGCAGGACAGCTGCTCTTCCTCCCCGTTAGACGAAGCCACAAAGCAGGTGGAGGCTGGGGAGGAGGAAGAGGAGAGGGGACGTAATGGATTAGTAAAGTATGGCGGGTCATTGGCGAGTTCATTTTTCATCACGTTGAGAGCGTGGGATTTAAAGCTGTAGGTAAGTTACTAACATACTTTTTTGGGTTTTTTTGCAGCCAATCAAACAGAAGAGGAGGTGCCGTCACCCCACAGCACTCGACACACTGTGCAGGCGACCGGCGGGCAAGCTGCTGTCGTCGGTATCCTGGACAGTATGAAGGATCAGCAGGCGGCGCAGCTGGCAGTTCTGCAAAGGCTGGCTGCACAGCAGGAGATCCTGGCGCGGAGAGTGGCAGAGATCGGGGCCGGGATTAGCCAGCTCACCATTCTCCAGAGTCTGAGCCCTCCGGAGAAAGATCACGACTAGCCGGCTTCTGCCGTGCCCCCGGTCTGATCGCCGGGATCACAGACGGAAGACGTGTGGTTTTGTACTGGAGGTGCTTCCTAAGAATCAGACGTGCGATAAATCGACGACCTCTTGAGAAAACTCAATCATCCATTGCACACGGCTACAGCCAAAATCTTTGCCTCAATAGAATGAACTCATTTTTCTTCATAAAGTTGATGCCTGGTATTTAGACTATCCTGGGCTCAGGACACATGTGACCACAGTCTGTTTTTTGTATCAGATTATCAATAGATAAGTCAAGGTGATCATGGTTAATTTTTTACCATATTTCATGCCATACATGGCCCAACCGTCAATGAAAACAGAAAGCTTGGCAGATTGTTATTATTTGTTTCTTAGCAGACGTCCTTATCCAGGGTGACTTACAATTGTTACAAGATATCATTTTTACATACAATTACCCATTTATGCAGTTGGGTTTTTACTGGAGCAATCTAGGTAAAGTACCTTGCTCAAGGGTACAGCAGCAGTGTCCCCCACCTGGGATTGAACCCACAACCCTCCGGTCAAGAGTCCAGGGCCCTAACCACTACTCCACACTGCTAATTATTAATTAGTGATTCAGCATTTAGTTTTATCCAAAGCGACTCGCAGAGACTAGGGGGGTGAACACTGCATCATCAATAACTGCTGCTGCTGCTGCTGCTGCAGAGTCACTTCCAATAGGAGCTCGTTTGTTTTATGACGTCTCATCCGAACATGACAGATATATTGTTCAGCAATACGAATATAACTTGTGTATTGACGTCAGCTGGTGCTTAAAGGTTAATTAAAGGGGAGCACGTGGTTAAAGAAAGCGGGTTACCGTGGGAACAATGTCACGGGATCTTCAGCAGACGTTAACATTGAGTAGATCGGTCTGCATGACTTATATAACTTTCTCGTGTTAGGAAGCTCTGGGTTAATATTAAACCGACACTGCATAGGAAGGACGGAAAAAACCCCACAATGAAGCCTTGTATTGTCACAAAGTCCCCGTGCGTGTTTTCACAAGGCGTTGAACAAACACGATAGCATTCTCTGAAATACAGACCTGGAGTTTGCACCTTTCCGTCGTCTTCATTTTAAGCGCAGGCGCTTTCCCCTCAAACACAAAGCGAAGGAGACGAGATACCTTGAATCGCACTCACTAAACAAATCATTAAAACCACACGAGCTTTCAACAACTCAAAAAGTCGTCTTCTTCAGGTGACGTTCCCCTGTGTAATGTAAAATACAGACACGAGAAAGCTACATCGACACATGAGACACGTCGCCATTTGAACCAATTACTTAGCAGCAGTAACGTAGCACAGGACATTAAAAGGGCATGGGCTCATTATTATTATTATTATTATTATTTGTTTATTTAGCAGACGCCTTTATCCAAGGCGACTTACAGAGACTAGGGTGTGTGAACTATGCATCAGCTGCAGAGTCACTTACAACTACGCCTCACCCGAAAGACGGAGCACAAGGAGGTGAAGTGACTTGTTCAGGGTCACACAATGAGTTAGTGGCTGAGGTGGGATTTAAACCGGGGACCTCCTGGTTACAAGCCCTTTACTTTAACCACTGGACCACACAGCCTCCTATGATCATTCAGAGAAAAAAAAGCACTTTGGGGGCACAAGGGCAGACAGGCAGGTGTATAAGCCCCCCTGTGCACGTCACTGCTTAGCGACAACTACACCTATACCGCTGTGGGGTCAGCGTTTGAAACGTTTATAGCAGGGTCTACGTAGTAGACACATTAAATACGTCAATAATCTCAGCTTTGTGTCTGTTTTACGTAATTTACTTAGATGTAGTGACGTAGAACCTGTTCGTAAGTGTTCGGTGGTTATGTTTAATTACGTTGGTGCGCGAGGTGGTGCCCACAGCCCAAATACTAAACAAAGTTACCTCAGAGATCTGTCCCATTCCGGGAATTCTGGCTGCACAAACCTACCGCAGGAATAACGCCTGCATCCGATGTGTTATGCACGATAACATCTTCCGTTGTTAATGACTTGGAACAAATATTCAAAGTGAAAGTCTGAAGAAATAAACGCGAAAGTTACACAAGTCTTTTTTTAAGAGGAAGCTGCATTGACACATGGGCATTTAAACGTTAAACTTGTTTCTCGGTTAAGAAACTTAAACTACGTTTTCAGAACAATATAGTTATAGTGAAAGTAAAAATAACGGGTTAAAAAGAACAAATGCTCCAAAAAAATACAAAGTAGCCCACTTAATATTGTATAGTGTTCAGTTCTGTTTCTTTTTCTGGAATAAATCTGTTTCTAAACGCTGGGGCAGCAAACAGCCTTTCTGGTTTAATTTTTAAAACACGTCTTTATATGACCTTTAAAATCCTTATTAAGAAAATTGCACACGATATGATGCAATCGATTCAAACTGCCTTTCCAAATTGCCTTACTGGTAATGTACGGCTGCCGGGAAGCAGGCCAGAAAGCAGAGAATTCAAAGGAGCTAAAACACTTTGATTGCATTTGATAGAATGGGCGGATTATCCTGCTGGAGCCGCCTGGTGGACAAAGTACAGAACAACAACAGCAGAAAAGTCCCTTTCACGGCCAGTGACTTAACTAGACCCTCAAATGAACTGATAATTTGCTTAATTAGATCTTTGTATTTGTTTTCAGCTCTTAAACAGCTGCAGATTTCTAATTAGCCCTAACATTTAATTTTTAGGAGCCGGGAATAATTAAAAAGGTCTCATTAAGCAAATGACTAGTTCCACTAAGGGTCTAGTCTCGAGCTCAGTTGGAAGACACAGGGGGTCCCAGGATCGGGGTTCGGATTTCCCTGATTTCTACAGTACCAAAAATAAAGTAAGCAAACACGTAAGGATAAAAGTGTTCTTGGAGTAGTTTGGGGAATTGTGCGCATTTATACTGTAGAACATGGAAGCAAAAACAAGTTCCGGTGTAGTTTTAGAAAGTGGTACGTCATCAGAATGCGGCGCGCGTACCAAAACTTGACCCGTGAAATGTCAGAAAGTGGTACGTTGTCACACTGAAAGTGGTACGCGGTCAGATTTCAATCAATTCCGATCAGATGGGTGTTTTCCGATTGTCAAACAGAGGTACATTTACCATTAATTACAATATATATATATATATTTTTTTGGAAACATAAACTGGAAACAGACAATCGGTTTCTCTAAAATAAAAAATAAAACATAAAAAATTCACGAGAAACAAGACAAAATGAGAAACCCACCGCAAAGTCGCACGAGTGAAAAAGAAAACTGTACAAGACCCAATGTATTGCGCAGGATAAATATCTGCATACTATTTTCATAATGGTGGAAAAATATGATAAATTACATTAACAACGGTGTAAAAGACTGGAAAATATGACGCATTGTATTTAAAGAGATGTAAAAGACATAACGTACCAGATTCGAACGGGCGCTTCCCTGCTTTAGCGGAAGTTGTTTATGCATGACTTCCGCTTTTCACCCCATACCTTAAAATAACAATACACCAGTGTAAACATAAAATACATGAGGAAAATAAACGCTGTTCTCACAGGTGAAGGGGGGCTTTCACCCCGTCTCATACTCCAAACATTTCCTTTGATGTCGTCGCTAATCACACCACCAGGCCTGACACAAAAGCCGGACGCAGTCTTTGTTCTAGCTTTACGTTTGAAATCCTTAAAACATCTTGGAAAAAAAAAATAAATTAAAATATATCTAAACGGGGCTCCATGGGAACAGGCTCCCAGTAAGAATATCGCTGTGGTTATTTATTATCTCACTTACACCTGTCAGTCACGCGACTCATTATCACATAATTATTGTATTATTTATTTTAACGAGGACTGCCTTAGTTTTTGGGGGGTTCCAGCTGAGACCGCTTAGCTCATTCTCACGGGAGTCCGGTCTTCTATTTATTTTATTTTATTTATTTATTTATTTATTTATTTATTAATTTATTTCTCAAGGAACGTCGTCATGATCACGTGTTGGTCAGACCTCTGCACTGCGGGCAAGGCTCGCGTGTTTCTTAGCTGATAACTTTTAAAATGGTAAGGTGTCCCACATTCTAAAAGTCTTTTTTTTTTTTTTCAAGTTCAGATAACAAATAGCAGGCACAGAGTTTATCACTTCGTTTGCTGATAAGGTCCAGCTTTTCAACTGATAAGTTTCTGTTAGCCCACGGCGGTGTGCGAAAAAAACCCTTCAGAACCTATTGTAGAAACCCGCTCACAGCAGCGATAACGGAATGGAGTCGGGCTGCCCTTGAAGTCACAACGACCTTGAAGAATTTCCAAAGTTTAACCATGTTTGGTTTTGTATCTAGAATATTTCTCAAACTTGAAACGCTGGTAGTTATTTTTAAAGACACGGGGGGGCCTAAAATAAAGTTATTATTATTATTATTATTATTATTATTATTATTATTATTATTATTATTATTATGTTTTTCCCCGGTTTCCGGTTGTGCTCCCTCGCCACAGCTCAGGAGAATCGAAGGTCAGGAATGACGTAGTTTACACGAGCATTGTGACGGATCAAGTTTGCCCAACCATTTGGTACGGCGATGGCAGCTTTCAAGGCAATAGTTAATAATGTAACCCAGTCACTGTGCCAGAACGGGGAATGGACTGAGATGCATGGCAGAGACTACAGGAATCTTCCATGGCCGCCACAATCCCTGGATCTCAATGCAGCTGAGCACGTCTGGGATGAACTTGAACCGGCGTTCTACAGGAAAAGGCGCTATATAAAAGTATAATTGATTGATTGATTAATGACTGAATAGATTAACAACCCTCACCATACCCTTTTGCCATTGCAATGTAATTCCAGTGCAGTCTAGTCTAGTGATATTAAATTGCAGTTACAATGCAGGGATGGGAATAAGACTCCCGTTGCACTGCAGTGTGATCCATTCCAGGTTTCACTATAGGAGTTTAATAATAAGACACACCTTAGCTTGTTACCTAGAGACACAGTGGCAAATCAAGCTGGTAGTAAAACCTGGAATGGGTGACACTGCTGTGCAATAGGAGTCCTATTACCATCCCTCATGTAGAACATGCAGATATAGTCTGTCAGACTTGTGGAGGTATACTGAAAAATAGTGCAGATCTACATTTAAAAGACCCGATCAACCTTCATCTAATGAATTGCAGAGGCATAATAAGCGTCGCTTTCTCCAATACAGACAATACAGAGAGCTCTTTGTGATGTCAAAAGAACTCTCTGACACGCTTGTGACGCAATAAGTACGCAGGAGTGAGACGCGCGGATTTGTTCTCGCTCTTTGATAAGATAACGCCGCGCGCGGGCAGGCAGGCACATTCTTGCACTTGTTTGCATAGGACTCCTGAAGGTGCGCAGTGGAATCATTCACGCCAGGGGTGCGAGGCTGTGGTTGGCTGGTTTAGAGAGAGCGTGGGCGTGGTTTAGTGGGATTAAAGGGGCTTTTGCAATGTTATTATTTTTATTTTTTTTGTAGGTGATTTATTATGATTTTATAAAATGTTTTGAAATTTTTAAGCAGTCGGGGTGAACTCTATGGAGTTCGAGAAGCTGCTGTGGTTGAAGAAACAAAAACATATGCATGATAAAATAGATACATGGACAGGAAAATTGGTTCACATCAAGAATTTAGAACAGGATTGGAACAAAGATCAGGAGCCAGCTTTGAGCGGCCCTGCTCTTTAGGTTTGGTGGGAGTGAGTGGACTTAGTTTCCTCTCTCCGTTCACTTCCTGTGTTACAAGTATTAAGTCCCCCCCTTCCTGACTCCACACAGGTTCCTCTGCGGGGGACTGAAACCGAGCGCAGAACTCAGGTGGGGTCTTATTTACTGTGACACAGGAAGAAGGTGAACTTATAGTGTTGTGGCAGGAGAGCGTTTCACCTGAATGAAAATACCGAATGAAAAAACAAAAGTGCAGCATGGCTGTTAACAGTGTAGACTGTGTTATGTTATTTCAGCTGTCTCTACATGCAGTTTATACCGTATATATGTGAGAAATCAAAAGCAGCACACAGACTCTCTATCCGGGGAGAATCCGGACCCGACAGGAGACTCATCAAGCACTGGAAATAATCAAAGACGAAGAAGAGTCACGGCCAGTCTGCCCCTACCGTGCTCTCTGAAGAAGACAGAAGCTGAAATCTCTCTCTCTCTCTCTCTCTCTCTCTCTCTCTCTCTCTCTCTCTCTCTCTCTCTCTCTCTCTCTCTCTCTCTCTCGTTAACTGTAAATATTTAAGGCACAAATAAATACTTAGATGAAGCTTACAAAAGGGCTTGTAACCAGGAGGTCCCTGGTTCAAATCCCACCTCAGCCACTGACTCACTGTGTGTGACCCTGAGCAAGTCACTTAACCTCCTTGTGCTCCGTCTTTCGGGTGAGACGTAGTTGTAAGTGACTCTGCAGCTGATGCATAGTTCACACACCCTAGTCTCTGTAAGTCGCCTTGGATAAAGGCGTCTGCTAAATAAACAAATAATAATAATACTTTCTGATTTGAAAAACTTAATAATAATAATAATAATAATAATAATAATAATAATAATAATAATAATAAAATGAAGGACCTTTTCGGTGTATTAAAAGGTAGGTCGCGTATTTAAAGGTTGCTCAATGACAACACTGAAAGAACAACATGCCGCTTTGCGCTGATAAAGCAGCTCGCTATCAGCTGAAGGGCACACAAAGGGTTTTTGAAAACTCCACCGAGCACAACGCCAGGTATCGTGTGTGACTCTGTGCTGGAAGGAGGGGGGCGAGCCGCGTATATAAGCGTCATCTTTCACACCTGCGATATTGTTGTTCAGAGTTTGGGGAGGGCTTGGAGTAAGGAGTTTGGAGAGAAAGAGAGGCTGAGAGTTTGGAAAGTTTTACAGCTCCAAGAACTCGGGAAAACAAGAGCTGCTTTAGGCGGACACGGGGTATTTTGTAACGGGACAAGATGGTGAAGAACGTAAGTAGACGTCGACGTCACGCATCGTCTTCATTTTTCAATAAACGCCCATATGATTTGCAGCCAAAAAAAAAAATCCGTATGAAAAAATCTACGATGATAAAATCGCATTTATTTTACAGTTCATCTCATAACATCATGCTCATTCATACAACATAAACATGCACTATAAATATATGTCAAATCATATACATAGGAATACATACATATGCATATATTTTAAAGAGATATAAAAATGTTTGCATTTTACCTTATGGATAATTTACTCAAGACTGACCTTAATTTTGTTATTCATATTTTTTTCCCTTAAAATATTAATAAACCAAAAAAATGCATGATCTAATAATTAAAGACAAAGTCGTTTATTAGCGACTGTTTCCGCCTTAATAGATTACTTTCCATCTACAAAAAGCATTTCCAGTGATTGGATATATAGTATGACGTTTTCATATTCCCTGAAGGCTAGATCATTAATATATTGTCTTCTGTAGCTATAGTACAAACGTTTCGGCTCATACGTTATTTCATCGCCTTATAATGTAGAAGTTTTTCTGCTCTGTTTTTGTATAAATGCCGCTACCATAGATTGAGCCCAGCAAGTTAGATCATTCGAGATACAATGGGTCACTGCAATAGACGCGCAATTATATTCGCTTGTCAATACTACAGTATTAATATTATCTAAAACCTCCGCTTGGATGTCCCGTTTTTTTGTACCTCAGGAGGTAGCGATAGTTCTCACCCCTGTGTCCCCCAGGACTCGTACGAGGTGTTTGTGGAGATGGAGCGGGACGGCAACGGAGAGATGGGCGTCAAAATCAAGAAGAAAAAGGAGAAGAAGAAGGAGAGAATGGAGAACATGAAAAAGGAAATTGATATCGTGAGTTAACAGCGCCAGGCCGGCCGCTGAAGTAGCCGGTCAGCCCTTATATGACGTCAGAATCCACAACGCCAGCGTGTTCATTGAACGCAATACACGTCACCTCGAGAACGCTGGATACGTCAGCGATCATTTATAACGCCATGCCGAAAGAACCGCAGAACACAACGTCATCAGCGCTATGATATGTCGCTGGTGAATGCATTTCAAAACGCGTTTCTGTTTAGTTCAGACTGTCACTGATTCCTTTACACCAGCTTTATTGAGAAAATATTATCTTTGACAACTTCGAAATGGGGAAAAAAAAATCATAACTGTTTATCAGAAACATATCTAGATATGAAAAAAGGAACACTTTACATTGTGTTTCTATTGACTGTGTGTTTACATCGGAGTTACTTAGTAAATGCAGGTGTGCTTACACATCATTACAATGTTAGTGTGCACGGTTACAATGGACTTCATGTGAACATCTTTTTGCAATATATCTGTAGTACACACCTGTATCAGAAAAGGGTTAGGGTTAGGCTTATATTACATTGTAAATAGGCATAATAACGTTGTAATGCTGGGTAAGCACGCATGCATTTACTCAGAAAGCACTCTGTAAAGACACAGCAATTAGAGACGCTTCATGGAAAGTGTTACTAAAAGAAAAAGTCATTTTAAATGTATAAATTGGTCACCCCTGTGTTCTGTATTACGGCCACTTCCTTCAATTTAATTACCTTTAAAAAGCCTAACAGGCAGAAAATTATCAATGTTTCTATAAACAAACCCTTTGAAACTGTGAGGCTGACGTAGATCAAAAAAAATGAATAGAAACCAAAAATATAGATATAAATAAATAAATTAAAACAGTTCTCATAAAAAAAACAGAAAGCTAAAACGAATCACAGCACGGCTATGCTGTTCAATATAAAGCGCTCCTTGTCGCTGTCTCCTCTTCTTTCCTACAGGACGACCATCAGCTGTCTTTCGAGGAGCTTGAAATGAAATACACCACCAGCGTCACCAAGGTGAGCGACCGCAGGACAATACAGTAAGACTCCCGCTGCAGAGCGGCTTGATCCATTCCTGGTTTCACTGTGAGTTTAATGATAAGACACACCTGAGCTTGTTAGGGTTGGGATTAGGGTGAGGGCGAGGGCGAGGGTGAGGGCGAGGGCGAGGGCGAGGGCGAGGATGAGGGTTACCAGTGTTTGAAATGGAGAAAGTGTGGGTACGCAGAGAAATGGGGGGGGCAGGATAGAGGTAAGGATGGGGAGGGGGTGTGGGGTAATGGTGGTACTGCATGAGTCTGCAACATTGTAACTAAAACATGTAACTCGCAAGTGAACTGAAATTAGAAAGCACTCACCAAACAAGGTGATACTACGTGACACGGAAGGCATTCTGGGGACTGTAGTCCCACAGTATATCATAACAAAACAGATTAGAACCGCACACACCGTGGAGACTACAACTCCCAAGCAGCTGAAAGCACACTTTCAAAAAATCTCTACAAGCCCAGTGGCTATAATACAGAAGGGCCCGGTAATGGCATACTGGAGAGACACACCTCAAGCACTGCCTGTAACTTCACTGCCTGCCCCTCCTCTCTCCTGTAGGGTATGACTTCCACCATGGCAGCCCAGGTCCTGGAACGGGACGGCTGTAACGAGCTGAAGCCCCCCAAGGGGACCCCGGAATACATCAAGTTCGCCCGGCAGCTGGCAGGGGGGCTGCAGTGCCTCATGTGGGTGGCCGCTGTCATCTGTTTCATCGCTTTCGGGATCTTGATGGGACAAGGAAACCTCACCAGCTATGACGATGTAAGGCTCTCCCCTCCCATGTGTTGCGTTTCTCTCCGCAGTCAAGTTTCACGGGAGTTTCTGTGAAGCAGGAGAGCTGACAGAGGGAAGGAAGCAGAATGGTACGGAGGTCGTTTTAAAGAGGAGGTGCAGATTAGAGTTTCCTAACGGTAATGGTAGCAGGCTGAAGAAACACATATTTATACACACACACACACACACAGTGCATACATACATAATAATGCAAACATGCATGAATCCATATACATATATCATTTCCATACAGAACATTATTTAGTTGTAATCAGTCATATTTTTCTCGAATAAATTAAGTAACATCAGTCTTCATATACATGCACACATGTATACACATTGCATGCTGAACATACATACATGCGTACATACATGCATATACATGCATACTCCTAATGCCAAACTGTCCATTCTTGGGTCTTAACAAGACAAAGATCTCTTCTTATTAAATGGAAAAAACAGATCGCCAAAGAGAGAAAGAATAAATCTCAATCTCAATCTCTCTCTCTCTCTCTCTCTCTCTCTCTCTCTCTCTCTCTCTCTCTCTCTCTCTCTCTCTCTCTCTCTCTCTCTCTCTCTCTCTCTCTCAGTTATATTTGGCTATCGTCCTGATCGCTGTCGTGGTTGTTACTGGCTGCTTCGGTTACTACCAGGAGTTTAAAAGCACAAACATCATTGCCAGTTTCAAAAACCTTGTCCCTCAGGTAAGTACCTGATTACAAAAATACATAACCTCCGAGCTGGAAATTACCCAAGATTACAACACAGTTATGATCTGGTGCGTCATTAAAGGGCAAAGGTGTGTAAAGGGCGGCGGCGTGGGGCAGTCGCACAGTCAGGCAGGGCTGTGTGGTGTGCAGGGGGAGTTGCACAGTCAGGGGAGCGCAGGGGTCCCCGAGGGTCTCCCCTGGTAAAGGCAGGGCTGTGTGGTGTGCAGGGGGGAGTCACACAGTCAGGGGAGCTGTGTGGTGTGCAGGGGGTCCCGAGGGTCTCCCCTGGTAAAGGCAGGGCTGTGTGGTGTGCAGGGGGGAGTCACACAGTCAGGGGAGCGCAGGGGTCCCCGAGGGTCTCCCCTGGTAAAGGCATTGCTGCGTGGTGTGCAGGGGGAGTCACCCAGTCAGGGGAGCGCAGGTTCCTGGCTGTGTGAAGTCAACGGTCTTTGCTGGGGATTCTGGAGGTCTGTAGTTTTTTTTTTCACACACTAAACTTCAGTTCTGGCTTAGATTAGTATCTTGACCCGCCTGCTCTAGCACTGCTACTTGGCTCAAATGAAATCCTGAGTTTTGTGATATTTCACCAGCAAGCGACAGTGTTCCGGGACGGGCAGAAGTTCAACATCAACGCCAACCAGCTGGTGGTGGGGGACCTGGTGGAGGTGAAGGGGGGGGGACCGCGTGCCCGCGGACGTGCGCATCGTCTCCGCGCAGGGCTTCAAGGTATTATTATTATTATTATTATTATTATTATTATTATTATTATTATTATTATTATTAATAATAATTAGTCAGACGGTTTTATCTCTTTTAACTCTGCTTCATCAACAACTGCTGCTGCTGCTGTAGAGTCACTTACAATAGGAACCCCCTGTCATTGACAGTGAATCGTATTGTATAAGATACCTCATTTCACACAGTTTGAGCAGCCGGACCCTCTCGTCCAGACTGCACGTGATGACGTCTCTCTCACAGTATCCATCTCCTCCACCAGGTGGACAACTCTTCTCTGACTGGAGAGTCTGAGCCCCAGTCCAGGACCCCCGAGTTCACTCACGAAAACCCACTGGAGACCAAGAACATCGCCTTCTTCTCTACCACCTGCCTTGAAGGTACAAGAGAGAAGTTATGACTAACCCCGCCTCTAACCCATAACCCCGCCTCTAACCCATAACCCCGCCTCTAACCCCAACCCCGCCTCTAACCCATAACCCCCCCTCCAACCCATAACACCGCCTCTAATTTTAATTATGCCTCTAACCTAAAACCTAGCCTCTAACCCAAAACCCCACCTCCAGTCCTAACTCCACCTCTAACCCCGCCTCTAACCCTAACCCCGCCTCTAACCCTAACCCCGCCTCTAACCCATAACCCTGCCTCTAACCCATAACCCCGCCTCTAACCCTAACCCCGCCTCTAACCCTAACCCCACCTCCAGTCCTAACTCCACCTCTAGCCCTAACCCCGCCTCTAACCCTAACCCCGCCTCTAACCCTAACCCTGCCTCTAACCCAAACCCACCCCTAGTACAGCTAGGACCAAAAAGTTTGCATCACCCTATAGAATTAACACATTTGGCTTTATAAAGTCGAATGAAACCAGCTGAATAATGTTGCGTTAACATATTGATTACATATAATTTTAATTATGTCTCAAACCTAAAACTCTAGGTGATGCAAAACTTTTTGTCCAGAGCTGTCCATCGAAACTTTCTTCCCCTCCCTTCCTCGCAGGTGTTGCAACGGGCATTATAATCAACACTGGCGACCGTACGATCATCGAATGCGCGCACGCCAGCCTATTTGGGGTGGGGATTTAACAAGACTCCCATCGCCATCGAGATCCAAACGAATGAACAAACAAATCGCCGGCCTGGCTATCTTCTTCGGGGCCACCTTCTTCGTGGTCGCCATGACGATCGGCTACCGTTTCCTGGAAGCCATGATCTTCTTCATGGCCATCGTGGTGGCGTACGTGCCCGAGGGTCTGCTGGCTACCGTCACGGTGAGAGGAGGAAGGGTCAGGGGCCAGGTTGAGATCAATCAATCAATCAATCAATCAATCAATCAACCAATCAATCAATCAATCTTTATTTTATATAGTGCCTTTCAAAGTGGACCACCATCACTTTACAAGATAGTGAGGAACAATGCATGATACATTACATACAGTGAAATACAGGGCTTAGTGTGGTCCAGTGGTTAAAGAAAAGGGCTTGTAACCAGAAGGTCCCCGGTTCAAATCCCACCTCATCCACTGACTCATTGTGTAACCCTGAGCAAGTCACTTAACCTCCTTGTGCTCCGTCTTTATGGTGAGGCGTAGTTGTAAGTGACTCTGCAGCTGATGCATAGCTCACACACCCTAGTCTTTGTAAGTCACCTTGGATAAAGGCGTCTGCTAAATAAACAAATAATACTAATAAAATATAAACAGTAAAAGTCTCTCAGAATAACTCCCTGTCCCCCGTCCCCCTGTCTCCCCCGTCCCTCTCCAGGTGTGTCTCTCTCTGACAGCCAAGCGTCTGGCCAGAAAGAACTGTGTGGTGAAGAACCTGGAGGCCGTGGAGACGCTGGGGTCCACCTCGGTGATCTGCTCCGATAAGACCGGCACCCTCACCCAGAACAGGATGACCGTGTCCCACCTCTGGTTCGACAACCACATCCATGCCGCTGACACCACGGAGGACCAGTCAGGTAAGAGAAATGTGTCCAGTGAACCCGCACCACGAGAGCATCTGTCTGCCTGCCTGTCTATCTGTCTATCTATCTATCTGTCTGTCTGTCTGTCTATCTATCTGTCTGTCTGTGTCTGTCTGTATCTGTCTGCCTGCCTGCCTATCTGTCTGTCTGTCTGTCTCTGTCTGTCTGTCTGTCTCTATCTATCTATCTATCTATCTATCTATCTATCTATCTATCTGATATACAGCTTTACCAGTACATAGTTGATAGATGCCATGCCATGCAGGTGTGTATCTATCATTAGACTGCCATTTGAATTCATATTTCATATCTACAGCTCTGGCTAAAAGTTTTGCCTCCCCTAGAATTTTAGGATTGAGACATAATTAAAAAAATAAAAAATAAATATATGAACATAATTTAGATATTTTATTTACATCATGTAATCAAAGAATCTACAAAACGATATCGCACATAAAGTCTACCGGAAGCCATAATAGTAGTACAGCAGTATTTCATGTTAGATTTCGAAACGTCACATATTTTTCCATTTTCGTCAGTTTTTCCGTTCAGTATCTGGGAAACTACAAAGCGGTCGTATGTAATTCAATATGTTAACCTAACATTATTCAGCAGGTTTCATTCGACTTTATGAAACAAAATGAATTAATTCTACAGGGTGATGCAAAACATTTGCTGTATATAAAGTGTGTATAATATATATATATATTTATATATATTCCATGCTTATGTTTCAAGGTCAAAGTTTCGATCAGTCCTCGGAGACATGGCGAGCGCTGGGCAGAGTGGCTGGCTTGTGCAACAGAGCTGTCTTCAAACCAGGACAGGACGCTGTGCCAATCCCTAAGGTGACATCACAAACCACTGAATACAAGATCATATTATTAATGAGTCATTATTGATGAGTCATTTGGCAACTTACAGAGACTAGGGGGGTGAACTATGCTTCATCAACAACTGCTGCTGCTGCTGCTGCAGAGTCACTTCCAATAGGAGCTTGTTTGTTTTACGTCTCATCCGAAGGACGGAGCACAAGGAGGTGAAGCGACTTGCTCAGGGTCACACGCAGTGAGTCAGGGGCTGGGATTGAACCTGGAACCTCCTGGTAACAACCAAGCCCCTTTCTTGAACCACTGCACCATCAAGCCTCCTTTTATTAAGTATTAAAGTGTGTTGATAAGGAATGCTCCTACTGGAAGATGATTGGCTGACAGCACTGAAGCGTTTTCTGATCGGAAGAACATAAGAAAGGTTTACAAATGAGACTTTACAAAGCTCGACCGGTTCTTGGCAGCTGACTGATCTCAGAACTTGGTCGAGTCAGGTCTTAAAGGATCCCAGTGACTCAGCATCGACAGCGTGACCCATTCCATAACCTCACCACTTAATTTCCAACTGTGTGTCCTCTGGTCCTGGTTTGTTCTAAAGGTAATGGTTCAGGATAACTTTATCAACTCCTTTTAAGACTTGAAAGACTTCAGTCATGCGCCCCCCTCTGGTTCTTTTGTGTTCCAGGCTAAACAGCTGCAGTTGTGTTTCAGCCTGTCTCCATAGCTCAGTCCTTTAAGCCTTACTGGGATTTGTCTGGTAGCTCTTTGCTGGTCTCTCTCTGAGGTCGCGATGTGTGGAGAGTATCCATATGCAGCAGTGACTCACTGTTCTCACCCTCGTCTCTTCAGAGAGATGTAGTGGGAGACGCCTCAGAGACGGCCCTCTTGAAGTTTACTGAACTCGCCTTCGGAAACATCGTTGATTACCGGAACCGCTTCAAGAAAGTCTGTGAGCTCCCGTTCAACTCCACCAACAAGTTCCAGGTACAGTAAACCATCACAAGCGACAGAGGCAGGACAACCCTAAAACAAAAGGACTTAGCCAAGGTGACTTCCAGGTGTTACAGGGAAGCACAGGGTTACAATGCATGCTTCATACTTCATACAGTGTAGTTTACAGTAAGTGCAAATAATACTACTAGAATACAATATGAACTAGGATGCAACAAGTTAGGATTACAGCAAGTTAGATATAACTTGCAATAGTGAAAGGACAGTGCATCAGGAGAGGATCCAGTAGTGTGGTGCTGTGTGTGTGTGGCATACTCTTTATAATATCTCACCTCTCCCACCTCTCTCTCTGTAGCTGTCTGTCCATGAGCTGGAGGACCCCCTGGACCTGCGCTACCTGCTGGTGATGAAGGGGGCGCCGGAGCGCATCCTGGAGCGGTGCTCCACCATCATGATCAAGGGCCAGGAGCTGCCTCTGGACGAGCAGTGGAAAGAGGCCTTCCAGACCGCTTATATGGACCTGGGGGGGCTGGGGGAGAGGGTGCTGGGTGAGTGGAGCTAGAGAGAGGGGGAGAGGGTGCTGGTTGAGTGGAGCTAGAGAGAAGGGGGAGAGGGTGCTGGTTGAGTGGAGCTAGAGAGAAGGGGGAGAGGGTGCTGGTTGAGTGGAGTTAGAGGGAGGGGGACTAGGGGGACTGGGAGAGAGAGGGCTGGGGGAGTGGGACTGGACGTTAGGGGAGAGGGTAAGAGGGTAGCTAATCAGAGTGGGGAGGTCAAAAAATCAAGACCGCTTTCCTGACGTACTGTAATACTGAAGCACTGCTGAACCCCCCTCACCCCTCACCCCTCACCCCTCCAGGATTCTGTCACCTGCTGCTGAACGAGAAGGAGCACCCCCGTGGCTTCGGGTTCGACGTGGACGAGATGAACTTCACCACCAGTGGGCTCTGCTTTGCCGGCCTCATCTCCATGATCGACCCGCCGCGAGCCTCCGTGCCGGACGCCGTCATGAAGTGCCGGACCGCCGGGATCCGGGTACGAGCGAGAGGAGGGGCCGGGGAGAGCAGGCATGATCCTCAAAGCTGAGGGAACGCGGAGGGAATTTCAGGAGGCCAGGTTTCAGGCCACTGCACAGCACACCAAGGGAAGACTTGGAGGGGTTTGATACAGCAACCTTTAACTAGGTCTCCCGGTGGTCTCCTGGAACCAGCTTTCAAGCAGGTCTTCCTGAAAAAGCGTCTTCGTGTTCCCTTGGCTTTAGAGTCCCTTCACCGGTTGAAATAAGCAGTTCCATCTTGGTTTCGTTGGGATAGCAATGGAGGTCTATCTGTTCAGGCTTTGTTAATAAAGTACTTGGTGTGGTCTGATCACATCTCAGAAAGATAAAGGACCAGCCTGGTCAGTAGTTGACCCTTGAGCCTCCCCATCTTCCTCCGCACACTGACGCGTTTCTCTCACAGGTAATCATGGTGACTGGGGATCACCCCATCACGGCGAAGGCCATCGCGGCGAATGTGGGCATCATCACGGAGGGCAGCGAGACAGTCGAGGACATCGCACTGAGGCTGCGCATTCCCGTCGAGCAGGTTAACAAGCGGTAAGAGCAGCACTGTCCGTCCGTCTGTCTCTCTGTCCCCGTGTCACGGATCAAGCTTTGCAAAGCCTCAACCAAGATGATTGGCATCAGTTGGAATCACCTGATACATTATCGTATTTTTATCTGCCTGTCTGTCTGTCTGTCTGTGCAGGGACGCCCGGGCCTGTGTGGTGAACGGCGGTCAGCTGAAGGACATGACGAGTGAGGAGCTGGATGATCTCCTGCGCAATCACCCGGAGATGGTCTTTGCCAGAACCTCCCCCCAGCAGAAACTCATCATCGTGGAGAGCTGTCAGAGACTGGTGAGAGGGGAAGAGGAGCCGGAGCGAGAGCTGGGGAAGGGGTTTTGGGACGTTAGAGCAGGGGTGTCCAATCGCAGTCCTGGAGGGCCATTCAACAGCTGGAATTAATTCAGGGTCTGGGTGGAGGTTTTAATTGGTTCAGTTAGACGATTTATAACAGGGTTTGGAACACAGACCAGGGAGTGGACGGGCCAGCCTTGGCCACCCCTGGGTTAGAAGAGTTCGGGGTGGGGGGTTCATTGTTACCCTTTGACCCCATGCTTTTCCCATGTTTATACTTTCTCTCCCTCTCCCTCTCCTGGTGACAGGGCTCTATCGTTGCGGTGACAGGGGACGGTGTAAACGACTCCCCCGCTCTGAAGAAAGCCGACATCGGAATCGCGATGGGCATTTCGGGTTCGGACGCGGCTAAGAACGCAGCCGACATGATCCTGCTGGATGATAACTTTGCTTCCATCGTCACTGGAGTGGAGCAGGGTACGCTATCGCTATCGCTGTCACTATCACTATCGCTATCGCTATTATTATTATTATTATTATTATTATTTATTTCTTAGCAGACGCCCTTATCCAGGGCGACTTACAATTGTTACAAGATATCACATTATTTTTTACATACAATTACCCATTTATACAGTTGGGTTTTTACTGGAGCAATCTAGGTAAAGTACCTTGCTCAAGGGTACAGCAGCAGTGTCCCCCACCTGGGATTGAACCCACGCCCCTCCGGTCAGGAGTCCAGAGCCCTAACCACTACTCCACACTGCTGCCCCTATCGCTATCACTATCGCTATCTTTGATAAGCTTTCATAAGGGCGGTTATAATGGACTCTGATAGTCCTGCTTCTCCTTCATGTAATCGTTGTTAACAGCCCCTCCACTCCCCCTCCTCTCTGCCGGCAGGCCGTTTGATTTTTGATAACTTGAAGAAGTCCATCGCCTACACCCTGACCAAGAACATCCCGGAGCTCACGCCCTACCTGATCTACATCACGGTCAGCGTGCCCCTGCCCCTCGGCTGCATCACCATCCTGTTCATCGAGCTGGCCACGGACATCGTGAGTCTGCTTTCGAAAAGCACTTCAATCCTGGAACCGCGTCGCGCTGAGAAACAGCTCAAGAGCAAGTAACGGGGTTCAGCCAAAAAATATACAGCGTCGCTGTGACGGGGTGCCCGTGCCTTGTGTATATTTTATGTATGATTATTGTTTTCATTATTATTATTATTATTATTATTATTATTATTATAATATGTGTTTGCATGCGGGCAGACGGGAGCCGTCCGTCATTATTATTTATTATTAGAGCGGACATTTTGAGCTTTGAAACAGACTTTAAAGTCATAAGTGTAAAATATTGTCAGGGTGTTACCGATGAAAAGAGAAAAGGCCGGCACGTTATTTAAACAGTTGTAGCGACACGTGGGGACGGGTCACGCTATATTTTTCGGAACCCAGCTACTGTCTCTTTAAGAACTGCATTTATTTGCTCTGTGGAAATTGCCCCGCAGCAAGACAAGATAAGACTTCATGTGCTCTGAGCGAATTGCCAGGAGCAGTGGACCTTCAAGGCGATAGATAATGGGGTGCAGGCGAACAGAGTTTGGAACAAAGAAGCTGCTAACGGGGACATGGAAGTCATGAACCAGCTTGTAGGGAGAGAATGATACTCTATAGTCGTGCACGCTTGCAGTGGTCAGCTGCTTAGAATGTCCCGCTAAGTCTAGGCAGAGCGGCCCCCCTGTTATATTCTGCTGTTTTCTCTTCCGGATAAAAAACCACTCATTGACCGACTGCCGTTGCTCCCGAGTGACTTCCTTACGTGAGCGATGACCTCACCTTCCTGTATCCCGCAGTTCCCTTCTGTGTCGCTGGCCTACGAGAAAGCAGAGAGTGACATCATGAATCTTAAACCCAGGAACCCCAGAAAAGATCGTCTGGTCAACGAATCCCTGGCTGCTTACTCCTACTTCCAGATCGGTGAGTCGATTCAACTCCCTAACCCTAACCCTAACCCTAACCCCTAACCCCTAACCCCAAACCTAACCCTTACTTCCAGATCGGTGAGTCGATTCACCTCCCTCCCTAACCCTATGAATCTAACCCCAAACCTAAACCCAGAGGAACCCTCTAACCCCTAAAAACCTAACCCTTACTTCCAGATCGGTGGATTCACCTCCCTAACCTTAATCCCTCTAACCCCTAACTTCCAAACCTAACCCTTACTTCCAGATCGGTGAGTCGATTCAACTCCCCTAACCCCTAACCCAAACCCCAAACCTAAACTTCCAGATCGGTGAGTCGATTCACCTCCCTAACCTTAACCTCTAACCCCTAACTCCAAACCTAACCCTTACTTCCAGATCGGTGAGTCGATTCAACTCCCTAACCCTAACCCCTAACCCCTAACCCCTAACCCCAAACCTAACCCTTACTTCCAGATCGGTGAGTCGATTCACCTCCCTAACCTTAACCTCTAACCCCTAACTCCAAACCTAACCCTTACTTCCAGATCGGTGAGTCGATTCAACTCCCTCCCTAACCCTAACCCCTAACCCCTAACCCCTAACCCCAAACCTAACCCTTACTTCCAGATCGGTGAGTCGATTCACCATCTAACCTCTCCCCTAACTCCAAACCTAACCCTTACTTCCAGATCGGTGAGTCGATTCATCTCCCTCCCTAACCCCTGACCCCTGACCCCTAACCCCTAACCCCAACCCCAAACCTAACCCTTGCTTCCAGATCGGTGTGTCGATTCACCTCCCTCCCTAACCCCAAACCCCAAACCCCAAACCTAATCCTTACTTCCAGATCGGTGCGTCGATTCACCTTCCTGGATTTCATACACACAACCAATCAAAACTACAGAAGCAATTGTTTTTTGTGTTTTTTCCCCCCATGCTGTATTTGCACACTGCTGTACACGGCCCAGGTGTTTAGGTTGTGACCCTTCTTCGTTGTCTCCCTCCCGCAGGAGCCATCCAGTCCTTTGCCGGATTCACAGACTACTTCACATGCTTGGCTCAGGAAGGGTGGCGCCCCCTGCTGTGCGTGGGGCTCCGATCAGCCTGGGAGAACGCATACAACCAGGAAGTGCAGGACAGCTACGGGCAAGAATGGGTACGCCAGAGACGCAGCTATTCATGCCTGGAGAAGCTTAGGGTCCGCCTCTCTTTGAAGCAGGGCTGTCAAAGTCAACTCCTGGAGGGGGGGCCCCAGCAGTGGCTTCTGGCTTTCATTGCACCCCGAGCTCGCAACTCCATTGCTCTAATTATTTGATTAATTTATTGGACAAATGGAACGCTTCTCTCCAGGGGTCAAAATGCTTCATAGGCAGTGTTACCTTGAATCAAGTGCAAAAAATGTGAAATATGTCCAATTGAACAAACGATTAGATCAGTGATGTTAATTGAGAGCTTAAAGGGTATTTAAGGATCTTTTTATTTGATTGTGTTGCATGTTCCTATGTGTTGCTACAGCTGTTTAAGTAAGGTGTGTGTGTTGTTTTAATTTATTTTTTTACATTTTGCCCACTTTTTTAAACTTTTAAATTGCATTCCCTGCCTCAAGATGGCTTCCCATGGACCTCTCAAACTACATTTCCCATCATCCTCCTGCTCACATATGTCACTGAGATGGATTTACCAGTGAGCAGCAGGAGGATGATGGGAAATGTAGTTTGAGTGGTCCATGTGAAGTCACCTTGGAGGCAGTGGAATGCAATTTAAAAGTGGTCAAAATTTAAAACAGTACGCCCACCTTAATTAAACAGCCGTAGCAGCACATTGGAACATGCAACACAATACAATAAAAAGCTCCTTAAATACCCTTTAAGATGGAATGACAACCTGAAGACCCCTCGGCCCTCAAGGACTGGAGTTTGACCTGCCCGTCCCACTTTAAAGTGACAGGGCAGAGGCTGGGCGGGAACCACAAGCGAGAGCTGTGCAAAAGAGCCGGGTTCTATATAAAAATATAAAACCTCATCGCATCTCACTGACGGGGAGAATCCGTACCGGCAGCGCATCGCCCATTTCAAAAGCTGAGCCTGCTTTCCACTCTCGTCCGTTCTCTCTCTCCTCCAGACCTTCGCGCAGCGCCTGTACCAGGAGTACACCTGCTACACCGTGTTCTTCGTCAGCATCGAAATCTGCCAGATCTCTGACGTGCTGATCCGAAAAACCCGCCGCCTGTCCCTCTTCCAGCAAGGATTCTTCAGGTGAGTCCCTTGGATCCGCGCGGATCCATTTACAGCAGAACCCGTCCCGTCCGATTGAACTGGTTCCAGGGGTCCATCGGATCTCAGAAAGGGACCCATCTTCAAACGGCAGACCTACTGCACCGCCAGGGAAAGCCAATCAAAAAACAAACAGATCCAGGTTTGTTTTATGCGTTTGCTGTGAATCGATATTTCAACGTAAAGGAAGATTTAAAAATAAAACAGCAGCTAGTTCTGACTCTCAAGTTTCTGAAAGTGGGAGTGAAATATTTATTCAGGTGAAACCATTCCTTCAAATATTCATTCGAAGAAGCAGGACTATAAAATGCATGTCGCTATTGCAAACCAGTAATATAGGGGAATATATGGATTTGTGTAATATGTTACGTTGAAGTCAATGTGTATATAATATTCATTTTTGAAAATAAACTGTCTGTGTCTGTGTGTCTGTCTGTATCTTTCTGTGCACGCGTGCGTCTGTGTGTGTGTCTGTCTATCTTTCTGTGCCTCTGTCTATCTTTCTGTGCGTCTGTGTGTGCGCGCGTGTGTGTCTGTGTCTGTCTCTCTCTCTCAGGAACAAAGTGCTCCTGTCTGCCATCGTGTTCCAGCTCTGCCTCGGCACCTTCCTCTGCTACTGCCCCGGCATGCCAAACATCTTCAACTTCATGCCCATCAGGTGAGTGCGGACGCCGAGAACCAAGCCGTTCCGACCCACTGCGCTGCCTCACAACCACCAACGCCTTCCACCAACTGACCCCCAGCCCAGGGGGAGGGGGGTGGACTGGTAACGACCGAACGAAGCCAGCCCTCACTGCTGTCTCTCCCTCTCGCCCCGCAGAGTGCAGTGGTGGTTCATTCCAGTTCCCTATGGGATTCTCATCTTCATCTACGACGAGATCAGAAAGCTGGGAGTCCGACGACATCCAGGAAGTAAGCATTGCCTGCTGTTTTATTATCATTTTGTTTATTTAGCAGACGCCTTTATCCAAGGCGACTTACAGAGACTAGGGTGTGTGAACTATGCATCAGCTGCAGAGTCACTTACAACTACGTTTCACCCGAAAGACGGAGCACAAGGAGGTTAAGTGACTTGCTCAGGGTCACACAGTGAGGCTGAGGTGGGATTTGAACCGGGGACCTCCTGGTTACAAGCCCTTTTCTTTAACCACTGGACCACACAGCCTCGTTTATACAGTCTCCACGCCCCCCTTCGCTGGCAAAGCTTAGCCGCTGGCTTCTCTCTGTGCGTCAGCAAGGTCTTGATCAGAGAACTGTCAGGGCAGCTCGGTTTTACTGAGTGTCTCTGGCTGTACCACGTTCTTATAGCAGCCAGATAACAGGTGGTTTTGCACAGCTGCATTCAGAATCACGGTTTTTGCAGGTTTTCTCATCCTCTGTGTCTGGTTTTGTCAACAGGCTGGTGGGACAAGGAGCTGTACTATTAAGCGTGGAGGGCGTTGCTGGAGCCCCCGTTCTCTCACAGTCCTGGCTGAACCTCGGCTTTGTGTTTAACTGGTATTCTCCATCGCCTGCACACAGGAGACAGAGCTACGGCCGTGCCCACAAGTTTTGCATCACCTAGAATTTTAAGATTGAGACGTAATAAAAAATAAACTACAGGAATTAGATATTTTATTTAACATTATTGCAAAGAAAATACAAAATGATCGTCGCACATAAAGTCATAACAGCAGTAGAGTAGCGTTTCATGTTAGACTTCGAAAAGGGTCAGTTTTTCCGTTAGGAAGTATATGGAAAACTGCGAAGCGACGGTGTGTAATTCAATATGTTAACCTCACGTCATTCAGCGGGTTTCATTCGACTTTATGAAGCAAAATGAGCTCGTTCTATAACCGGATGCAACACTTTTGGCCAGAGATGTAAGTCAGAGAGGCTGCTGGGACTAAACCAGTAACATTTTTGGTGTTGTCTATTTTTTTGCTGGTTTTCAAGTCAGTAATCCAATTAGCGTTCAGACCTAGTTTACCAGAGTCCTTTTGTGTCGGTTTTGTTTCCTTTCAAGACTATTTTTGTACAGTAAAAATAAATCAATAAAACGGACCGAGTTGTCCTAATTCAGAGCTTCCCAAACCAGGTCCTCAGGGGTCCATGTGTCTCCTGGCTTTCCCTCCAGCTGAGTTCTCAATTTTACTGAACTAAACCCTTCACTGAACTAATAATCTGCTTAATCAGACCTTTTTTTAAAACTGTTCCCCCCCCCAAGCTCCTAAAAAGAATTTCAAGGTCCTTTTAAAATGTTAAGTTAACTTGAAAACCAGAATGCTGTAACCAACTCAAAATGACTATGATGTGTTATTTAATAAAATGTGAATTCAAACATTTCAATAAAGGCTTCCCCTGTGTTGATGCTGCGTTCTTAACTCTGCGTTGCTGCTCAGTTGTCGACGGTGTTTTTAAAGGGTTCTAAGGCTGCAGTCTGTTCGGAGCCTGGAACAAGGGGTCAAAATACCAAACGGGGGACAAACCTAGAACAGGCTCACAAAGAGAACAACGTCTGTGTCCTTACAGACTCCTCGCCATCAGCAGGGGGGCTGGGGGTAGCCAAAAGCGTATAGCACAAATCAGAGGAGGTTCTGACAAGGCTGTATAATGTAACGGCGAGACTGCATTTGGAATACTGTGGCCAATTCCAGTCGCCACAGCAACCAAGGGACACCGAGGCCCCTGGACAGACAGTCCAGCTAAGAGCAGCCAGACAAATCCCAGTGAGGCTTCAAAAGGACAGAGCTACGGAGACATGCTGAAAAAAGTGCATCGATTTAGCCTGGAACCAAGAAGAACCAGAGGGGGCACGATTGAAGTCTTTAAAATCTTAAAAGGTGTTGATATAGTCAAGCTGAACCGATACCTTAAGAACAGAACAGAAACCAGGCCTAGAGGACACAGAGTTCGGGAAATTAAGTAGAGATTAGGATAGGAGGAGACAGTTCTTCACGGAGAGAGGGGTGAGGGTGTGGAATGGGCTACCTAGCCATGTTGTTGAGGCAGAATCACTGGGATCCTTTAAGACCCGACTAGACCAAGTTCTGAGATCAATCAGCTGCCAGGAACCGGACGAGCTTCGTAAAGTCTTGTTCGTAAACCTTTATGTTCTTCCGATCAGAAAACGCTTCAGTGCTGTCAGCCAATCATCTTCCAGTAGGAGCGTTCCTTATCAACACACTTTAATACTTAATAAAAGGAGGCTTGATGGTCCAGCGGTTAGAGAAAGGGGCTTGGTTGTTACCAGGAGGTTCCAGGTTCGATCCCAGCCAGGAGCCTGGACGAGAGCGGACGGGCCGAACGGCCTCCTCTCGCTCGTAAACCTTGTTAATTCTCTCGCGTCTCCTAGCGAGTCACTGAATGCTTCTAACACGTGCGCTGAGAGGACCGCCGGTCCAGCAGCGGTGAATCTTGCCAAGGACCTCCTCCAGCAGAATCGCTTGACTGAATCATTATGTGGCAGAAATAAAGCAAGCTAGAATCCTTTTTTGAATTAACAAGAATTTTTTTAATTTAAAGCTCAGACAATTTTTGCTTTTTTTTTACAATTAAACATGATTTAAAAAAAAAAAATACAGATCATGAAGAAAAGGGTGTCGCGCCTTCAACAGCTCTCCGGTAACGTTGAGATTTTCTCTCCGTGTCGCTCTGTCTCCCCCCTGTGGTGTGTGGAGGTACTGCAGCCCGGAGGTGTAGGGGGAGATAGGCGAGCTCAGTTGCTGTGCACCAGGGTGACGAACAGGAAGAGAGAGCACAGAGAGATGGCTCCAGTCAGCACTCCTTTCACAAGCAGAGCCGTCCAGCTGCCCAGCAGAAACATGTGAACAAACAGCCTGCCGGGACAGGAGATGAAAACAGCATCAGCCACATTCTGTCCCATGTAAACCTCTGCACACTTTCAGGGCAGCCAGCTGGATCAGCTTTTTTGTATTAGAGATGCTGCTTCGGTCAACACATTTTTAAAGTCAAACAGTTACTTGTATATAGTTGTGCCTTTTTAACCTCACTCACAAATATAACTGTTTCCAATCTGTTCCGTTTGCTTGTTTTTTTTTGTCATCTTGTGTTTTTATCGTTTATTCATTTTCCTGTTTTTTTTTTGGTCAATTGTTTTATTGTTATCATTTATTGATGTTAATTTACTTCCTGTTCGGATAAATCAAGGTTTCGGTGTAGAGACTGTTGGCAGTGTGGATTCCTGACCCCCCAGCTCCCCCCCAGCCCCTCCCCTAGCCCCCCCGCCCCCCCAGCCCCCACTCACTCCATGAGGAAAGCCTTGTACACACAGACCCCCAGCAGCACCGTCACAGGCAACCGGAAACTCTTGGGCAGGTCATAGCGTGTGAACATCCACACCAGAGACGCCATGGCAACATAGTGAACCTGCAGAGAGAGAGAGAGAGAGAGGAGGGAGAGAGAGGGAGATACAGACAGACAGAGAGAGAGAGAGAGGGAGAGAGCAAGAGAGGGAGAGAGCGAGAGAGGGAGACAGAGAGAGAGAGGGAGGGAGAGAGCAAGAGAGAGGGAGGGAGAGAGATACACAGAGAGAGTGAGGGAGAGCGAGAGAGGGTGAGGGAGAGAGATACAGAGAGAGAGAGAAAGAGAAAGATAGACAGAGAGAGATACAGAGAGAGAGAGAGATACAGAGAGAGAGATTAGACTGCAAGCGAGGAGACACTTGACTCTGACGAAACGAGGAGACGTACCAGACTGATGTTGGAGTCGAAGCTCATCTGAATGTATCTCCAATCAAACTCAATCCCGCGCGCTCCTACCCACAGAGGAATGCACCTGAGAGACAGGAGAGAGGAGGAGGGAAGGATGAGAGAGCTCTCTCTCTCTCTCTATGGCTATAGCTATGGCCAGAAGGTTTGCGTCACCTAGAATTTAAGGACTGACAATTAAAAAAAAACATTATATAAATAATATATATATAATTCAATATGTTAACGTAACAATATTCTAGCAGGTTTCATGCGACTTGATGAAGCGAGTTCATTCTATAGAGGGTGATGCAGCTGTACAGGTGCAATCTAATTCCTGATAAGGGGAGTGCAGTTCTCCACTGCGGTCTGTATTGTGTATTACGGACCGGATCCTCACAGCACCTGGACATAACGAGCTCCGCAGTGGACCAGCCCATCGCCGCCACCATGATCTTGTACTCTCCCTTGCCAGCGTTCCAGGACATGACCAGGTGCAGCCCCAGCAGATCAGCCAGGTCCACTGTGGCCTTCATGAACTCCTGGAGAAAGAGAGGAGAGAGTGGTGAGCATGAGGGAGCAATAAGGCACGATCACGGGATTACTGGGGTTAGAAACTCACGCTAGCCCTGCTGCTGCTGCACCCAGTCCTGGGGTTCAGAGCTCCCCTCAATGAAGTCTATTATTATTATTAATATTGAAATGATCAGGAGCCAGGAGTTTGAGCAGGGTTAGAAACTCACGCTAGCCCTGCTGCTGCTGCACCCAGTCCTGGGGTTCAGAGCTCCCCTCAATGAAGTCTATTATTATTAATATTGAAATGATCAGGAGCCAGGAGTTTGAGCAGGGTTAGAAACTCACACTAGCCCTGCTGCTGCTGCACCCAGTCCTGGGGTTCAGAGCTCCCCTCAATGAAGTCTATTATTATTAATATTGAAATGATCAGGAGCCAGGAGTTTGAGCAGGGTTAGAAACTCACACTAGCCCTGCTGCTGCTGCTGCTGCTGCACCCAGTCCTGAGGTTCAGAACTCCCCCAAGCACATATGTAAAAACGTTTCAAGTGAGACACAAAGTTGTACGGATAACAAATAACATTTGAGGCTGTTTAAACAGAACACTCACGCCAACGTAATCATAAACCCCAGAGCCTCCCTCCCACGTCGGGAAGAAAGTGGCCAGAAACAGCATCTGTGAAGAGACAAGACAGACAGACAGACAGACAGACAGACAGGACACAGATTACTCACCAACACTTAACACTAGAAAAGTACTCCTCTCAATTGTTAGCTGTCAATATGCTGTTTGCAGAGAACATCCCTGTGATGCTTGTCTTGTTCCTCGTGTATTGTACAGGCTCCTATTCCATAGCAGTTTCAACCACTCCAGGTTTTACTACGATTCTGGTTACGATGCTGGTAACAAGCTCAGGTGTGTCTTACTAAACTCATAGCAAACCCTGGAATGGATCAACTTGCTATGCAATGGGAGTCTTATTCCCAGCACTGTACAGTGTAGGGTACATTATTACCATAGGATTTTGCCTGTTTAAAAAGTACAGGAGGTATTTGCAATGCTTCCTACCTTACAGAGCTGGACGAAAAGGTACGTGGCACCTGCTTGAACACACCTCCAGGACGCATTGTATTCTGATCTGCAGACATACATTAAATACAGTGAGATACAGGGCATAGTATGTTAAATACAAGCAGTAGAAAACAATGAAAATACATTAAATACAGGCATATTAATTACATTACATACAAGGCTAGGATGTCAATTCTCGACATTGTGAATTATACGTCATACAGAATCATACGAATCAGATGGAAAAACCTGAAATTTAGACAACAGCTAATGAGCCTGAGAAAAGTGAGACTCGTCACTGAGTAAAAATTGCAATTAGCAGCATTCGGTTAAAACGGAGCTCCGCACAGTGGCAGGAAATTCACTTCAAACGAAGTCGCTGTTTTGTTAGGCCGTTACAAAACCAAACATTATTCAAGGTGTTTAGTTTAATTACAGGGCACTTAATCAGGGTTGGAGGGCAGTTCCTCTGTTTTTATTTATATTTTTTTTAATTCAATCATTTCCAAGTGGTCTTAACCAAACAGCACGCAATTTGAAATTGAAATGAAATGGGTACTCACAGCCCGCTGCATTTGTAGGTGATGAAATAGGGAAAGTATGCCAGCGCAAGGCAGTTTCCAAAATGGAACAGCGTCATTTTCGGATTATTATTAGTCGTAGTATCGGAGTGCTTGAAGTTAACTCGTTAAATTTTGCATCTGACACCAGAAACGAATTTACAATGATAAATAAAAACAGCTCGATGGAGAATATTGTCGTATGCTGTATAATCTATATCACCACTGCGGTTGTGTATATAAATCGTATTAATATTGCAAACTGTAGATAACGTAATTAACAATATAGTGAAAATACAACGCGACACGTACACTGTCTTGTTTTCAAATGTCAGCGGTCTAAACCGTAAAATAAATCAGATTATTTTCTATCCAAGTAAGATAATGCCACAGCGTTATGAAAATGAAATCCCAAATCTCCTGTAACTGTCTGTATTCACGAGTCTTCCTTGAAATGGCTGTTTTTTTTTGTTCCTATATTATTTATTGTGTTAGACGAACATTAACGTAGATTAATTTAATTTATAAACGACTGAGTAACTCTGTAATAATAATAAACGCTCCTCGGTTTCAGATTCAATGGATCCTTGCATGACCGAGGAACACACCGGAACTTGGTCCTACTCTCTTATCATTCCGGAAGCTGGTAGGGGAAACACAGACACACGCGATTGGGTTCCGTAGGAAAGCATTGTGTTTTTTCCCCCTCATTCGACACAATAGCATTATTTTAATTACTTTAGTATTCATAGCATATAAAGAAGGTATTCAATTACGTCCATCAACTATTACACTATTCCAGCAAACCAACGTTTTAGAAGTTTTATTTTTTTTTGTTTAATGGTGGGAAGGTAAAAAAAGCGCACTTTGAGAATCGCTCAACCACCCAAAATACCAGATACACATTTCTGTTTTATAAAATCGCATTCAATTATGTGCAATTCAAGTGTTGTTGTTTTTTGTTTTTAAATGACCGGTTTCAGACTGTAGGAAGTTATGCAGGGATTACTTTAAAAAGCAGCGACTCGGTTAACATCGTGGTGTATCTGTGCTATAACCTGCTGCATACCCCATGTTACTGAGACAGTTTTCAGAGTATATATATATACACACACACACACACACACACATACGAAGGTCGGGAGTTTGAGAGTTTATTAGGAGTACTTCCCTATGCTTTACCATGTTTTATTAGACTTTGCTGTGCTTCCCTATGCTTTACCAGACCTCTCTGTGCTTTACAATGCTTCCATATGCTTTACCAGACCTCTCTGTGCTTTACAATGCTTCCCTATGCTTTACCAGACCTCTCTGCTTTACAATGCTTCCCTATGCTTTACCAGACCTCTCTGTGCTTTACAATGCTTCCCTATGCTTTACCAGACCTCTCTGTGCTTTACCACACCTCTCTGTGCTTTACAATGCTTCCCTATGCTTTACCAGACCAGACCTCTGTGCTTTACAATGCTTTAGACCCTATGCTTTGCTTTACCACACCTCTCTGTGCTTTACAATGCTTCCCTATGCTTTACCAGACCTCTCCTTGCTTTACAATGCTTCCTTATGCTTTACCAGACCCTCTGTTTTTTTACAATGCTTCCTGTGCTTTACCAGACCTCTCATTTGTGCTTTACAATGCTTCAATTATATGCTTTTACCAGTCCTCTCTGTGCTTTACAATGAAGTTTCCTATGCTTTACCAGACCCTCTGTGCTTTACAATGCTCCCTATGCTTTTACCACACCTCTCTGTTTTAAATTTACAATGCTTTCCCTATGCTTTACCAGACCCTCTGTGCATTTTACAATGCTTCCTATGTTTTTACCACACCTCTCTGTGCTTTACAATGCTTCCCTATGCTTTACCAGACCTCTCTGTGCTTTACAATGCTTGATTTTTGACCCTATGCACTTTTACCAGACCTCTCTGTGCTCTTTTTACAATGCTAACAAGACCCAAAGGAAGGACTACACCAAGCATGCCCCTAGATTTCCTGGGTGAGTTTTTACCAGACCTCTCTGCTTTACAATGCTTCCTTATGCTTTACCAGACCTCTCTGTGCTTTACAATGCTTCCCTATGCTTTACCAGACCTCTCTGTGCTTTACAATGCTTCCCTATGCTTTTACCACACCTCTCTGTGCTTTACAATTTTTACCACACCTCTCTGTGCTTTACAAAAACCTCTCTGTGCTTTACAATGCTTGCCTATGCTTTACCAGACCTCTCTGTGCTTTTATAAAAGGATAGCCCAAAGCTTCTTAAATATAAAATCAAGAGTCAACCTTTTTGCTTCTAAAGGGCCACCACACATGCTGTCCTCAACTGTGGTAGAGATAATCATTTTTAAAAAAAAGGAAGTTATTTTGTTTTGGCTCCAAGAATGACCCAATCCCGTCGTCTCATCCTGTAGTACCTGTATACAACAGCAGCCGGTCGTACGACGTGTTCCCACCCAGACGTGTCATTCAGCTCCATAGTAATCCAAAACGTCAGTGACCTTCGAAACGCATGAAGGATTTTGACCTCCGAGGCACACACACAGGCAGGCACACACACACACACACAGAGACACGCGTGTTCTGTTAAGATCTCTTTATTATTTTGAACACCAATAACAAGACAAACCCAAAGGAAGGACTACACCAAGCAGTAGTGACTAGATTTCCTGGGTGAGTTACAGGGGGCGGCCAGACGGGACTCCAACACTCAACACACGAACTACGCAGAAACAGCGCCCCCCAGAGGGAGAGAGGGGGCAGGCCTGGGAAGCAACTGGCCTCACGGCAGAACTAAAGTGACGGAGCGGAGCGGTGCGGTCCGGAGCTGATCCGGTCCTCTCCCCAGTGGAACGGGACACTACTCCTTGGAGTGCATGTAGCTCAGCAGGTCAGCCACGCGGGTGCTGTAGCCGTACTCGTTATCGTACCTGCGGGGAGATCAAGAGGAGGAGGAGGAGGAGGAGGAGGAGGAAAGAGAGACGTTCTGTTAAACACTGACATTTAAATAAAAAAAAGGTGAAACTGTACGCTGAAGAAAGTCCCAGGATGAGACTGGAGGTCCTTACCAGGAGATGAGTTTGACGAAGTTGTCGTTGAGGGAGATGCCAGCGCCGGCATCGAAGATGGAGGAGTGTGTGTCTCCCGTGAAGTCAGTCGAGACGACCTGGAGAGAAGAGAGGTCTGGTAAAGCATAGGGAAGCATTGTAAAGCACAGAGAGGTCTGGTAAAGCATAGGGAAGCATTGTAAAGCACAGAGAGCTGTGGTAAAGCATAGGGAAGCATTGTAAAGCACAGAGAGCTGTGGTAAAGCATAGGGAAGCATTGTAAAGCACAGAGAGGTCTGGTAAAGCATAGGGAAGCATTGTAAAGCACAGAGAGGTCTGGTAAAGCATAGGGAAGCATTGTAAAGCACAGAGAGGTCTGGTAAAGCATAGGGAAGCATTGTAAAGCACAGAGAGGTCTGGTAAAGCATAGGGAAGCATTGTAAAGCACAGAGAGGTCTGGTAAAGCATAGGGAAGCATTGCAACGTCAGGGCCCCCCCTCTTACCGCGTCCTCGGTGTATCCCAGGATCCCCTTCAGCGGCCCCTCAGACGCCTTCTTCACCGCCTCCTTGATCTCTGCGTAGCTGGCGGGGCGGGTCAGGCGGCAGGTCAGATCAACCACCGAGACGTCGGCCACCGGCACTCTGAACGCCATGCCGGTCAGCTTCCTGGGAAAGGAGAGGGATCCGCGGCATTTATTGGAAAACATCCAGGGATTATCATGATCGTTTCTACCTCGTTATTAATAATTTTGTTTCCCACCCCCAAACTCTACCTGTATCCCATAAACTTTGTTACACAGTCCCAAACTCTACCTGTACCTTATAAAACAGTAGACTGATCAAGCAGCATTAGGAGTAACGCGCAATGAAACTGTTCCCATGGCAACTGCAAGCCGATCCAATCAGCAGAGAGCCCAGGGGGAGCGCCCTGCTGGCACATACCCGTTCAGCTCAGGGATGACTTTGCCCACGGCCTTGGCGGCGCCGGTGGATGCCGGGATGATGTTCTGGTGGGCGCCTCTCCCATCACGCCAGGCCTTGGCAGAGGGACCGTCCACCGTCTTCTGGGTGGCCGTGTAGGCGTGGACAGTGGTCTGGAAGCGTGGCGGGGGACAAAAGGAGATTTGCGATTATAAATCACTGCATTCTCTGTGCATAAGAGACGTCGCCTTGCCCAGTTCGGGGGAAGGTTTCTGGCTGCTGCAAAGTGACGTCCCTTATTAGGATCGGGCAGAAACTCTTACTTAGAATTGCCTTTAAAAGAAGTATTTGGGTCGGCAGATATTCAATAAATCCGTTGATGAAGGTCTGGATTTCAAGAAAGTGAAAAGCTGTCCTTCCCTCACCTTTACAATCAAGTCCCACTCAAGGTCCGTTAACCTCTGCGCTGAGCGTTTTAAAAGTCATCTGGAAGAGTATTTGTTTATTTTTTTAACATTGCTTGGTATTTAACTGGTACTGCTAAACTGTAAAACGCAAGTGAATTAATGAAAGGGTTAATTAAACGTTTACCGAGTTAGATACCGGTTGATAAATACTTCTTAAAAGACAATTCGGAGCATGAGAAGGAGTTTCTGCAGGGCCCGAACAGAGACACACGACTTACGAGCTGATCTAGAATTCTGCACTCACCTGCCCAGGTAACACAGTGAACTCAATAGCTATCCACCTCTGCTTCCTCAGACAAGCAGAGAATTTCACCAGGAACATCCCCGGTGGTGATTATAATATATATAAAAAAATTATTAAAAAGATTCCTGGTCAACAAGGTGGCATGCAATACAGAGACAAAACACAGGGAGCAAAACGTTCCTCAGTCCAGCGTTTCGTTCAGCAGCACTGACCATGAGAGCCTCACTGATTCCGAAGTTGTCGTGGATGACTTTGGCGAGGGGAGCCAGGCAGTTGGTGGTGCAGGAGGCGTTGCTATGGAAACAAGGGAAAGACGTTAAAAGATCAGTTTCCTCTCCCAAGCAGCGGTTTCCTGTTCTTGTTTCGCCAACAATCAAATGCAACCAGCTAGCTTTAAAAACTGCTTCCGTTTTAACTGTCCCTCACGGCCAGTCTTATTGCAATAACTCAACTGCCTGTCTGATCAAGACTTTGTTCCAGGAGTTTATTCCTTAAGGAGAGTCGGCGATAAATATTTTAACGCTGATCAGAATTCTCTTAAATATAGATGTGTGCAGCTTTTTTTTTCACTCTAAAAGATGTGTATTTTTTTTAATTAAATATTACAGCTATGGCCAAAAGATTTGCATCATTTAAAAGAAAAACAAAACCTAAACACATGAACATAATTTAGATATTTTATTTAACATTGTGCAAATGAAAAGAAAACTACAAAATGAGAAATCGCAAATAAAAATATAAGTCTACCGGAAGCCCCACGTGTTCAGTCTATAGGGGGCGCTGCTTGTGCCCGTAGCTGTACACGCTCTTGCGCGCTGCAGGGTTTGGTTCATGTGTGTTTTTGCTCACCTGACGATGGTCATGCTGGAGGGGTCGTACTTGTCCTCGTTCACTCCCATCACGAACATGGGGGCGTCTGGGGAGGGGGCCGACACCACCACCCTCTTAGCGCCGCCATGCAGGTGAGCCTGGGGAAGGGCGATAGAATCACACGTTTAGTTATTTGGCAGCCGCCTTTTTATCCAAGGTGACTTGCAGGTGTCACAGGGCAGTACAGGGTTACAATGCAAGCGCAGTATTTAAATACAGTGAAGCAGACAATAAGTGCAAAAATACAACATGAACCAAGATGCAACAAGATTGCATGAAGTTGCATCTACAATGACATGTTAGTATTGCAATAGGAGCCGAGAGAAAAGTGGTCAAGCAGTGGGTTTGATTGAGGAATAAGGCAGGAGTGTCCAATCAATCAATCAATCCTGGAGTGCCATTCCGCTCCACGGTCAGATAAAACGAGATGGAGGTTTTTAATGAATTGGTTTAATTGAACAATTTAGACCAGGAACGGATGGGTCAATTTTGGCCAAAGTTGGCCCTCAGGTCAGCTGAACTGGCTCTGTTCCGAGTGCGCTTTTGTTAGTGTGTGTGTGAGAGAGAGAGAGTGAGAGAGTGTTTCCAGTACTCACAGAAGCTTTATCGATGGAGAGGAAGACGCCAGTGGACTCCACAACGTACAGAGCACCAGAATCTCCCCATGGAATCTCAGCTGGCTTCATACTGAGAGAGAGAGAGAGAGAGAGAGAGAGAGAGAGAGAGAGAGGAGAGAGAGAGATTAGAAAGTATAACACAGCCAGGAAACTTCTCATAGTACAATTACACTACTGGTATAGCGACCCTTATAAAAGTATACCACGGTATGTTTCTGCAGTTTCTTCAATTGAAGTGAATTTGTTGCCTCTGTGAGGAGCTCCATTTTAACAGATGATGCGCTGGAATGGACTATAAAGGAATGGAGTTGAGATTTTAAACAGGGATTGGCCCCCGACCCTGCTCAGCAGAGTTTTCAGATACGGGTAGAAATGTTTTGAGAAACACGGACGAGAACCCTTTGCTTCAGAGTTCGAGGGACACTGGAACCCCCTCAGCAGCCAGAGAAACAGGACCTACCACTGGAACACAGAGATGGTGTGCTCGTCCACAATGAGTTTGCCATCCTCAGCCCTCACATCTCCAGAGTAGCGGCCGTGAGTGGAGTCATACTTAAACATGTACACCTGGAGAGAGGGAGGGAGGGAGAGAGAAGGGGGTCAGTGAGGTCACATTCACACACACGACCCAAACCCTCCGCCCCAGTGGTGTCAGACTCCAGCCCTCGAGGGACGTGGCGTCTGCTGGGTTTCTGTTCCAGCTGGCAGCTCTCAATGAGCTTCCTTGATCTAATTGTGTGTTCAGGTGGACGGGTGTAATAATTTGTCAAGGTCTTTCAGAGTTCATGTACCATGTACTGCAGGTCGATGAAGGGGTCGTTGATCGCTGCCACTTTGATCCCTTTCTCTAGGCAGGCTCTCAGCACCAGACGACCGATACGGCCAAACCTGAAGACAGAGGGGGGGGGAGAGAGAGAGAGAGAGAGCTTCACTACCATTTCTGTATTCTCTCTCGCTTCATAATTACGTTTCTCTTTACACTTCAGTGAAATGCGTTCACTATAAACTGAAGCAGTCAGGACTTTTTTTTTTTTTTTCAAAAGCGCCTGAAGCCACGTCCTGCTGTTGCACGAATCGCGTTTAGCCTTCGCTGTAGGGTTTGCAGTGGCAGATACCCAGACAGACTGCATTCAGACGAAACGATCTCTCTCCGTTCAGATCCCAGCTGAACCCTTTCAGTCCGCATGCTAACACACGCCGTCAATCACACTGGAGCCTCACGGGACTCAGAGGTGGGGCAGAAATACAGGCAAGAAAATGGATCGTTTGTGTCTGTTTCTCATGTCTACTCAATAAAAGGAGTTTTATTCTACAGCTAAAAATAATTCAGGACTGAAAGGGTTAACGCAAACTGTATGTTTCATTCATTCATTCAATTAACCCCACTACTAAACCCCATGTAATATTAAATAAAATAATAATAATAATAATAATAATAATAATAATAATAATAATAATAATAATAAATCAGAAGACACAAGAAAATGCAGAATCCATTTTGGGAGTAATCGCTTGCAGCAGCTGTACTTGATTTCCAGTATTTCTGTTAAGCTGTTTTGTTGCAGAGATGTTCAGTACAGCCCTAATGCAGTAGAAATCAAATCCCCCGTCTCCTCTCGCTGCGCTCTGCAGGTCTGGAACACAATACTGACCCGTTAATTCCAACCGCGAAATCCGACATGTTGACAGCGAGCAGGGTGTAGTGTCGCGGCTGCGGAGAGAAAGAAGGACAGTTAGGATGGAAGCCCTGCCAGGCGGTTTGTTCAGCCTGGGCTCACTGTGGCAAATCTAATCGAGGATCCTCTTTCTAAAACAAGAGAGAGAAGTCAGTTAGGGGTTCAAATACTGCACTACCTAGCCGTGTGTGTGTGGTAGGGAGGGAGGGAGGGGGGACAGATATGTCACAGCTCTGGTCTGTCTCTTCCCCCTCCCTGTGCAATCCCATGATTTCATGTCTGGGATTCACTGCCGCGGAATTAATCCCGGATCCATTTCCTGTCCTCTTTAATTTTCTGAGTCGCTGATTCATTGTGTGTCCCTCTCTGTCTCGCACCAGCCAGGCTGCTGGAAAGGAAAGGAGGGCGATGAGTTCTGCAAAAAAAATAACTGTTCCAGTTTCCCGTCTCTATAAAAACCTAGACAGGAATGCGCAACGAGAAAAAGGAGCCATTTTGTGCAAGAGAACTTCCGAGTCCTGCCAGCAATTTCAGCCATTTCCAATTCACTGCACAGCCCTGCTTGTATCGCCCTCTACAGAACAAACAGACTTGGCTTCATGAATGAAACCTGCTGGAATTTGTTTATTTAGCAGATGCCTTTATCCAAGGCGACTTACAGAGACTAGGGTGTGTGAACTATGCATCAGCTGCAGAGTCATTTACAACTACATCTCACCCGAAAGACGGAGCACAAGGAGGTTAAGTGACTTGCTCAGGGTCACACAATGAGTCAGTGGCTGAGGTGGGATTTGAACCGGGGACCTCCTGGTTACAAGCCCTTTTCTTTAACCAGATACTACTTAAACTGACAGTTGAAAAATGTGACATTTCGAAATCCAAACATGATGCAAAACATTAGGGGATGCAAAACCTCCGACTGAAGCTGCGCTTCTGCATTGCGACATGCAACTTGTGCAATGCAGAAAAATAATGCATGCAGGTGAATGCCACGCTGCAGGGCAGCTTGATCCCCCTCACTGCGGTCTGACAGCACAGGGTCTGCCTGCCTCGCAGCCTCACTGCAGCACAAGCCACACATACAGAGACTACAAGAGCTAGATGCATCCTTTATCCCTCTGGGGCATTAGCAGGTCTCTGACAGCCCTGGGCATGTGCTGGGGACACACTGTCCATCTACGCACACTGAGAAAGCCAATCAATGTGTCCAATCAATCAATCAATCAATCAGGGTCCTGGAGGGGAGGGTTTAATTAAAAATCAGTTCAATTAAACAATTCAGGACAGGGTTTGGGAGCAAAGACCCGGAGTGGATGAGCCGACTGATTTAAGATAACAGTGATCCTCGAGAAAAATCAGAAACTCAGCGATCGAACCCTAAGCCGGGAGAGACCCTCGCTGCACCACTGTGACCTCCGCACTCTGTGATGCTCTGATGCGCTGAGACAGAGTGCCTGGTGAACAGACACGTACTCTCTCATCCCAGGATACCGCGCAGGAGCAGAGACACACAGAGGGAGGATATTTATAGATTCAACCCTGCCTGTGTGGATAGGGGGCTGCACATCCCTCCCTCCTTCAAAGAGCAGGATCAGAGAGAGATTATATTATTATGTGTGGCTCTAGTATTTACCCCACCCCACGCACACAACTGTAAAGGAGGCAATGGTTCCTGTGGCTTATTAAAACAATATACTACCACTAATAATAATAATAATAATAATAATAATAATAATAATAATAATAATAATAATAATAATAATGAGGTGTTCTTTATTTTTTTGTAATGAATTGGTTAATTTAATCCCATTCATTCAATGTCAAAATAGCAACAAACATTTTCCAAATTCCTCGGATTTACCTTTAAAACATCTGTAAAAACCTCGCAGAACGTTTCAATTTAAATGCAGTACATATTATTATTATTATTATTATTATTATTATTAACACCGTTATATAAAAATGGCGCTTCCTCTTCTAGAGTCAAGGTGACCTACATAGAATTCATTTCAAAAACAGAGCTCAAACTGATGAAAAACACATGCAATAAACTGCTAATGATGCTGTCCTGCTCGTTATTATTAACCGCGTGTTTGTATCTATGCCGGTTCTGGTCAGCAGTATTCAGAATTGTTATCCCTCTGTCTCGAGTGTAACCCGTGCTGTCAGAATTCACTGCGCAGGAATAAATAACGACATTCGAGCCATGAAATCCACGCAGCCCCGCCGCAGCGTGCATCAGCATTTCAAAAACACGGTTACAATGTACCGGCCGTGCTGGAAATGAACACTCAAAAATGAGATGCGTCCCGCCCGCCGCGTTTAAAACAACTCCGCAGCGACGGGACTGTTTCTAAACGATGAAGGAGCTGCTCCCTAGCAATTTTTAAAATGTTTCTCCTTTTGGTAGGCAGCAGGTTTCCTTAATTTTATTTTTTTTATTAATTGTGTGTGTGTATTATACACACACACACACACACACACACACACTTAAAATACAATTAAGGAAACCTGCTGCCTACCAAAAAGGAGCAAAATTAATAACTAAATATGCAAATCAATTTACATTTCGGACAGGCTTGTAATCCGAAACGTCCCGGTATAAAATTGCCTTTTGTTTTTCTATCAATTATTAAGTTTTTTTCGATGCGCTTCGCTTCCTAATTGATGCAAACCACGGTCGTCTTATTTTTTTTTGTAACATGATAATGAAGATGCGGAAATCGTGAAGAGCGCAGCAAGCTACAAACATGTCAACGGTTCACTTAGCCTCCAGGCGGTTTGTTTATTTAAAGAACGGTAAAACCAACAAAGTGTTTTTAACACTAGAAACAAACAGACTAACACGTATTTTATAACAGACTAACACGTCGTGTTTTATGAGTGCGTATTGCGTTACGCATCTAGCGCAGCGGTGTCGCGTTGCTCCTGCCCTGCTAATTATTTCTACGTGAATGCATCTCTATGCATCCGCACGCTCTGTTTTGCTCAAGAGAAGCATCGCAATGCTTTATTCTCGCTGGCTTCCATTCTCTAAACCATTTATATACAGTATAAATAAATATATAACGCGACATTTTGCTTTGATTGAATGACTATTCATCTTAAATATGCAATTATCTTATGACAGAGCTGCAATTATATATATATATATATATTTAAAGCCTATCTTGTGTAAATGTCGCTCTCTTTTATTTTATTTTTTAATTATTAATATTAACGCCTCCCCCTCTCGTCCCTTCGCTTCAGGCTCCTTACCTTCTGTCTCGGATGCTGCAGTGCTTCTGTGAGCCCCGCCTCTCGCACCACGGATTTATACGTACGCGCTCACGTCACCGGTTGCCTTGGAGACGAGGATTTTTGCTACGTGCAGGACCTGCGGCTCTGAGGACAGATTTTAATATAAAATATTGTTTTCATGTTTATTTTTTAAATTCTTATACCACATACATTTACATAATATATAACGGTCCGCGGTTTATAAATGATATAATATTATCATATATATATATATATATATATATATATATATATATATAGATAGATAGATAGATAGATAGATAGATAGATAGATAGATAGATAGACAGACAGACAGACAGATAGATAAACACATAGACAGACAGACAGACACACAGATAGATAGATAGATAGATAGATAGACAGACAGACAGATAGATAGATAAACACATAGACAGACAGACAGACACACAGATAGATAGATAGATAGATAGATAGACAGACAGACAGATAGATAGATAAACACATAGACAGACAGACAGACACACAGATAGATAGATAGATAGATAGATAGATAGATAGATAGATAGATAGATAGATCGATCGATCGATCTCCACTACCACTGATACAAACATCTAGACTCGTGGGTCAATCTGTGAGGAAAGTAATATTTCTGCAATGGACGGAAGCAGCATACCCTTGAAAAAAAATACATACAAAATCTATGTTATACATTAATTCCAAACATAATACATCCATTCGATAATCGAAGGGCGTTTATAATCAGAGCGCACATTGGACACTTTTACGTGGAAAGAAAATATTTGCTCCTGCCAGCAACAGGGATGGAAAATGTAAAAAAAAAAATCGATGGTCGTTTAAAAATAATCAATACACCGGCATGTTATTGGTGACTCAGATAACACCATTGAAAGATTGTATTGCGATGTGTGTGTGTGTGTATATGTATATATATATATATATATATATATATATATATATATATATATATATTAGCTCAAAGAGTCAGCTGCCCAACGTTTCGATATGTATATATCTTTAATATATAGTAAATAAAAAGCTAATATATTCTCTGACAGGCCCAAACCGCTCCAGTTTTTTCCTCCTAAAAGCTCGTTTCCGTCAGATTGGGAAACACGTGCACGCGCAATGCGGCGAGGCCTCTGCTGATTGGACGAGAGGCTGTCGCAACAGAGCCTGACGTTAACGGTGCGTGCAAAGGGAGATGGGAATTGTAGTTTTTTTTTTTTGTTTTTTTTTTAATTGAATATATCTTTTTTTTCTTATTAGCTAGAAAACAAAACAAAAACGCTATCGATGCAATTCGGGCAGCAAGTTATTTTAGATGCTAATTTAGATTTTTTTTTTTTGTCATTTAAAAAATGTTGATCCTTATTGACCGTCCATGTCCTTCCTTCCGTCTGTCTCTCACTCACTCACACTCCTTACGCTTAACGTAAAAGCCACACACACACACTAAAATAAATTAATAACAATCCTAATCCTAACCGCCTGAAACGTTTTAGAAAGAACTTCATAAATTATGAATCTTTGCAATTAGGAAGCTGGATGGAAACAGCAAATCGATCTAATTATCTCTCGGCCTCTTGGTGAAGAAAAAAAAGCTTTCAGTGGAAGGGGCGTGGCCCGGAGTCGATGACGTAGCCTGACCTTGGCATCACGGTGCTGGATCCTCACCTCACCTACACTGCAGATGTAACTGGTTGTGATTCTAACTTGTTGCAACCCTGGTTCCTATTGTAATCTAATGGTGTTAAATGTTATGAAGCTTGCATTGTAACCCTCGGCAGCAGTGTGGAGTAGTGGTTAGGACTCTTGACCGGAGAGTGGTGGGTTCAATCCCAGGTGGGGACACTGCTGCTGTTCCCTTGAGCAAGATACTTTACCTAGATTACTCCAGTAAAAACCCAACTGTATAAATGGGGAATTGTATGTAAAAAAAATAATGTAATTGTATGTAAAAAATAATGTGCTATCTTGTAACAATTGTAAGTTTATTTTTAATGTTGTCCTATTTAAAGGTGCCATATATATTTTTTACAAACAGGTGCTCGGTTGTCAGGTGCTTCCCCCATTATCTGAGTCAAAGACATTTACACCAAGACGACTCAACCCACCCATAGGCCATTTCAGGTGACATCAGCGATGATTTTTCACTCCCCCTGTCAAAAACAAAACCAGGTAAGCACCCCGTTGACAGTGTTTTGGCGGGAGTTTCTATTTTTGTGGCCTCGCAGCTGGTATTATCGCCCCGGTCCTTGCCCGACTGCAGAGCTGCGCCAATCTCTCAATGTCACCCGGCAGCCCTTTCAAGGAGAGAACGCTGATCGCCGTGGCAACCGACGAGCGGCAGTCAATACCCCCCCGTTCAGGGCCTGTGGGAGGCAGAGATGGGGCGCGTCTGCAGCCAGCGATGGCATCATTTGAAATGACAAGACAGGGTGATTCCTGCTGCTCAGGATGCGACTCCGCTCGGCTCACAACTCAGGACGAGACAGGAGCAGCAGGGATGGGAAGGGTCCCAGAAAACTCCATAAGGACAAGACAAGTAGGCTCGGCCTCTGAATATTAGTAATAGGGTAGTAATAATAATAATAATAATAATAATAATAATAATAATAATAATAATAATCTATACATCTTTACAAATGTTTAAGGTCTTACAATCCACAGTCATTAAAGCCAATAGGAATTACAATCTTATAGAAATGAAATACATTGTAATATGTGAAAAAAGAGTTATTGCTTCTGTAAGAGAATTATATAATAATAATAATAATAATAATAATAATAATAATAATAACACTAAATGAAGTATCTCCAATTACTGTGTATTTACATAGTAGTTATTATCCTATAAAACAACACTATTATTATTATTATTATTATTATTATTATTATTATCATTCTTATTATTATTTTCACTTAGCTCTGTACTTCCACTGTCTGAAAATGGTGCAGTGACTCAGTAACTAGCAGAAACAATTAGCCCCGTGGTTGGGGAACAAGATCCATTTTGGAGCCTGGTTTAGGGTCACCAGGAATCCCAGGAAAACTCTGGGATTGTCCCAGATTTCAGCCTTCATTTTTTTGGTCCTGGTCAGGAACAGTAGAATTGTCAGACGGTCCCGGTGTTGCTGATACTGCGTTGCATTGCCGATCCAAAACTGTAGAGCTGAGCTCCGCAGGTTAACAGCCGAGTGAAGCGTTAGCACCGTTTAAAAAATAATTAAATAAACTAAACAAGGGATTCTTCGTTTAATAATTCTGACTCTGTGGTTCGTAGTAATTCACATTCTGTGTAGCATCCTTGCGGACTCGGGGCAGGAAAGGTGTAGTCCAGGTGGGGTTGTCTCAGCATCTTTCACATGGTATTCAAGCGCTCCATTGATCTTGCTGGTCCCACAGGCTGTGCAGCTACTATAGTGGAGCCTGTCGGGATCCTCTTCTTAAAAAAATAAATACAAAATACACACATTAAATTATCAAACAAGCATACAAAAATACAGAGAGCTTCCCATGTGCTCTACCCTGCTCCCCTGTGCTATCCCGGGCTCCCCTGTGCTCTACCCTGCTCCCCTGTGCTGCACCCTGCTCCCCTGTGCTGCACCCTGCTCTGCCCTGCTCCCCTGTGCTGCACCCTGCTCTACCCTGCTCCCCTGTGCTCTACCCTGCTCCCCTGTGCTGCACCCTGCTCCCCTGTGCTCTACCCTGCTCTGCCCTGCTCTCCTGTGCTGCACCCTGCTCCCCTGTGCTCTACCCTGCTCTGCCCTGCTCTCCTGTGCTCTGCTCCCTGTGCTCTACCCTGCTCTGCCCTGCTCTCCTGTGCTCTACCCTGCTCTGCCCTGCTCCCCTGCTCTGCCCTGCTCCCCTGCGCTCTGCCCTGCTCCCCTGCACTCTGCCCTGCTCCCCTGTGCTGTATCTGCTCCCCTGTGCTCTGCCCTGCTCCCCTGTGCTGTACCCTGAATGTTCCACACTCCTGTGCTTTACTACTGTACTTTACATGGTAATTACACTGTATAGAGAGTGATGCTTTTCCAAGGCAGTGGATGCCTAGCTTACCTGAAACACCAGTAACATACACCCACAGCCAGTATTACAACAGGTATGAGAAGTATCCACAGCAGGGCGAGGTGATGGCGATCTTGTACTGTGCAGTGCGGACCTGTTACCAAACAAACAGACATGGATTCACTGAACCCTCAGTAACACAGCGCCCGTCTCCCAGACGCATGCATCACTACTGCATTAGAAGAGAAAGCTGTGCGGCATATTCTTATCAAAGCAAGTGCAGCTAACAACAAATTTCTATCCATCTTAAATCTTAGAGAGTTTCTATTCACTAGCTAGGTCTCAAATGCACAGCGTTCGAAAGAAACAAATGCTATCTATCTATCTATCTGTCTGTCTGTCTGTCTGTCTATCTATCTACCTATCTATCTATCTATCTATCTATCTATCGCACACACTTATTGTATTATTATTATTATTATTATTATTATTATTATTATTATTATTTAGTCATTATACAGACGTTTTTATCTAAAGCAACTTGCAGAGACTAGAGGGGTGAACTCTGCATCATCAACAACTGCTGCTGCTGCTGCTGCAGAGTCACTTCCAATCGAGCTTGTTTGTTTTACGTCTCATCCGAAGGACGGAGCTCAAGGAGGTGAAGTGACTCGCTCAGGGTCACACACAGGGAGTCGGTGGCTGAGCTGGGATTTGAACCGGGGACCTCCTGGTATCAAACCCTATTCTTTAACCACTGGAGCCCCAAGCCTACCTGTTATATCTGTTACTGTTAAAGGAAGCTCTCAGAGCAAAGCGATAGCTTGAGAATACTGCGGAACAGCCGCAGACTGAGAGCCGCTTTACCCTGTGCACTGAAGCTGACCGTCCTGGTTTCCATCTCATTGTGAGCAGTGCAGGTGAATTCTCCGCACAGTGCAGCCGGGTGGGGGTGCCTGGGGCTCAAGCTCAGGTTACGTCCTTCTGAAGAGATTGTGTAAGAGTGGTTTGAGATGGGAGCCCCGTCCAGCAGCCAGGAGAACCGTGGGGCAGAGCCCCCCAGAACGGAGCAGTGCAGTGAGGAAACGTCAGCAGAGATCTGGGGATCTGAGAGGGGCTCTGAGGGAGAGAAACATCCCGGATTCAGGGTTTACTGTCTGCAGCGAGTCAAAAATTTAAAAAATTATATATGTAAAACAGAATTTAGATATTTTATTTAACATGTAATCAAAAGAAACTACAAAATGATATCGCAAAAAAAAAGTCTCCTGGAAGCCCTAATAGTAGTTGTTGTCTCTTTTTTTTTGTGAAGTATATAGGAAAACTACAAAGTGGCTGATTTCTATTACACGAGAGTAGATGTTAAAACTTCATGCTGATTTGAACTTGGCTCTCGCCAAGATAAGCACCAACTAAGACGTAGCTTTACAGTAAACTAATGTGATCCATCTGTGTCTCCATCCATTTGCGTTTCCTTCCATATGATGATGTAGATATCCTTCTGCCTGGTGTTGATGGCTGAAGTGTAATGCTGGCTCCAGGGATCAGCTTATTGCCTCCCTAGCGAACCAGCACACACAACGGCTGCGATGCTGTATTTAATTCATTATGCTAACGTGACATTATTTTAGCAGGTTTCATTCGACTTTTTTGTTCGTTCTGTGGGGTGATGATGCTAAACTTTTGGCCAGAGCTGTACAGTTACTTTGGTCCGAGCAATCTTGAAATGGTGGCACAGCAACGCGGGTAGTGGCGCTATATTGAGATGGTGGCACTCACCGTACACAGCAACGCGGGTTGTGGCGCTGTGCTCGGACCCGTCAGGGAGCGTCAGGGTGAGCAGGTACTCTCCAGAGTCGGCAACTGTAATGTTGCGCAGCGTCAGGGTGAAGTATTCTGTGTCGAAGCCCGCTCTGTTAGAGAAGGGTTGGGAAAGATATGTGATGTTGCCCTCAGACTGATAGATGAGGATTCGCACAGGCTGCTGCCCAGCCTTCTCTCGTTTCCACGTGACGAGGTGGAAGTGCTGGGAGGGGAAGCTACCCAGCACAGGCTTCAGAACCAGACTGTGACCTCGGAGCACGATGAGCTGCTCGGGGAGCTGGAGGCCCTGAGCCAAGTCTGGAGAGGGAGAGAGAGGGGGAGAGAGAGGGAGGGAAAGAGAGAGGGTGAGAAACAGAGAAAGGGAGGGAGCGAGAGGGAGAAATGGAGGGAGGGAAAGGGAGGAAGAGAGGGAGGGAGAAAGGGAGAGTGAGGGAGGGAAAGAGGGAGTGAGGGAGGGAAAGAGAAGGTGAGAGAGAGAAAGGAAGGGAGCGAGTGGGAGAAAGAGGGAGTGAGAGAAAGGGAGGGTAGAGAGAGGGAGGGAGAGAGAGAGGGAGAGATAGAGGGGGAGAAAGAAAGAGAGATGGAGGGAAGGAGAGAGGGCGAGAGAGAGAAAGTGAGGGAGCAAGAGGGAGGGAGGGAAAGAGGGAGAGAGAGAGAAAAAGTGTGAGGATGCCCTTATAAAAGTTAACCATGATAAATTTGCACAACAATATTAGCAATTATTTTACAATCAATGTACTGTTAATACATTAGTGAGTACTTAATGAGTATCCTATTGGAGCCTGGTTCTCCTTGGACAGAGAGCTGATATGTATATGATTATATATATACACGTACGCACACACGCACTCACACACGCACACGCACGCACGCACACGCACACACACAGTATATAAAGGGCAGTGACGAGAGGCCCCTGTTCTGCATTGCTGTGACCGCTTCACTCACCGAGCTGGACGAGGAGCAGCCCAGTCAAGCAGAGGCAACACCCGAGAGCCATGATCGCTAAACCCTGCGCGGTCTAAAAGGAAGGATAGCCAGCGCTGCGCATCTGAAACAAATCACAAAACACAAACAGCGTTCTTTCTTTAATATCATTCGCATCGTTTTTCACGTCCCATTATATTATTATTATTTATTTATTTCTTAGCAGACGCCCTTATCCAGGGCGACTTACAATTGTTACAAGATATCACATTATTTATTTATTTTTACATACAATTACATTATTTTTTAAATACAATTACCCATTTATATTATAGATCACATTCTGCAGAAGAACAATCTTTTAAAAACATGTCCTTCTGCAGATTTGAGTGACAACTCACCCACCCCCAAAGGTCAAACTGTACACCCCCTATCGTTATCACAATCAGCTTCCCATAACCACTGTGTCTAACTGAAAATCGGCTACAACAGCACAGCCTTGCAGAAAACCGCGTCTTACCTACAGAACATATACAGAACATATACAGCAACACTAAACAGCCTTGCTTATGATAGATTTTGCCAAAAAAAGGTAACAAAAATGAAATATGCAAGAGAGACAGATACCGCATTGTATAAAATACAGAATCACTTCTCAAACATAAGAAATAAAACAGAAAACAGCTCAACACTTTTAAAAATGAACATAACATAATTGAAGAATGAAGGAAAATAAATGAATCCGACGCGATCCCAGGATGCCTGAAGGTTTATATAGAAAGGAATGGTAGATCGTTATTTCATTACCTAGTAAACTACACCACGAAATCACTGAGCGTGGATACCATCCAGAGCCCTCAAGAACATCCACCGTTTTAACACAAAGGTATTTCCTGCAACAGAAACGCACCATGGCAATATCAGATAACACTGCGTTCGTTAGTTTATGCCTAAACAGATCCAAGGTGTGTTTTTGTTTTGGTTTTTAAATCGCTCTTCCTGCAGTGGTTTAGAGGTCAGATCTCAAACTCCAGTGCACCAGAGCCGACTCTTATTTGAAAGAGCTTTGAAACAGACTTAAAGTTAACAACGAAAAGAAAAAAAAGAGAACAACAGACGCGTATTTTCAACAGCTGTAGCAACTCGCTGGACGCGCGGTGCCAAACAAATAGACCCTCTCTTTATGAAATAAATCTTCTACTAAAAATACTGTAATTCCATGCGTCATATTGAACTGTCCGTCTTTAAGCTCGGTTATAAAGAGTCAGGAAGCAAAACTGACAGTTCGATTGTGGTTTCTTTTTCAATGTGTTTTTATTAGATAACCATTTGAAAACTCACTGCGCCGGTTTGGGTTTTATCAACAAGGCTATATCGGTTTTATCAAAGTTTCCAGACATATTGCATAAGCGGTTCTCGTGCTGTTTTTAAATGTAATCCGGATGGACAGACAGACACGCCCACCCTGCAATATGACTGTATCAAATACTGCCGCTATAAAAGCTCCTTAACAAGAGACAATTGGACAAAGCAATCACCTCCTTCAGTCACTGAGTGCACACGTGTTTAAGAGAGAGAGAGAGAGAGAAAGCGAGAGAGAGAGAGAGAGAGAGATGGATAGATATTGTGAAAGGACAGAGGCCCTGCACACTCGGAAGTGTGTGTGTGTTTTGTGGCTCCCTTGGCACAGACACAATGTAGATGTGTTGCATGCAGTATCAGATATAATGTAGTTAGGCACACCTGCCTGCAATTCAGGTATTTAAGCAGGTCAATGGCTCTGTGTAAGTTGTCTGTGTCAAGGCAAAGACCTGTGTGCAGACTGTCAGATTCGCACATACTCTTTTTATTTATATATATATACTCTGAGCACACTCTTGAACTCAGGGGAGACGTTCAGGAGGACATGGAGGTGTTTCGGACTCCTGTAAGTGGATCGTTCGCGCACTGGGCTTGCAACGTATCCAGATGACTTTTAATAATCAAGAAGCTCACAAAGACTCATTCGATTTGAAGTTTTGACGAATCAGAGTAGTATTAGTACCCCATCGGTTTATTAAATGCTTAAAAATGGATTGAGGAGTTACAGACTACGTCGAATCCCAGCTGGGTGGTCCAGTGGCTTAACAGGTATAATAGCATTAATACTTCAATCTGTTTTTGGTTCTAACATGTTTTGCCCTTAAGCTATGCATGCATAAAGCTAAAAACGCCCACCGCTAAATCCTACCACATCCCATATATATCCAGAGCTAAAATATAAATCATATACCTTATAGCAATGCATCAATATCAAAATATATCAAAATATGTGCTTACCTTCCAGTATATGGAAATGTAGAATATAATGTAAGGATAGAAACTGTCTCAAAGGCAAAGACTTCTGAATACGACACCAACAGCAATCAGCTCGATCAGAGATCTTCAGAGCATGGATCACATCAGCTTGTAGTTAGCAATTTGAGCAACACTTGACTAGGATTTTTACCTCGGGTTTTACAGAGTTTTAGAGAGAATCATAATTAAATCTTAAACATTAATCAGCCTTGACAGCTCCTCTCCTTCAAGTGAGTAACATTTTCAAAACCCCCGGTAACTCCCTTCATAAGATTAATCAGCCATCATCCCCGAGTCCACCTCTCCTACATCTCTGAAATATGTAAAGTGAACTTTTGACCTGGTTATTCTTTCTTGGTACCAGGGAGTTCCTGAACACAGCATGCATGTGAATACAGTACATGTATATGAAAAAAAAAATATTATTATTATTTATTTCTTAGCAGACGCCCTTATCCAGGGCAACTTACAACTGTTACAATATATCACATTATACAGATATCACATTATTTTTACATACAATTAGCCATTTATACAGTGGGGTGTTTATTAGAGCAATCTAGGTAAAGTACCTTGCTCAACAGCAGTGTCCCCCACTGGGGATTGAACCCACAACTCTCCAGTCAAGAGTCCAAAGCCCCAACCACTACTCCACACTGCTGCCCTGAATGGTGTGTTTAATATATAACACTTTGGTTTAATTATTCCAACCTGGGTTAAAAATATATTTTCCTTTTAACATCAAAAGACATCCTTCTTAGTAGGTTTGATTTTATTACATGTATAGATGTGGTTTAACAATTAACTATATTCTCTTATTTTCAAACCTAACAGTTCTTCTGTTAAAATAAAACATTTACACTTGTATTCTGTTTGAATTATTCTAGAATACCTGTGTTTAGCTTAAAGACTACTTTCAGATCAAGCTTAGTTCTCTAAATAAGAGACTTGTCTGTGAACATTTGAGTTAATTAAATGAGATTCTCGTTTCTGCCTTTCTCCTCAAGGTTATAAGCCTTGGCACCAGTAGCTCAGACAAAAACAAGCTTAGCTCATTTCACAGATGTTTGTTGGTCAGTGTGACTCCAACCTAGCTCCCTTTTTACTTACAAAGATACAATAATAGTTGTCACTGTTATAACAGAATAAACAGGAATATCGAATGCTCTAGCATAACTATAGGTTAATACAGAGCATATTATAAATGTTTGTATGAACAGTGTGTTTTAACAATTTGTTTAGTATTTCTGCTGGCTTCATATTCTTTAAAACACAGTACAGTTATTACAACATTTTAACACACATGCAGTTTCACAAATGTTCAATTTGTATCCCAAAGATCAGCCTGCTTCCAGTAGCGGTCACAGTGCTGGGTCAGTTTCTGCTCTCAGGGAGTCTGTCAAAGCCACCACAGGAGTGTCTTTAAAAGCTTGACACCTGCACAAACTTCAGTCTTGTTAGCAGAGCTTTCATCTCTGTATTCCCATCATCAGTGGGAAGACTTCAAATAAATGAAGCTGTTTCTATCAAAGAGCCATCCATCTCTGCCGCATACACCTTTCACTCAAAAAAGGTGATCGCACCTCGTACAAGGGAAGACGGGTTTTAAATTCATTCGTGACAAGACCTTACATAAAGGTACGGTCGTACGTGATGAAGTATCTGTGCTGTGGTTTCCAGTAAATGGCTTAGCCATCCGGTTTTATTAGTTACAAGTTTAGTTAGTACTGCTGGGTGGAGTTGGTTTTTGTTTTAATGTTGTTTGTTCAATGGATAAATACACAGGCACTGCACTATTTCAACATGTCTGTGGTCCAGAGTACTTTATACAAAAGAGAAGTGTGAAAGGTGTCGAAAGAGGCAAGCTGGCCCGGTTTGCACTTTTTTTCAAAGTTTTGGCAGGGCAACTTCTCAAAGGCCATAGAGATTATATATATATATATATATATATATATATATATATATATATATATATATATATATATATATATATATATATATATATCTATCTATATCTCCCCTTCAGTCACAGGGTACTCAATTGTATCATGTTAAGTTTCCTCTATATCTATAATACATAATGTTTTTGTTTTTATCCCCAAAGTTACGGCAACTTCACAAACTCCAGAGTTCACACAAACTCTTTAAAAATATAATTAAAAACCCATTACCGAAGGGGATATACAAAACTCTAAAACGACTAGCAGTCTCCAAAGATACAGAGACAATGAAACACACCACAACTTGTTCTAAAGTGCTTGGAAAGCATGGAGAAAACTCAACAAGCCCTTCACTAGATCTCTGCAAAACGAAATCGACCTGCTATTCTCTCCTTAAAGAATACTGCAGCAGTGTGGAGTAGTGGTTAGGGCTCTGGACTCTTGACCGGAGGGTCGTGGGTTCAATCCCAGGTGGAGGACACTGCTGCTGTACCCTTGAGCAAGGTACTTTACCTAGATTGCTCCAGTAAAAACCCAACTGTATAAATGGGTAACTGTATGTAAAAATAATGTGATATCTTGTAACAATTGTAAGTCGCCCTGGATAAGGGCGTCTGCCAAGAAATAAATAATAATAATACCTATACTGCTCTGGCCAAATGTTAAGCATTGCCCCCTATAAAATAAACTAATTTGGCATCATACAGTCCAATGAAACCTGCTCAATAATGTTACGTTAACACATTGAATTCCACACCGCTTCATAGTTTTCCCATATTTAATGGAAAAAAACTGAGAAATTATAAAATGTGACATTTCAAAATTTCAATGTGAAATACTGTACTACTACTATGGCTTCCGGCAAACTTGTGCTGTTTTTATTAACGATGTCTCAATCCTATAATTCTAGGTGATGCCAAACTTTTGGCCACAGCTGCATTTTATCTGTTAAAAGATCAAATATTCCTAATAATATTTTAGTAATGATCTTTAAAAAGGACAGAACTGACCTTGTTCGCTCCGCTGTCGTCGCGCCCCAGTTTAGTTTACACAGAAGCGCTCAGAATGGTTTTCCTGATAAACTTGTTTCCAACGCAAACGCGTAATTTCCTTCCTGCCCAGCTATTCTTTAGAGAAGATATACAGCTATGGCCAAAAACCTTGCATCACCTCCTAGAATTGAGACATCATTTAAAAAAACCAAAAAAAAAACTTCTATAGCGGAAGCCATAATTACATCACAGTACAGTACAGTACAGTAGATCACAGTAGATTTTGAAACGTCACATTTCTCCCTCCCTCCATGCCCAATGCTCTGACTTTTATACCTGCTCAGATAGCCCCTCCCGTGGATTAAACCAAAAATCAATTAACAGATTCAGAAATGTACACTTTAACTCCAGCAAGCGCAAATATACAGGACTGATCGCCTTTTTCATAAATGTCACCGTTTTAAATTAATTTCGGAAAACAAAACCCAAGTAAAACTCTTTTAATATTAATTTTAAAACCAATAAGTGCTCCCCTTTCCCTTAGCATGGTCCCAACTAGCCTAATAAGAGGAAACGTAAGGTAAGTCAATGTAAAACATAGGGTTTAACAATTCCCTCTTCCAAAATGGCGTTCATTAGGCAATGGCGCCCCAGACAAACATGGCGTCGCTCAGGACTCACTGGGCGGGTTAAGTAAGTGAGCCGCTCAAAAAGCACACTGAGCAGATTTAAATGACTTAACGATCTGCTACGAGATCGCTGAGAGACTTTTAAAAATGGTGAATAATAATGATTTGCTTGTTTGTGTTTCTGCGGTGATGGTCGATGAAATGGCCCCGTGTGAAGTTACTGTCCCCTGCTGTACCTCGGTGAGTTCGGCGCTCTGTTTGGACTGAACCTCATATCTGGCTGTGTTTAATACCGGCAATACCGACGTTAATAATGAGCATTATGAATAATATTAATACTACAAGCCTAATAATAATACATTCATAACTATAAAACAGCTCTACATTTAAAAAAATGAAATTAAATGATACAAATTCGAAAACCACCATTTTTACCATCTTATTTAGCCAATTAATACATAACTTCATAAGTCGAAACCAGTTCATCGTTCTTGACAGACGTATTTGTCAATCCTGCCTGTCATCTCTACTTGTTTCCTGCAGGTGGCTATTCAGTCCGCTCCCTCTGATCACTGACGAGAAATGCTCAGGAGCGGCTCTGAGCGGCTCAGCGGGAGCGGATCTGAGCGAGGCGTGAAGCTGATTCTTTACTGAGCCCACTGGCGACTCGTGGCTTGAAAAACTGGGGGGGCACAAACCCGATGCCCGATTTTAACCATTTTATGTAAACATTAAGCTATTTACCAGATCTTTAACAAAACCCACAGGTTGTTACAAACTTTACAGACATGCACCTGCACTAAGACTTTACATTCTGAACTACAGTTTTCCCCCCAAGGACTCAAATTCACTCTGTTTTTAATTTTCGTGGTTTTAAGTCTCACGAGCTGCAGTTCCAGTGTTCAACCCTATCTTTAAATTTTTTTTTTTATGGAAATGCTACTTTTAGAGGAAATAAATCATTTTCCAATGGGTTTTACGAAAATAAGGACAAACAACAGCCAATAACCAAATACACTGGAGCAAAAAAAAAAAAAAAAAAGAGCCCCCAAAGGACTTGAACTTTTAATATAATATATGCACTTATGGTTGTTCATTTTTGTTAACTGACATTTGGTGGCAAACCATTTTATTTAATTTCACAAATCCTGACTAATTTAATTACCGTTTGACTGACAGGACTGCCGGTGATACCCCCCACAGTTGCATTACCTACATTGTATAACCACAGCTTTTTTTTTTTTTTTTTTTTTAAAGTCCGAACAGCTAATCCAAAAAAAAAAACTTGGGTTGAGACAGCAAATCCAACCCCCATTTTTTTTTTTTTTTTTTTAAAGGTGAGACACATCGCACTGCACTGACATTCCCCTATCAGGCGTTGTTGAGCTGACAGAGCTGTAGCCTAAACAAATAATCTGAATGAAAACTAATAGGTAACCGAACTCGGGAAATGAAACAGTTTCTCTCTCAGCCCCAGAACTGTTTTCATTCTGATTTTAGGTTATTCAATAGGTTGTACATTTACCACCCATATCCAAGACCTGGATGGACTTGTTTACCATCCCTTGATGAAGCTGGCTGAGAAAAAGATAATCCCCCAGTGGGCTGGCGCTGGAGAGGTCAGCTGGCAGTAAGGCAGCCGAGTGCATTCTAAGTAAACACATAGGCTACTCATTACATAGTAGATGTCCTCTACCCCATCTATGGTGAGACACAGGCATAGCATATACCCTATATGTTACATGCATCTGTGTGGTGCAGGCTTATGTATTCTCATTGGTTGACAGCAACGCGGTAAATAAAACATTCGCTCCGTAGGAAAAGACGCCAGGCAGTCCCCCCCAGACTATAATGGGAAGTTAAAATATAACAATAATTTCTTTATTTCTTACACATGTTTGAGACACAGGCAGCCACTGCCTGGCAGAAATCTGGGGGCACGTGACCAGGCGTGCCCCCCCACGCTGTCGCCACTGACTGAGACACAGGCAACCCCCACTGTTACAAACTTAGGTCGAGAGGACAAAGGTAAGCCCCCCTGCAGTTCCAGTGTTGAGACACAGGCAGAAGCTATAGAGGAAATAAATCATTTTCCAATGGGCACAGACAAACAACAGCCAATTACAGGAGAGACACAGACAGCCCCCCACACGCGCAGGTGAGACACAGGCAGCCCCCCACACGCGCAGGTGAGACACAGACAGCCCCCCACACGCGCAGGAGAGACACAGGCAGCCCCCCACACGCGCAGGTGAGACACAGGCAGCCCCCACACGCGCAGGTGAGACACAGGCAGCCCCCCACACGCGCAGGAGAGACACAGGCAGCCCCCACACGCGCAGGAGAGACACAGGCAGCCCCCACACGTGCAGGTGAGACACAGGCAGCCCCCCCCGCAGGTGAGACACAGGCAGCCCCCACACGCGCAGGTGAGACAGGCAGCCCCCACACGCGCAGGTGAGACACAGGCAGCCCCCCACACGCGCAGGTGAGACACAGGCAGCCCCCCACACGCGCAGGTGGCATTTACACACAGACACAGAGACGGGATTATACGAGCGAGAAGGGAACACAATACAGCCAGTGACGGAGCAATAGCAGGTGCTACTGCCCACGGGCCCACGCACTCAGAGGCCCCCGGAGGGGTTCGACAGTTTTTATTTATTTATGTATTTATATTTTAACAATGATAATATCTTTCGCGTTTATATTTGCAGATGTTACACGTTTGTATCACTGTAGCTGCCGCTGTGCGGTGCCAGTAATCAGATTGCATCCTGCCTCATTTCAACAGGTATCGCTATTGTCTTAATAATTATCCTAACTTTTTTTTTCCCCCGGGAGGCTAGTACAAGGCACTTCTGCGAGCACCAAAATAAACTACAGAAAATCAACATGATTTATTAATAATAATAATAATAATAATAATAATAATAATAATAATAATAATAATAATAAACGGTTTCCTATGCGACACAATTTCTGCAAATGTCTGCGCAGAATCGTGAATTCTGTAATCATTTCTGATCGCAGGATTGGGGAATCCTGGTAGGATTGGTGATTAAACCTGTTCGTTTATGATTAAAAAAATAATGTAGTGTCGGATGTAAAGATGTACGTAGAATAAAATAAAGTAGGTCAGTAGAAAATGTTCCTATTACGCGCCGTTTCATACGTACTAACATTCTGACAATTAAACATAGTTCAGTATTGAACACTTGATTTGGTGTGTTTGATGTTTCCTCCGCCACTGACCACAACCATACGAATACATTACACAAATACACGGAGCGCTACAATATGATTGTGTTTATAATACTTAATTTAACTGCTTCAGAGTTGCAACAGCTTCGCTAGATCTCTGCAAAACTAAATCGACCTGCTATTCTCTCCTTAAAGAATACTGCCTATACCGCTCTGGCCAGATGTTTTTTGAACTGATCGTCATACAGTCTAGAATGAAACTGGTATAATCTTTATTGAATTCATACAGCAATTGAAAAATGAAACCTGCTTTTGGTATCAAAGTTTCTTTGACTGCAGAATGTTAAATAAATTGAATTAAATACCGCCATAGCTGCGCAGCATCAGTTAAATAAAAACATATTTCTAATATTTCACGAATAATATATTTAAGAAGGACAGAGCTGACCTTGTTCATTCAGCTGCCATCGAGCCCCAGTTTTGTTGATAATAAAGCTTATCCTGTCAATCCTTTTTCATGTATATTGTATCAACATTTTCCGAAACGTAGTTTCCTTCCTTCCTTGCTTTCTGACTCCCTGGAAAAAAACACATCAGGATTCTGGGATGGGAAGGGAACCTCCTGACCTATTCTTCTCAATGCCCGTCTCTTCTTTAAAAAGGATATACAGCCGTAGCCAAAGTTCATAGAGGGCGATGCGACTCGTTTGCTCACAGCTGCAGGTAACATTTGCTGGAACAACTTTGTCACCTCGCTGTGCTTCAAGTAATATTAATAAAGGGACCATGAAATAATCTTAAATACCCTTACGAGTAAACTGCATGCTAACTTGACATTTCCCCAGGCGGTTCCCTCATGGCTACCCGGTGCCTTTAGGGTGTTTTTTGAATGCGCTTTACCATACCTCTCTGGGCTGTACCGTGATTTCACTGGGACGCATTGGTCATCCTTTATAAGCGGAGCTCCTGCCGTGTTTGGATCCTCTGCTGTCCTGATCAATTGAACCAGGGGCGTCCAAAGTGAGAGGAACGACCCCCCCCCCCGCCAAAAAAAACCCTCTAGGAAAAAATAAAAATGTTTAGTAAGGGGGCTCAAGTTCCTGTTTTTGTAATTGTAAACACAAACAATTAGGCTGCTGAAATGTTCAGATTAGAGAGAGAGAGAGAGAGAGAGAGAGAGAGAGAGAGAGAGATACTGCATTTGTAGAGACAATTCGTGCAAGTAATACTGAAATCAGGGGACTTTTTTGACCTGAAAAAAGAAACAAGGACCAGGGGTCACAAATGGAGATTAGATAGAGGGGCATTCAGAACAGAAAATAGGAGGCACTTTTTTACACAGAGAATCGTGAGGGTCTGGAACCAACTCCCCAGTAATGTTGTTGAAGCTGACACCCTGGGATCCTTCAAGAAGCTGCTTGATGAGATTCTGGGATCAATAAGATACTAACAACCAAACGAGCAAGATGGGCTGAATGGGGCCTCCTCTCGTTTGTAAACTTTCTTATGTTCTTATGTTCTAAATCCAACTTCAAATAAGTCCAGACGCACATCATACTAAGTCCTATTACAGTAGATTTTTGTTAACTACAGAAAGAACATTTCTTTTGAAAATGCCTGTTCCTTATTCTGGGTAAATGAATATGCATGGATGCATTTCATTGGAATGCACTGTACTTGTGTGATTCTTAAACCTCTAAAATGAACCTACAGTGATATTATATTGCCATGGCTACATTGTAAAACAAAAATCTGTAAAGGTAGTTTTTTTTTTTCTTAATTTTCCAGAATAAATATTCACTGCTGGCTCAACATTAAAAACAGCTTTCAGAACTAAATTTATTTCCACTGAGGCCCTAATACCAGCTGCACATGAAGCAGGCAGTCAGAGTAAATCTAACGTCTGGAGAAATTCTATAGAGATCAGAGGTCACCTGTTCTAAATCTTTTAACTGAACCAGTTAATGAAACCTCCACCCAGACCCTGTTGATTATATCGGTTTCCCCCTTTTAAACCTGCAGTGGAACAGCCCTCCAGGACCGTGACTGATTGGACACCCCTGAGTCCAGCAGACTCTCCCAGATGTGGGGCCCACCTCGCTTCATGACTGGAGTGGCGTTGCCTGTTTAAGAGAACAGGTGTAGTCTCTCCCTGCCCTAGGAATAGAACCGGTTTGTCTTCTCCAAACCACCGCCCTGTTGAATGGAAGAGACCGGAAACCTGCGGAATAGAAACACAGTCCTCGGGGGAACAGGGGCAGCGGACCTACCTTCAAATACAAGACTTGCACTCGGAATCTGAAATTCAGAGAGACACCCAGCCTACAGATTACCTCCAAACCACACACACACACACACGCACGCGCACACACACACGCACGCACGCACGCACGCGCACGCGCACACACACAGACAGAGTGCAGACGACACTGACAAAACAAAAACAGACGCACTCCCCACAGTGACAGAATGCTCTGAGGAGAAGAGGTGAGTTTGTTTTCACTCGTTCTCAGAAGGGCTGCGTTTAAACTGTGCTGTGTGTTGTTGCGTTAAGTTGTGGGAACACAAAACCAACTTTTTCAGGAACAGCGGCTTGAAACCTGGTTCCAGGAGACCAGAGGGAGACCTAGTTTGAGGTTTGCTGTATCAAACCCCCAAGTCTCCCTGCCTGGTGTGCCGCGCAGTGGCCTGAAACCTAGTCTCCTGCAACCAGGTTCCAAGCCACAAAGTGATGGGGCAAGGGTCCTGTTTTTTTTGGGGGGGAAAGAGGGTGCCTCTGTATGTCCACTGTAGGATCTTAAGGCTTGATAACACAATCCATGTTTTATTGCGATTGGAAACTCTTTATTGTCATTTTTAAATCTCTGGCGTATCGCTTTCTTTCCGTTTCACTTTCTTTTTTTTTTTTTAAAGCTTCCTCCCCCCCCCCCCCCTCCTCTACTGTCCTGGTGAAATGCGTCTCTTTCTAATCGAAACAGAACGACGCGGTGGCAGTGATGCGACTGGCCCAGAGATGACAGCCTTCCTCCTCCCTGCCTTCGTTCTAATCAGCGGTGAGCGAGCGGGGCGCACCCTGCGTTCCTCGTTTTTGTTTTCTTATGCAGGGTTTTTTTTAATTTTGTTATCGTGTGAAGATTAAGCAGCTATCAAAGCCTTGTTTGACTGAAAGGCTGTAGCGAGCGGATCAGTTGGGTTAAATCCCCGCGCAGGAACCTTACAATAAGCGGGCCAGTTTAACTCTGGGTTCTGCCTCTTCTCCTCTTCCTCCAGTCGTCTCCTCTCAGTTCCCGGTGGAGATCTCTTTCCCCTCGGAGGTGGTGCAGGTCCGGACGGGGCAGATTTCTCTCCTGGCTGTGAAGACCCTGTCCCTCTCCGAGGTGCTGACTGTGTCCTGGGCCTCCCCATCGGGACAGACCCTGGGGGTGTGGGTCGGGGGGCAGGTGAGCCCGGTTCTGAACGAGATCGAGCAGTACCGCGGCCGGCTCAACATCGCCGGTGATTTCTCGCTGCGGCTGAAGGACGCCGCGAGAGCCGACGAGGGGGGTTACACCATCACCGTGGACCCCAAAGCCAGCACTGGAGTGACCAAGAACAGCAGGGTGATCCGGCTGGAGGTGTTCGGTGAGTCTTAACTGCCAGCTGTGTTACTATCAGTAAGGATGAGAACAACAGCAATACAGAAATACAGTGCGTTATGAATGAGGGTTTAATCGGGAGAGTCTGCAGGTCAGCGTTGTAATAAATCTCCTCCTAGAGGCTGAGTTAATAACGTCAGCGTGAGACCCTGTACTTACCTCTCCACAGAACTCACTCTTCAGAGTCAAACAGACATATTAACTGATAAGAGAGACAGGATCAAACAGACATATTAACTGATATAGAGACAGGATCAAACAGACATATTAACTGATAAGAGAGACAGGATCAAACAGACATATTAACTGATAAGAGAGACAGGATCAAACAGACATATTAACTGATATAGAGACAGGATCAAACAGACATATTAACTGATAGGAGAGACAGGATCAAACAGACATATTAACTGATAGGAGAGACAGGATCAAACAGACATATTAACTGATAGGAGAGACAGGATCAAACAGACATATAAACTGATATTATTATTATTATTATTATTATTATTATTATTATTATTATTATTATTATTTATTTCTTAGCAGACGCCCTTATCCAGGGCGACTTACAATTGTTACAAGATATCACATTATTTTTACATACAATTACCCATTTATACAGTTGGGTATACTGGAGCAATCTAGGTAAAGTACCTTGCTCAAGGGTACAGCAGCAGTGTCCCCCACCTGGGATTGAACCCACGACCCTCTGGTCAAGAGTCCAGAGCCCTAACCACTACTCCACACTGCTGCCCTATAAGAGAGAGGATGACTGGACATATTATCTGATATCTGCCCAGCGTTGATTACGCTGGTGTGTGTCTGTCCTGAATCTTTCTCGTGTCTCTATATTCCCAGATCCCATCCAGGACGTCTCTATTTCCTCCCCCTCTCCGATCCTCCAAGGGGACAACGTCACTCTCACCTGCCGCTGGTCCCAGGGGACGAAGCCTCAGGCTGACCCCCGACCCCCACGTCGCGATCTCCGACAGCGTGCTGAGGATCTCCAGGGTGGGCAGAGAAGACGCCGGGAACTACACGTGCAGAGTGACCAACGCCGTGAGTGCAGGAACGGGCTGGACCGTCCTCGACGTCAGCTGTGAGTCTGGCTGTGGAGACTCCCCTTCCACATACAGGACCGCAGGGGGCTCAAACTCCAGTCCTCGAGGGCCGAGGGGTCTCCTGGTTTTCATTCCAACTTACGCTCTCAATTAACGTCATGGATCAAATTTCTGTTGGTTCAATTGGACGTATTTTACAGCTGACCATTAAAAAAAAAACTCACTTAAGGTAAACATTTTGAAGCGTGTCCAATTAATCAAATAATTAGACCGATTTGAGTAATTGAGAGCTCGGGGGGGTGGAACGAAAGCCAGGAGACACCACCCCCCCTCCAGGAGCTGAGTTTGACCCCCTCCCTGGTGTGCAGGATAGCTGTCGAAACCTTCTCAGTCATAGTCTCCACATGTCGGGTCATTAACAAATCATTAAACCCTACAACCGTCACCATAGACATCCCAGCTCTGGGTCCCTATCCAGTTAGCAGTGCGATCCCTTGTGGGTTTTCTGTACTGAGAGCTTCATCATACACCAGAAACTCCGGTATTTTACACTTGGGTTGACCCTGCAGGTATTATTATAACGTTTTGATTGGGTGCTCCTGTTTCGACGCTCCGTTCTGATTGGCCTGCTTCCCTTTCAGACGGGCCGGACCTCCCGTCGGTCAGCCGGGCGCTCCTCTCCGATTGCGTGAGTGAGGGCGACGTCGTGGAAGGCAGAGCCGTCAGCCTGTCCTGCGTCTCCGTCTCCAACCCTCCCGCCCGCTTCTCCTGGGCGCTCAACGGCCGCCCCGTCTCCTCGGGGAACGCCACGCTGTTCATCCCCGCGGCGTCCCTCAATCAGGGGGGACAGTACACCTGCACGGCCTCCAACGCGGTCACAGGGAGATCGGCCACCGCCTCCACGGCAGTCAACGTTGTCGGTGAGCACCTGGCGCGTTTTTATCAGGGTTCGTTCGGCGGCCTCTGATCCAGTTGAGAAAGCCTCGTCTTGGGTCAGGTCTGGATTCAAGCTACCTCTTCAAGGAATTGGTTTCCAAGTCCTGCTGTGCTGTGCTGTGCTGTATCTCAATGCGCTGTGCCGTCTTCTCCAGGGCACTGTCTCAGCGGTGGCGCGATAGCGGGCATTGTGATTGGCTGTGTCGTCGGACTGCTCCTGCTCCTCCTGCTGGTCCTACTGCTGCTGAGGTGGAGAAAAGGTAAGAGAGTCCAGAAAACATTTGGGATCTAGCGCCTTCATCAGTGTGATTGATGCTAGTTCGGACTGAGTCAAGCAGACTCCGTTTGCTGGTGCCTTCATCAGTGTGATTGAAACTAGAAGAGACAGAGTCAAGCAGACCAACATTTGGGCTCTAGCGCCTTCATCAGTGTGATTGATGCTAGAAGAGACCGAGTCAAGCAGACCAGCGTTTGGGCTCTAGTGCCTTCATCAGTGTGATTGATGCTAGAAGAGACCGAGTCAAGCAGACCAGCGTTTGGGTTCTAGCGCCTTCATCAGTGTGATTGAAACTAGAAGAGACCGAGTCAAGCAGACCAGCGTTTGGGCTCTAGTGCCTTCATCAGTGTTACTGAAACTAGAAGAGACCGAGTCAAGCAGACCAGCATTTAAGCTCCCTTCCTGCACACAGTTGGAAACTCAAAGAACAGCAAAGCTAGCAAGAACTCAGTACACATCTTGTTAAAGGTAGAATAAAAAGGGATCTAAAAACAAACAAACAAACAATGATTCTCTCGTGTCATTCGTGATTTTTAAATTCCAATTATTTTTTCACGTTCTCTTTGCAGGAGACCACTGGCTGAAGGAGAAACTTAAACGAACAAAACCCAATCCTACCTTAACTCCGCTCCCCAGGGTAAGAGTAGAACCCTCCCCTCTCCTCTCTGTCTTGTGGGGCTCCTCCTCTCCTGTCTCTCCCCAAGCTCCCTACCTCTCTCCTTTCTCTCCTCTCTCCCCCACCCTCACTCTCTCCATCTCTCTCGTTTCAGCCTCACGGGAGTGCGAACACGCCTCCTCTCCCCCCTCCGGTTCTCACGTGCTCAGAGGCGCCCCCTGTGGCAGCCCCGCCTCCCTACAGGAGCCCCTGGTCCCAGGTGAGTATCGTTACTGATTAGTCACAGTCTGACCCCTTTCTGGGTTTATCACAGATACAGTTACCCCATAGATACGGTCTCCCTCTCCTCACTCTCTCTCACCTTCCTTTATCACTTCTGATCTCTCTAACATGCCCAGCCTCCTTTCACCTCTCCCCTCATCTCTCTCTAATCTCCTTCCCCCTACGTCTAATCACCCTTCCCCTCTCCTTTCCTGTAAAATCTCTCCTCTTCTCCTCAGTCTCTCCTTTCTCTAACCTCTCCTCTGCTTCCCTTCTCTCCACGCTCCTCTCTCTAAGCTCTCCCTCTCTCTCCTCAGTCTCGTGGGGGTGTGAACGAGCTCCCTCCCCCGGTTCACCGGACCGCTCGGAGCTCAGCGGCGCCCCGTGTGGACCACACCCCTTCCTACGGACCCCCCAGATCCCATGTGAGCATGTTATTCTACCTGTTATAAAAACAACAGCGACAAATACAAACTGAAATCACACATTGTGCTTTTACAAACAATACCTGCAATTCTCTCTCTCTCTCTCTCTCTCTCTCTCTCCTCAGCGTCGTCACGGTGTGAACGACCCCCCCACCCCTCCCCCTGTTCACAGGACCGCTCGGAGCTCAGCGGCGCCCCCTCTGGCGCTCCCCCTTTCCTACAGGAGCCCCAGGTCCCACGTGAGTATCATCCTCTCTCCTCTCCTCCTCCTCTGGTATGTTCATGATGTTCAGTTGTTCTGAGGGGTTGTAATAATTCCTCTCACACGGTGGCTCTTGAGATTGCTTGTAAATTGCAATGAGAACCACGCAGCATTTGCAAACCACGTGAAAAGGTCAAGGGGACAACAAGAACTGTATAACCTGCCTCCCCCTCCCCTCCTCTCTCTTCAACCCTTTCTCTAACCTTCCCCTCACTTTCTCCTCCCTCCCTCTGTCATCCTTCTCTCTAACCTGCCCTCTCTTCACCTCCTCTTCTAAACGTTCCTCTCCTCCCTCTCTCCTCTCAGCGCCGTGGGGGTGTGAACGAGCTCCCTCCCCCGGTTCACCGGACCGCTCGGAGCTCAGCGGCGCCCCGTGTGGACCACACCCCTTCCTACAGACCCCCCAGATCCCATGTGAGCATGTTATTCTACCTGTTCTAAAAACAACAGCGACAAATACAAACTGAAATCACACATCATGCTTTTGCAAACAATACCTGCAATTCTCTCTCTCTCTCTCTCTCTTCTCAGCGTCGTCACGATGTGAACGACCCCCCCACCCCTCCCCCTGTTCACCGGACCGCTCGGAGCTCAGCGGCACCCCCTCTGGCGCTCCCCCCTTCCTACAGGAGCCCCAGGTCCCACGTGAGTATCCTTACTGTACTGGAACTTCAAGGAACCAGTCATTTTTTTTTTTTCACTCTGCATCCCTTTGCACACCCACAATACCAGCTGGTCTGTTGTATTGTGACCAGTCCCTGTGTGGACACAATCAAACCTTTCCAAACAAAAAATAAAACACTCCTCAGATCTCTTGAGCGGGTGTTGAAAAGTTGCTGGAGCCTGTCCGTCTCTGTGTGTGACTGCGTATCTGTTTGTCCGTCAACGCACAGGGTGACCACATGACTCCACGTGCACCAGCACAGTTCAGGCTTTTCAATTCACACCCCAGTGCATTGTGGTACATTTTACCTGTCTTGGGTACCTCTCACAGCAGGACTACACTTCCCAGAATGCACCGGGGGATGTATTTGTCTGTGGCTCTCTTCCATCCGTCTGTTTGTGCGTCATTCCCGTCTCTCTTCCCACAGCGCCCCCCCGCAGGCAGCACACCCCCCTGCAGGAGGGCATGTCCAGGCAGTTTGAACCATGGAGCCCGATGGAGAGCAACGACCTTTATATAGAGTCACTTCTTACAGTGGTGATCTCAAAAGAATGCCACTACTCTGAACAGTTTTCACTTCAACAAAATATTTTTGATTCAGTGTATGAATAAAAATTTCTATAAATTAATGTATTTAATCCATTCATAAAACTAATTTTTAAAATGTATATGGAGAGAAATATATATGTGAATTATATTTGCACTTTAAAATACAATAAATATTCTTGAATTTCTACCATGAATGTTATATTGATTTTTTTTTTCATACCGACTCAATATCGGGTGTGAAGATGCTGCGACTGACTTAGGGTCATACAAGGTTCATTTCTGCCTCTTCGTGTCTGTAGAAATACCAAAACAGAATGAATTAATCCAGTGAGAGATGTTTTAGACTCGAGGTCTTTCTCCGCGTCTTCAACTGATTTAGCGTCTTCATTTAGAAGTCTTTTCTGGACGGTTGTAAACAAGCGCGTTGAAACGGATGTCCTGGAGACCGAATATAAACACACACACGTCACAGCTAAAAAAACTTTATTAAAAAAAAACACAGTTAAAAAAAACACAAACATCTTATAAAATCAGTAGTAGCTACGATAAGACACCAAATTAAAAAAAATCAGTCATTTTTACACCATAACCCGATTTCACTGGGTCTAAATCCTGAGCAGCTCGCACATTCAAACCCGAGCCCTGCGGGTTTGATTAGAAACTTGCCCCTCACAATGCTGTCCGTCGTGTAGTGCTGTGAGCCGGGCAGAGCCTCTCTGTGCTGCACGACACGACAAACCAGCGAGAACGACACAAAATCAGTATGAAGCGGTCATGTAGTGACTTTGCCTGCTGTGGGACGGGCAGAGCTGCGCGGTTTCAAAGCAATGAAACTCGCTCTCAGATTCCGATATAACAAAAACTCATTTAAAAACAACCAAACAAACAAACGCAGGGATCGAAATAAATGTCAGTGGTTATGGATTTAGAGTTTAATAACTGTTACATTTGAGAGATTTGTAGTGTCGCACAAAGGGAGCGTCTCTCTAGTAAAAAGAGCTTCAATGTCTTCGGGCCGCGGAACAGGACAGAAACAGGCAGTGTTTAGGAACTTTTACAAAATAACAAAAACTAAGAGAGTTCTCCAAAATAATCTTAACAGACCCTTCCCCCTTTTCAGTAGAACGCAGTGGTCAGCCAGCTACAAAAAAGTGTCTTGGATCAGCAGTTTGGTAAAAGGCTTAAAAATCACCTTTGTAAAAATAATTAGACGTTGGTCCGATTTCCCTTCGTGTTAAAGTTTCGATTCGAAGCCTGGTCCAATCGCCGATTCAGACTATAATATTAACAGCTCCGCACAGACGGCTGGGTTTCTCCAGTTACATCACAGACAAACTGAAAAGCTGACGTCTCTACAAACTTGGTTCAGGGTCTGGATTTTCACATTTATTTTTAGTTCATTTTTTATTTAATTTTTTATTTAAAAAAAAAAAGCAGTCCCTCTAGAGCTCTCAAACACGTCTTCTCTCTAAGCACAGCTGGAACACCAGAGTGTAACCGTTAAACCTGCCCCCCCCTGCAACACACACTGGATAGACATATAATCGTTCCATTAGTGCTCTGAGAGGTCTGTTCAAGCAGGACACTTTCAGTCAATAAGATTTGACAGATCTCTTACAGCTCCTGACAAACAGCGCCCCCCCCATATTTAAAAAACAAAATATTGACATTCACAAATTCAGTAAGAAAAAAATAAAATTAGTGGCATGTGTTTTTGCTTTAGTGTCTTATTTCGCATTAACTTGTCTAAGGGTTTGTATTCAATTTCTTACAGAATCATTTCTATGTACAACCAGCAGGGGGCAAACTGAGCTGTTTTATGTACAGAGGCACAGAGAGTGAGTGTGTGAGAATGACAGGGCAGAGAGACACTAGGCTTAAATAATGTTCAAAGCTAAAACATTCACCTGGAAGGCAGGTATTTTAAAAAAGGCAGGTATTTCCTGAATTATTTGGGGTTGACAATTTTGGATATTCTCGAATTGAGTAAAGCACGATGAGGAGAAGGATCTCGTGGGTTTTCTCGGTAGGAAAGTGATTTAAATCCTTCTCATGTCCCTCTTCCTCGAGTGAGCATTTCGCAGTTGGTCTAATCCCTTGCGCACGACCCAGCGAGAGCGGCTCTCTGTGTTATCGCGCTGAAAGCCCTGGGGAGGGACTTGCAGACAATGTGGTTACGCAGCTATAAACTGGGCCTTGAATTCCACACCCTTGGAGCACGGCATACTTTTAGATGGCAGGGTAAGGGTTAAAAACAAGTCCAACCGCCACACAGCAAAACGTTTCTGTTAATGCCTTATTCAGCGTATATCATGGAGGGCTGCTTAAAAATAAAATAGGACAGTAATCTCCACTTAATTTGAATTAATTTGAAAAAAGAAAAAATAGTCTAATCCATATATCTGTGATGAGGAGAGGCATGGCCAGTGACATCACAAAGCCCCCGCCCCTAGCAGGGAGGAGTCAGGGTGGGTGTGGTCTAGACGTACACAGCTGGTGACATCACGTAGCTCCGTCCGTCGTGGGAGGAGCCTGGCTCCGGGTAGCTCAGCTCATTGTAGATGGGGTTCGTCTGCTCCAGATAGTCGTCCTGCACAAGGGCACTGCGCTGGTAGTTCTCCTCCTGGCCACTAGGGGAGCTGTAGCCCGGGGGCCCCGAGCTGTTGTCCCTGAAGTGTGCCTCCACAGGGTCATCGTAATAAGCGTCTACGTCCTGGGATGATAAAAAGCAGAGTGAGCCGGAAGAGGTTACAACTAGAAGTTCAGTAAGAGACGTTCCCACTAGAAGTCTCTCTCAACGTCTTCAGAACCAATTACGTTTCTTTTGAAGACACTGAGAGAGACTTCCCGTCGACACGGCTGTCGCTGAATTCAGGAAGTTTCTTGTAGTTTTCCTGAAAGAGAGTTTCCCCAGCCAAACTCTGGAATTCAGAGTAAAATCGATGCTTCTGAACCCGTGTGCTCTTGTATCCCTTCAGAAAATACCCGACGCCTGTCTGAAAAAAACACACCTCTGCTACCTGTTCAGACCGATCTCTGGATCCGCCCCTCCTGCTCTGCGCTGGACTCACCTGACCTCAGCACCACGTCACTGGATCCTCAGCTGATGCGCTATCCTTGCACTACAATGTCATTGTAGATCTAACTCACTGTAATCCTAAGTTGTTGCCTCCCTAGTTCGCATTGTATTCTAGTAGTATTATTATTTGACCTTATTGTAAACCATACTGTATTTAAATACAGATTTTGCATTGTAACCCTGCACTGCCCTGTAACACCCGGAAGTCGCCTGGGATAAAAAGGCATCTGCCAAATGAATAAACGTCTACTTGAGGAGTCGATATTACACAGACAGCCGGGGTCCTGGAAGCCTGTGTTATATGATTGAGTGTCTCTTACCATGGCATTGATTCTGGAGGGAGCATCCACATGGAGTTTATCAAGCTGCAAAAGACACAGGAAAGGGTTTTTATACAAGCGGGTGGGAGGGCCTGTGATGCACAGAGCTGACATCATCATCATCATCATCATCATCATCATCCCTCTCTCTCCACCTTTCATCTCCACTGCAGCGGAGCCTGCAATGTCTCAGAAGAGAAGTCTGATCGCACCACGTGTTAAAAACATGCTTACAAAAGAAAAGAAATTCTGAATGAAAGAGTCTTAAATTCAGCTGGAAGTCTAAAGGTTTTGGTCGTTGAATTTATGAGGCGTCTCTCAGCGTTTCTGAATCAAATCGAAGAAACGCTTCTAGCGGAAATGCCTGTGGCTGAGTGCGATCATTTTCTTGTGTTGTTTAATTCAGCTGAAGACACACAGAGAGGCTTCGAGTCGAAACGTTTGTCGTTGAATTTTCAAAGTTACCGTTTCTGAATTTAGCACCATTGAAACGGTTTTAATAGTTATGGAAGAAAAAAAAATTAAACTCACTGCTTCTGTGGAGCCCCCGGTCTTCTTGGGAGGGGGGGGGCCTGTAGGAAGGAGGTCCCTCCACACGGCGGGGGGGGGGAGGGAAGAGTGTTAACATTGCCAGATTACACACAGACACTCCCTCGAACGACTGGTAACCTATTCACACTAGCTATAGAATGCTTTATCATTCAAACACATGGCTGGACAGAGTAACACACACACCCCCAGTACAGACACTACCTCGCTGGTTCAGATAGACAGACAGACACTACCTCGCTGGTTCAGACAGACAGACAGACAGACAGACACTACCTCGCTGGTTCAGACAGACAGACAGACAGACACTACCTCGCTGGTTCAGACAGACAGACAGACAGACAGACAGACACTACCTCGCTGGTTCAGACACAGACAGACAGACACTACCTCGCTGGTTCAGACAGACAGACAGACAGACACTACCTCGCTGGTTCAGACAGACACTACCTCGCTGGTTCAGACAGACAGACTGACACTACCTCGCTGGTTCAGACACACAGACAGACAGACAGACAGACAGACACTACCTCGCTGGTTCAGACAGACAGACAGACAGACAGACAGACAGACTGACAGACACTACCCGCTGGTTCAGACAGACAGACAGACAGACACTACTGGTTCAGACAGACAGACTGACAGACACTACCTCGCTGGTTCAGACAGACAGACAGACACTGGTTCAGACAGACAGACAGACACTACCTCGCTGGTTCAGACAGACAGACACTACCTCGCTGGTTCAGACAGACAGACTGACACTACCTCGCTGGTTCAGACACACAGACACTACCTCGCTGGTTCAGACAGACAGACACGACCTCGCTGGTTCAGACAGACAGACTGACACTACCTCGCTGGTTCAGACACAGACACTACCTCGCTGGTTCAGACAGACAGACAGACACACTATCTCGCTGGTTCAGACAGACAGACACTACCTCACTGTTTCAGACAGACAGACAGACAGACAGACACTACCTCGCTGGTTCAGATAGACAGACAGACACTACCTCGCTGGTTCAGACAGACAGACAGACAGACAGACACTACCTCTCTGGTTCAGACAGACAGACTGACACTCACTCGTCTCTGTTGGTGCGGTTCTCGCGTTGTCTCTTGATCACCATGACGATGGTGCCTATGACTGCAAGGATGATGATGACAGCGATGATCCCGCCAACGATGCTGCCGGTGGCTGCCCCCTTCATTGGGAGACGAGTATCTGAGAGAGAGAGAGCGAGAGAGAGAGAGTGTTTAACAAGGAGAGAAAAGTGGAGGGAGGTTTTAAAAAGAAACACCGTAGTGTGTAAAATTGGACCATCAAACAAGCAAGGGGAGAGGGGGAGAACATTCAATTAAAACCAGGAGAAAGAGAGAGAGGGGAAGGTGAGAGGTCACTAAAAGAAAGAGGGGAGACAGACAGAGGGTCTGTACCCTCTACAGCCAGAAGAGGGCGCTGTGAGATCACAACTGCATCACTGTGCCCGGCTCTGCAACAGCGGTGTGTTCTGCAGGGGAGAGTCCCTGCAGAACACAGACCCTCAAACACACTGCAATCCTGCACCCTGCAATCCTGCACCCTGCAATCCTGCACACCCTGCAATCCTGCACCCTGGGGAGCTGCAGTAAGCCACCCTCTACAGCAGGGCGATGCAGCTGGCAATGGTGAGTACTGCCAAGGGGAGAACCAGTCAGATTGGAACCCAGGCCTCCAGAGGAAGGTGAAAGGCTGGTCTAGTGCATTAACATGAACCCGCTAGCGCCACCTAGCCCCCCAGATTGGAACCCAGGCCTCCAGAGGAAGGTGAAAGGCTGGTCTAGTGCATTAATATGAACCCGCTAGCGCCACCTAGCCCCCCAGATTGGAACCCAGGCCTCCAGAGGAAGGTGGAAGGCTGGTCTAGTGCATTAACATGAACCCAGCGCACTACGCAGCCCCACAACATAATTGTTACAACTGTGATGAGTTCTTCAAGGTCATAACTTTGCAAACAGACCCACACAAACGTTCCTTGTGCAACAAACCCAAATTCTACTAGAAAGCTGAAACAGAGAAGCCGATAACCAGACAAAGAAACGCTTTGTGAATCCCGTGCACGTCAGCAAGTGCAGAAACAGAAGTTTGTAACTCTGTCTTATCAGGGCAGGCCTGGGAAATAACTTCTCCTTATGTGTGAAGCAGCAGCTCCACAGCATGACCTGAATCAGCTTCATAAAGCTGAATGAAACCTGCTGGAATAACATGGAACTATTCTGGAGATGTGGTGTGTGTGTCAGGGTGTATGCGCAGGTATTCTGGAGATTTTCCGTCACCCAAATGTTTTCACTTTAGCTCGCTATTGTACTTGCAATGTTTTATTAATGGCACTTATGTTCTGTCTAATGCCTGTCTAATGCACGGCTTTATAATGCAAGCTACTCAGCGCATTAGCAAGCAGATCATTCTGCAGCCCAGTGAAAGCCCGCAGCACTTTGTATAAAGATACAGAACATCATTCGATCTTAAATCATCACGCATTATACCTGCTGGTGCACAGCAGCAGCCCACAGTCAGTATATGGGAAGGCAGAAATCTGGAAGTGGCTAGACATTTAGGAATCCATTATCAGCAGCAACTGCAACCGAGTTCAGTATTACTACAGTATAGCAGTCCTAAACAGTGTTCAGTATTATTAATATCTAGAACCGCTACAGAAAAACACAGGATTTGATATTACTAACTAACATAACAGTTTGGTATTTTAGTACTGTTAACATCATCACTACTATAATCGCACTGCGGCTGCAGCAGTGTTCAGTATGATTGTAGAAGCTGTTTTATCTGTTATGTCCTGCCCCCAGTTTCTGAGTTGATAAGGGGATGGTTTACTGTCAGCTACACTGTATTTAAATATTAAGCTTGCATTGTAACCCAGTACCGCCTTGGATAAAGCAGTCTGCCAAATAAATGATTACGGGATGGCTGACTGTCCCCACCCCCCCCGCTCACGTTACTATCCCAGTTCATATCATTATGAAAGGAGTCACTTAGCAGATGCTTTAATCCAAAGAGACTTACAGAGACTAGGGGGGTGAACTCTGCATCATCAACAACTGCTGCTGCTGCTGCAGAGTCACTTCCAATAGGAGCTCGGTTCTAAGTCTCGTCCGAAGGACGGAGCACAAGGAGGTGAAGCGACTTGATAATAAGCTCCTTTCTTTAACCCCTGGACCAGCAAGCCTCCCATTAACAAACGCCTCATATAAATAGGTGGGTGCAATTTAAATATTATACATATATGTGCATTTAAAAAGCTAAATAACTGTGCAATAATAAAAGCACAGCCATTGAACTCAAATGCAAACCAAATTAGTGTACAAAACCATCTCATCAAAAGAACAAAAAGAATTCTCAATGCCAATCAAATTACTGAAAAATCTAAATCAAAAAGCGCTGCGGATATTGCCGGGAGAGAGGTGGAGAAATCAGAAGAGCTTGCTGCTGGATATTTATCCACGGACTCATTTTTGACACAGTTCAGACCAGACTGCAGCCTTCCCAGTTTGTACTGGCTAGCGCTGCAGTTTACAGATCCTCTGACCACCCACGCGCATGCGTTTACCGTGCGTCGACTTCCTGCTAACCTGCGCAGACGGGAATCGTCTAAACTTGAGTAACCTTGGCACGGTCATGAAGCTTATTTGAAATAGAAAACGAAATAGAAAGAGAGAGAGAGAGAGACACTCCCTCCAAACTGGAATGGTAAACATCATGACCGAAACTCAAACACCTCTCCCATTCCTGTTTGTGTAACAGTGGTACTGAAGCAGTCAGCTGTTTTGCTTTCTAGGTCTCAGTGAGAGGGACTGTAGTGGACTTGAAGTATATTCACACGGGCGCCTATTTCCTGCGGCTTTTGAAGCCATGGTGTAGTAATCCAGGGCTCGGGGAGTCACTCAAACCCTGCTTGATCTCTCAGTGTCCACCAGACCTCCAGCTGGCTTCTAAAATCAGCTTCAACCAAAATCAGATGCTGAACTGATCCAGCCGGCTTACACAGGAGGCTTGGCGGTCCAGTGGTTAAAAAAAAGAGGGGCTTTGCCAGCTTTACGATTTAGTAGCAACCCATGACCACTCTGGATTTCAAACAGCCTACAACAGAAACGGTGCAGGTGGCTTGCTTCTGAAAGAGCTGCTAACCAGACGACACAGACCATTACTCTGAGAAAGGAACTTCGGCCGATCTAGCCTGCATTACCACGTCTACGGCAGGGAACGAGAACGCAAGAGCTCAAAGCCTGATTCCGTATAGCCATTCGCTTCCTGGTTTGGTTCTCGGATGAATTCCTTGTTGGGAAATGAAAAACAGGTTTGCTGTCTGCAGGAAACCAGCTAGATTGGTTTACAAACAGCCCTCGATGCACCTGTCAGCAGACACCGCAGCGAATCGAAGGGTTTCAGCGTGGATCGAATTCGGAGTTAACCCTTCCACTCCTGGTCTCTTCCAGCCCTCTTCGAAACTGTTTAATTGAAGGCTTGGTGGTTAGAGAAAGGGGCTGGATACCAGGAGGGTCAAATCCCGGCTCAGCCGCTGACTCCCTGTGTGTGCGACCCTGAGCAAGTCGCTTCACCTCCTTGTGCTCAGTCCTTCGGATGAGACGTAAAACAAACAAGCTCCTATTGGAAGTGACTCTGCAGCAGCAGCAGCAGCAGCAGTTGTTGATGATGATGCATAGTTCACCTCCCTAGTCTCTGTAAATTGCTTTGGATAAAAACGTCTGCTAAATGACTAATTCAATACAGCCAGGGCTTGCTTAATCGCAGGACAGTGAGTAAACATCATATTCTCTCAAGGAGACGCGGATAATCTCAGTTGACCCTCGACTATATTTGAGAAAGGCTGTTTTGTCGATGGTTGATGGTTGATTCAAGCTGCACTACCCATGAAACATTCTGAGGACTGGGAGAGAAGTGTTAAACGTGTCCAATTAATCAAATTAGACTAAGTAATTGAGAGCTCAAGGGTGGAACGAAAGCCAGGGCGCGGTTCTCAGTCCTGTCTTGGCACCTCTCCCGAATTGTTCACTGGGGTGTCATTTCACCCCATAGAGGGGATTTCTAAACAGAGGGAACTTTGGGGCTTTTAAAAAAAAATAAAATAAACACAACAGTGCAAGTCTGCTTATTAACATCACCTGCTACTACTGCTATTATTAATATGAGTCATTTCACAGACCTTTTATCCAAAGTGACTTAGAGATTAGGGGGTGAACTATGAATCATCATCCGCTGCTGCTGCAGAGTCTCTTCCAGATAGGACCTCCGTTTCACAGCTCATCTGGAGGTTCTTTCCCTTCCACCCAAATTACAAAGATGCGTTTCCTGTGGCTCGCAAACACAGGAAGTTCGTTAACGCTTTCATGCACGGCCACCTTTATGGGGATGGATTTTTTTTTTTTTTTTTTAAATGAGAAAAGGCTTCTAGTCTCTCCAGTTAAACTAGCAATTGTTACTGGAAAGAGGAAGTTCTCTTCTCTAAAACAGCTTCTTCAACAATAGCCAGGGGAAATAGCCAGTTTCCTAATTTTTTTTTTCACAGCCCAATTCTCACGGATTTCATAACCGCAGTATCAAAACTTCAGTATCTTGAAGCTACTCTTGAGTTTAATGAGACACCCCCATGCTCGTTACCCACAGACTGTGGCTAATCAAGTTTGTAAACAAAACAGTTTCTTCTAGTTTCCATAACACTGATGAAGGCACTAGAGCCCAAACGCTGGTCTGCTTGACTCGGTCTCTTCTAGTTTCAATCACACTGATGAAGTTTCAAGTTTCAATCACACTGATGAAGGCACTAGAGCCCAAACGCTGGTCTGCTTGACTCGGTCTCTTCTAGTTTCAATAACACTGATGAAGGCACTAGAGCCCAAACGATGGTCTGCTTGACTCGGTCTCTTCTAGTTTCAATAACACTGATGAAGGCACTAGAGCCCAAACGCTGGTCTGCTTGACTCGGTCTCTTCTAGTTTCAATCACACTGATGAAGGCACTAGAGCCCAAACGCTGGTCTGCTTGACTCGGTCTCTTCTAGTTTCAATCACACTGATGAAGGCACTAGAGCCCAAACGCTGGTCTGCTTGACTCGGTCTCTTCTAGTCTCAGTTGATGAAGGCACTAGAGCCCAAACGCTGGTCTGCTTGACTCGGTCTCTTCTAGTTTCAATAACCCTGATGAAGGCACTAGAGCCCAAACGCTGGTCTGCTTGACTCAGTCTCTTCTAGTTCCCCCCCTTAACACAGATTAGGGCACTAGTTGTAATATTTGAGTACGTGACTCGAGTTTCCTAGAATATAAGCTTCCCTTTGTAGAGTTCTAGAGGGAGGGACCACGGTACACCAGTCAAAATGCTAGTCTACTTGACTTCTAATAAACGAAGCCCGCATTTACACGGTAAACCGCGCAAGCAACTGCGCGACTATCTGGTGCAGTTCGAGTGGAAACAAAGATAAAATAACTTAAAAATAAAATAAAACTTAAAGTATATAAAGTGAAAATGCTAAAGCGAGCGAGACGTTGCAAAGGAAACCGCAACCACAAGCCAGCTCCTATCTAGGTGACAGAAACGGAGCACTGAACTTCAGACAACGAGATCAATTAAATCGTAACCCCCCCCCCCCCCTCCCCCGAATCAAAACCACAGTGCTGTGTTAGACAGAGGCACCACATCCTGAAAGCAGGGGCAGGCTCTGAACGGAGCGAGACACAAGCACTAAAAGCACTTTGACATCTCATCCTGTGACAAATTCTCCAAGAACAATCGAACACAGAGGATCCGTCGACAAACGAACCTGGTCCTAACCTTCAACGCGCAAGCAGCTTAAAGACAAGGGTCTGTGAAATGGGAACGAAAAGGTAACACTGCTGCTCGATCCGATGATCCGAATCAAGCTCTCCACTGGAGGGGGTCTTTGATGTTGAGCAGGCTAGTTTTCCACTGCTTGGGTTTGTGTGGAGCGATGCTCAAAAGCAGCGATCATCACAAACCCAGCCACCAATGTCACCACTATTCAATAAAATTAATAAAGTCAAAAAAAAAATGCTGCGTTTTACAAATCTGAAAGCAATAGAGAAGACATGTTATTGAAAAGAAAAACACACACACACATTTACAATGTCATATTATATACATTTTATTAGCACTCTGTACAAGCTTTTGTGATATTAGACAGACGAATTAAAAAAAGTCGCAACATTTCCATCACAAAACAACAAAAAACAGATTAGTTATTAACCACAAAAAAAGCAGAAGTCATCTTGATTTTATGCATGCCTGTCGGTTTCAATGAGATGAAGCAGAATTTTTTTGTTAATTGGTCATGGAATCAGCCACCTTTCAGAGTGAACAGGAAACCAGCTGAAACAATATCTTCCTCGTGCCTTCCTGGTTTCACACACGAATACAGTTCAGTTTCTTCTATAAAACAGAATACAGGCACCCACAACAGAAGAGGCTTCGAGAATGAAAACCGAGACTCACAAAAGCACATGGCATTCGGAGAAGGCTTACAATTAAAACTGCTTTTACTTCATTAGCTGAACCCCCCCTCCCCTCCACGGTGTAGAATTGTACCCTGTTGTGTATCTATTTCACAATGCATGTGTGTAAAAATTAAAATTGTGACTGAAGCCAAAGGATATGCAAACTCTATTCTTAGCCCCGATATCTTTCATTGAAGCAGCGAAACTAGCCTGAGCTGTAGGGGAGTTTATAAAATTATATACAGCACGGTAAGCGCTTCACTTTCAATACTGGCAGAACTGAAACGGATTGCTAGAAAACTAAAATAATGCTCAGAAACGAGAGTTTACTTCTAGTGCAGCCCTCTCAGTCCTGAATGATTTCTGCAGGGCTGAATGAATGATTTATTGAGTAGTACATATTATAATGAATCATTTAGCAGATGCTTTTTATCCAAAGCGACTTCGAGACTAGGGAGGTGAACTATGCATCATCAACAACTGCTGCTGCTGCAGAGTCACTGCCTCGGTTTTACGTCTCATCCGAAGGACAGTTATTTTAAATATTACACGCTACCTCGGACTGGGACCTGTAAAGACTCCTGTGAGCTTGCGACGGCGCTAGGATAAAGACGGGACCTCAAGGCTATAGGGTTACAAACAGGACTGCAGGGGGTTAAACTTTAAAATCCGAGTCATCGCCACCGTCCCCACCACTATGAAATTCAGCAACTTCCTGAGTTAGATCCGTCACGAGCGGGGCAAGCAGCAGCAGCAGCACGTGCAAAACGAGGCAGTGAGCGTGTATCACGTGTGTGTGTCTGCGTCAGCGTGGTCACCGTGGCAACAAGCAAAACAGGTTTATTTCGTTGTTTATTATTATAATAATATTTCTCCCCGGAGTCCCAAGCTCCTACAACGATTCCCTCGAATGATAGACATATATATATATAAATGGTCAAACTTCTTAACGAGAGCCTGACAGACCACAAGGAACTCAGTGCGTTTATATATCCAGGCAACACGAGTGATTCAACAAATAGGTTTTTATATTATGTACATACAATGTGCTGTGATTTACAGAGCTCGCTATACTAGAGGGAAAGGCCTATTTACAAGCAGTCGTTAATACCAGTTAGACCAAAACATATAAAATAACACACGATATAAATTGATATGGTGACGCGTTCTAGTTAAAAAGCGCGATAACGAGCCAGGAAATAAACCAAGAACAATTTACACTCAAAACAGATCAAAATTATTTTCAAGTTTTAGCTCCAAAACAGACAGCTCGCTTCTCGCTGTGTGCCAAAGTTAGTAAGCGGAATTTATCAAAAGTGGGACGGAAGCGATTTTTGCCTTTAAAAAAAAAAAAAAGATTGGAGGCTTTTGAGTTTGCTTGTCTGGGGAACCTGAACTGAAGAGTTTCAACTCGAAATCTGGAGCAACTGAACCCGTTCGGAATGATTGCAAAACGGCCTGAAAATATACTGGAAATATATTAAAAGGTAATAAAAGCAACCGATATGATATTTGAAGCTCCTTTCACATATTTAAACATTTCACAATTGCTTGTGCTTGTCCACCCCTCTCTCCTGCACAGTGGCGAAATGATAGCAGCCTTCCAGAGATGCAAAGATATGTATTTATTTTTTCTTAAAAAAACAAAAAAGCCATCAGAAAAGAATCTAGAACAGTGGTTATAATGTTAGATTTTTTTTTTAAATACACACACAGGTAAGAGAACAAAAGATAGAAACAGAATCATGTGAAAAAAGGTGGTTGCATTTGGACAGGGGAATGCGGCAGAGGTTTAGACATTTCAGCTTTCAAAAAGCAGTACCAAAGCAAACCAGGTTTCATTACAACTTCAAGTCTCTTGTGGTTCGACCCGAGGATCTGTTCGGGATTCGGTTGAAATGGAAACCTGGACTGTTGAGTGGCACATTAGAGGACTGCCCTGTAACCGGTTAATACCCCCCCCCTCCCGCCCTCCCCCCCCCCCCCAGCAGCCTGGCTCATCAGCACCTCCTCCCCCTCTTCCCATGAACAGCAGCTTCGAATCCCCCGGCAGCAGTGTTTGATCCTTCATCTACCCCAAGTACACATGGCATGCTTCACCCTGCCGCCCTCCTTCTCTACACAGCAGTCATGAATTAGCTGGAGCCAGACAGCTTCTTCCTTCTTCAAAAAAAAAAACAAACACACAGTCCAGGAAAAAAAACAAAACGATCCTCCAAACTTCTTGACAACAGTCCGGGATACGACAGCCCTATCCTTCACCTCCCCTCCCCTCTCCTCTCCTCTACACGTAGACGGCAGTCCTGGATATGATAGAGCCGTCTCTCTGGGACTCCATATCGTCGTCCACGTAGCCAGCCTCCTCCTCCCCTGCGCCAGGTCGGAGCTGCAGCACGGGCCGGCTCTCCCCGAAGCTCTCGTCGAAGCGGTCGTAACCCTCGTCCGCCTCCAGATCAAACTTGGACTTCTCCAGGGTGTCCATCTCTCCGCTCAGCAGGATGTCCTGGGCGGTGGGGGGCGGGGCGGCGCGGTCCGTCGTAGCCTCCGACGAGTCCTCGCGGTAGGTGAAGACGGTCCCGTTGTTGTTGCCTCCGTTCTTGCCCCCGCCGAAGACCCTGGTCTTGGGGTCGTAGCTGCCCTGCTGCTCCCCGCCGCGGTAGCCCCGGTCCCTCTTTCTCCGACGGAGGAAGCAGAAGAAGACCAGCCCGGCAATCAGAAGGACCGCCAGCAGACAGCCGATGACAGCTCCCGCCACCATACCCGGGTTGCTGCCTTGTGGCTGGGGGGGGGCTCTCTACACAGGGAGGGGAGAGACAGAGGGAGAGGAGAGAGAGAGGAGAGAGATACAGAGGTTGGTTGGTGTTGAGGCAATCGATTTTTCTTTTTTTTTTTCTTCTTTTTTCAAAAACCAAAGTGATCCTAGTTGAGGGGGGTAGGGTGGAGAGGTGTGTGTGTTTTTTTTTTTTTTTTTAATATTCCGAAACCTGTGCATGCGTGCGTGCGTGCGTGCGTGCGAGGCGAGGCGAGGTGATGTGATGCGTCAGTTCTTGAGTCGCCTGGCACAGTCCAGGATTCTGTCCCAACCAAAAACCCGTTTTGGAAATCTGCTTCACATTAGAAGGAAGAAGAGGGGGAGGTTAAGAGATGGAGAGAGAGAAGGAGTGAGGGAAGGAAGGAAGGAAGGAAGGAAGGAAGGAGGCTGGCCCTTGCCTCAGTTGAACTACTTCCTTCAGAAGACTGAAGGCCAGTTCTGAGAATGAATAATGGACTGGGCAACAAGAGGCTTGGAGCTTCAGTCCTTGAGGCTCCTTTCTATGCCGGCATTGGTTTCAATAAGGTCCTAGACAAAGGTAGCAGCCCCTTAGCCCACAGGGCACACAACCATGTAATAACATGGTAATAACAGGACAACTGCTATGCTGCTATGATCTCAACTACTGGTGGAATCGGAGTACAATCAAATGGAAACTGTACGTTCACAGCGTTAGTGTAATTACATCAGGTAACAATCAGCATTCCAATGCACCTGCACGTGTAGTTACTAAGAGATCGCTGGTCATTAACCCAGTTATTACAATGTAATGACATGCCAAACTGCTCCCAGAAAAAAAAAAAGATTTCTTTAAATACTGGGTTTCATTTCTCATTGTATTACTTTTTGAACACAGCGTTGGAGCGCCGGGATCGCTCGTTCATCCCAGATCAAACAGTTTCGGGGTCGTTTTGGCCAATCTGCAGAAACCGTTCGCTTGGGAATTTGAATTAGAGGGCGAAACCGCAGGAGAGGTTTAGTTTAGTAAAGAGTCACTTTTTTTCCCCTTTCCTACAGCCTGCTCTAGTAATCCGTTACTAATCTCATCTCTTCCATTCGCCACACAGGTCTCAAAACATGCACTTCTTAAAAGAAAAAACATGCCTGGGATGGAAATGAGACTCCCGTTGCACAGCAGTGTGATCCATTCCTGGTTTCCCCAGGAGTTTAATAAGACACACCTGTGTTTGTTAGCTAGACACACTGGGGGCTGATCAAGCTGGTAGTAAAACCTGGACTGGGTGACACTGCTGTGCAACAGGAGTCTTATTGCCATCCCTGCATCTTACCGTTCATTTTTAAACACCTGACATTACGCTAGATTCTATACTTCTGTTCAATGCTAGTTTAAGCTCGTCTGGGACTTTCTTAGAAATGTTATTTTAAAAACAAAATGTTAGAGGCATTCCTGGCGGCTGGAATATTGAAATGAACCAGCAGGAGCTGGAGTCTGACAGCCCTGGACTGGGGTTAAGGGAGAGGGGGAAGAGAGAGAAGGAGGGATGGAGAGGGGGAGAGAGGTCAATACCAATGCAGTGAATACTAGAGTCAGTCCAAACATCCAAACCATGAAAATACTTCTGAAGCGAGTGAAACAGGAAGAAAGTCTCCATAACAAACGAGAGAGAGGAGAGAGAGAGAGAGCGAGAGACAGACAGAGAGAGACTACTTCTGTTTTTAAAACTAGAAACTCACTCCTAGTCCTGTGTGTTTCCATGGTGACGAGTCTATTACCCCCCCCCTCCTCCTCCTCCTCCTCTGTGTGTGTGTTAGAAATACAGACACACAGCCTATTCCGATTTCAAAGCAAAAACAAGGCTTCTCAGTTTAAATTTACAATCACCTCTCTGCTGATAAAAAGACCAGAGAACCAAGATCAGTTTTCTATTGACCTGCTTGCTTCGACTTTACTCAAAAATAATAATAAATAACCTCCTTTATCCCGGATTATCCTCCCGCTCCCCCTTCTCATTTGCAGGCGGGCAGAAATCTTGTCATCTTTAATAAACTGCAGGAAACGCTTATTGAAAACGGTCGTTCAAATCACAAAAACAGAAAAACAAACCTCAAAGCCTGTCAAGGCGTCGCAGAGCCTCTCGGTTTAATTGCTGAATATTCTGGTGACCGGAGTCTTGTGAGTTTGAGCCATCGCTGGATTTTATTATTAAGAACTGAAAACCGAGACGAGATCAAAGGGCAATCTCATCACAAGGAGCTCGGCAGAGCGTTTTTACAGGACAGCCGATCTAATGCTCCAGCATCAAAACAGAAAATACTTAATGTTAAAACGCTTTTCACGGTCAGCCAGTCTGTGTTTTAGGACTTGGATGTTTGTTTGTTTTTTTCTGATAAAAGTTATCAGGCAACGCCAGCGGTAGACGATCTGGATTTTCTTGGAGCGTTTCACAGATCTGGATGACATCAACGCGTGCTCTGAAATTCTCTAATGAAATCCCGGGGTGCAGTATATAAAAAAAAAATCAACCCTTTATCAAGATGCCTTCGTCGCTGTAAAAGGAACCAGGGAATGTAACTAGACTCCCGTTGCAGAGCAGTTCAAAATCAAAAACTAGAAAGGAATCAAAGTCAGACAGACAAACGTTTGGGCAAGCGGAGGAGGAGGAGGAGGAGGAGGAGGAGGAGTCGAAGAGTCTGCCTGCTTGGTTTTGTGAGCGGTGCTTCAAGGCTCGATTGGATTTCATTACCGGGGAGGGATTATGCTTGTCCACCGCGGTTTACAATATAAATCACTCAGAATTAATTTCCAGAGACAGAGAGACATACAGAGAGACACAGACAGAGAGACAGAGAGACAGAGAGAGACAAACACACAGACAGACAGCAGACAGAGAAACTGTTTGTTCTGCTCAAACACAAAGGATAATCAAAGGTTAAAATGAGAAACTGTTTGTTCCTAGCTACCCTAAAAGGTTAAACACACACACACACACACACACACACACAGCAGGCCAGTGTGGTTTCACTGTCCCAGCCCTCAGACTGCATTAGCACTCTGCTGAGCTGAGCTCCTCTTCCCTCCCCTGGAGCAGTCACTGGCCCAGCAATAATGGAGATAATGCTGCCTTTATTTATTAACTTATACAATCTAGATTTCCATTTACTTTGAACTTCTTTTGTACAGCGGGCTAAATGTAAATAGCATTATTATTATTATTATTATTTTAAATGACGTCAGCGCATGTCATCTTCAGTTTATCTTATTGCTGCTTTGAAGAGGGGGGGGGGGTCGGACGAGAACGAAGATGATGAACACGCGCAGGTTCTCAGAACCCCCCCGGGCTGCAGTTTACTGTGCAGCGTCTCTCTCTCCAGCTTGTTCAGTCTCATCAGCATCACGTCCTTTCTGACCCGTCTTCATGAAGACGCGTTCGGCCAGGGAAAAATAAAAAAAACGTAGCGAGTTTCAGCAAGCCTTTACACTCAACGAAACAGAGAGAGAACTCCACCGATCCAGACGGACGAAGGAGGAAGGATTCCAGATTTCTCATCCGTTAAACTGAACAGTGCTGAAGTACAGCTGCTGCATGGGCTTCACGCTGATGTGAACTTCATTACAGGCTGCTTTGAGTCAGTTCGTTGTTTCGCATTCATTATTATTTAGAGCATGCATGCACACACAGAGCTATATCATTTTATGGATGTACACAAAATGTTTTAATAATGGTTTAAAATTTCTTATTTCAGGGCGTTTCTGACAAAAGCCCTTCAGCTGTGTAGAAAGAATCACACTGTGCACTTTTTTTTTTACAACCAAACAAAAAAATAACTCCTTTCAAACCCCTTATCTCCATAGACATAGATAAAGATCTCTCTCAGACTTTATAATTATTCTGGGAGCACCATTAAAAATAAGTGGTTGATCTCTTCTATTGTAAAAAGCTTTCTAAAATCCAGCCGTGGTTTTACTGCAACTGGGTACAGGCTGAAGAAAAAACAAAAACGAAACACACACACACCCCACCGACGCCCCAGGGTGGTTTATACTCAAAGCATTAGCACACTGTTGAATGCTCAGCTCCGAGTAGTTACTGGCCTGTTAAGAATAGATTACACACACAAGAAAGCAAGCTTCACAAACAGACTGATACAACCGGTCTGATCTACATCTGTGTATCGCTGCTCTGAAGCATCGCTCAACTGAGCACGAAAAACAAGCCTGTGAAGACCAGATCCTTCCTTACAGGAGAGAGAAGAGAGGGTTTGCAAGAGAAACACAGATACACACACACACACACACACACACACACACACACGAGACAGAGACACACACACAAAGGGTTTGCAAGAGAAACACAGAGACACACACACACACACACACACACACACACGAGACAGACACACACACACACAAAGGGTTTGCAAGAGAAACACAGAGACACACACACGAGATAGAGAGACACAAAGGGTTTGCAAGAGAAACAGAGACACACACGAGAGAGACACACAAAGACAGAGAAACACACACACACACACACAAAGGGTTTGCAAGAAAAACACACACACGAGACAGTGACAGAGAGACACACACACACGACACACAGACACAGAGACAGAGAGAGACACACACAGAGACAGAGAGAGACACACACAGAGACAGAGAGAGACACACACAGAGAGACACACAGAGACAGAGAGAGACACACAGAGAGAGACACACACACACAGAGAGAGAGACACACACAGAGAGAGACACACACACACAGAGACAGACAGAGACACACACACACACAGAGACACACACACACACAGAGACACACACACACACAGAGACAGACACACACACACACAGAGACAGAGACACACACAAGACACACACACAAAAGGTTTCCAAGAGACACAGACACACACTAGTTTTAAGAGATCCACGTCTCACTTTAACTGCAAGCTAATTTAAAGAGACACCAGCAGAAACTAAAATTCAATGACAGACGTCTTGACTCAAGTATGAAAGGATTTTTTTTTTTTTGTTACTAACTAGCTTTTAAAATATCAAAAATTCAAGGAAGAGGGGGGGGGGACTTGTAATCCCCCCGCAGCTTAAAAAAAAAAAAAATTAGCTCCAGAAAATATCATTAAAAGCCAGCTGTAGTTTGAGTGGCGTGTGGGTTTCAGGAAGAGGCTTCGCCTGGCAGACCCAGAGCACAGAAGCACTCTCGTACCCGGGTTCAGCCAGGTTTCCACCCCCATGCAAGCCTGCTTTTCAGGAACGTGAAGGTCAGGTATGGAGCCAGAGTCCCTTCTGTAGCAAGATCCAGAGGAACCGGTTCAACCACACCGACTGAGCAAGCCTTTGAACCAGCTCACGCTCTCGGCAGCTGTGTAATCGTCCTTAACCCTTTCTGTGCTGGACGGCTGCCACTTCTTTTGAAGGAAAGAATATTTTAATATATATATATATATATATATATATATATATATATATATATATATATATATATTATATATAAACATGGTAGTTTTTAGAGTAAGCAGCTTCAAAATTCACTGTATTATCTTTATTAATGTATTTATAGAAAAAATGTAATTATGAATTTGTATTCTAATATGTAATGATAATTCAAGTTCCATGTGACCCTTCCCAGGTGGAAGCAGTTTGCTTATTAATCAATTCAAGCTCTCATGTCACCTGCAGCGTTCAAGCTGCAGACAGAATATCGCACACAGCGCTGCAATCACACTCTTCTCTTAAAAATAATAATAATAATAATAATAATAATTATTATTTCTTAGCAGATGCCCTTATCCAGGGCGACTTACAGTGGTAAACAAAAATACATTTCAAGAATACATTTCTCTCCTTGTTAACACGCCTCCCCTTCTGCGGGAGGGACCAGCATTTATTCAAAGAGTAGACAAGTCTGACTAAGGAAAGGGACCAGGGAAATGCATTTGCATGCGTGGATGAGGCTTGTTAGAGTCAGGCAGGCAGGCAGCGATGACACACTTACTAAAAATCAAAGATATGCCAGCCCCCTCTTCCACTCTCTGCTTTCTAAAGTCTACTGAAAGACAGGAGATATTCACAAGACACACGCACGCACACACACACACACACACACACACGCAGAGCACAGACGCCACTGCAGATCACAAACAGATAAGCCACCCAGTCAGACAGGTTTAACTCTTTCCAAATAAAACAAATCTAGTCTTTATAGGGGGACATACAGAAGACGCAAAAGCACGACAGCCTGATACGAAACGGGTGAGATTCTTCCCCCTCCCTCCTCCATATAAAAAGGCATGGAAATAAAAAACATATTCTGCTCTTTTTAAAAATATTTTTGTGCATGAAAGAGTAACACATTTACAAAAACCAGAGAGAGAGCCAACGCAAGCTAGAGAGAGAGAGAGAGAGAGAGAGAGAGAGAGAGAGAGAGAGAGAGAGAGAGAGAGAGAGAGAGAGAGAGAGAGAGAGAGAGAGAGAGAGAGAGAGAGAGAGAACCAGAACAGAAACCAACACTGCCAAGGAGGCAGGGAAAGGCACTCAGGGATTTCACTTCCCTCTCTGAAGAGTGAAGTCAGAATTCGATATAGGTGTGTCTAACTCCCTCGCCTCGCCTCCACCCTGCTCCAGTCAAACCCACAGGCTGTGTGTTTCCATCTCCTTTGCAATAGTCACCACAGCCGTTACATGCACACCTGCTCTGTGCAGCCAGTATAAGACAATGTGATTTCCCACACCCCCTGATGTCACTTAGAATAGGCAGTGTTCACTTGTTCATGCACTCTCTCTATCTGTGTGTGTATATATCTATCTATATCTCTGTCTGTGTGTGTCTCTCCCAGCCTGTGTGTGCCTCTCATTTTTACTGCGTCTCTTACTGTGTGTGTATCTCTGTATGCCTGTCCTACTGTGTGTCTCTCTCCCACTCTGTGTCACAGACAGATAGCTAGAGAGATAAATATAACATATCTGTCTCTCTGTCTGCATATCCGTGTAAGTTTGCTTTGATAAAAATCAAGAAGCTGCGTTTTCAAAGTCAAAGAAAAGCAATTGTTCACATTTTGAACCCGGGTTCAAACTGAACCAAAAAAAAAAAAACCGACAAATCCATCCAGATTAGGAAAACCTTTCTGGTGATAAAATATATAAACTCCCGAGCCATTTTTTTTTTTTGCTAGGAATGCCAGAACATTCTACACAGGACACTTGATATAAGCATTTCTTTATTTTAAAAGGATTGTTGGGCCTCTCACCTGTGACCAGGATGTTCTGCTCCACCTTGCCCGTGCCGACACTGTTCTTGGCCTCGCAGATGAAGGTGGTGTTCAGTTCATAGTCCACCTTCATCACCTTCAGCACCGGCCCCTTCACCTCCACAGAGCCGGGGAGCACGCCACTCAGACTGGGAGGAGGGGGGGGGGAAGAGAGAGTTAGATCGGTCGTTCTCAAACTGGGGTGTCAAAAAAAAAAAATCAGGACATGGACAAGAGTTTAATTTGAAGCGTCTGGATTGCAGAGTCAGCACAGACAGGGTTAAGCCAGCTCGCTAGCTCTCTCTCTATTCTGCCTCCGTTACTCAACTTCAGATTCACTGACATTTGAAAAATAGGAAGTAAAAAGTTCCTCGCAGACAGCTGGATACCTCAGGAGGTAAATCTGAGGTCCAGACAACTCAACCGAATCAAAACTCGGTCCCAGTAACTGAATAATCATTTCGTGCAGCTCGCATGCACAGCACACAGGCCAACGCTGTATAAAAACACACTGAACACCCAGGGGCAGGACAGCAAGCTACCGAACGCAACCTGACGCAAATCAATCCAGACTGCAACCCTGTTAGTTTTAAAAAGAGGTAAAAAAAACAACCGCTTGCACAGGAGAGAGAGAGAGAGAGAGAGAGAGAGAGAGAGAGAGAGAGAGAGAGAGAGAGAGAGAGAGAGACAGACAGACAGAGAGTCACACAGAGACAGAATAGAAAAGAGAGACACACAGAGAAAGAAAAGAGGGAGAGAGAGAGAGAAACAGACAGAGAGTGAGAAAGAAAAGAACAGAGAAAGAAAGAAAGAAAGAAAGAAAGAAGGAGAAAGGAGCCAGAGACATGATCAGCAGACACTTACACTGTCCAGACCACGCTGGTGGCAGGGGGGTTGGCCTTGGCTGAGCACTGCAGCTCCACCCCCCTGTCGACCCAGGAACCAGTTCCCATCGTAGCCCGAGATCACCACCCGGGGGGGGTCTAGGGAGATGGAAAAGCGTGTTACTACACACACACAAGCTCTTATGAACTCCTGGAATGAGCGAAACTGCTTGATGAAAAGGAGTCTGATTTCCATCCCTGGGAGACCGCGACACTCACACTCGATGGACGCTTTGAGCGGGAAGCTCTCGGGCTGGCTCAGGGTCTTGTGCTGGATCACGCAGCTCAGGTCTTTGCCGTTGAAGGTATCGGAGGGTGTCACTCGGTACTCGCTGGTCACCGTGACCGTGCCGTCGCTGTTCTTCACCGTGGAGCTCGTGCCGTTCCCCGGCAGCGCCGACACCCACGTGATCTCGGACGGAGGCTTACCGTTGGCCGACACGCAGCGCGCCACGGCGACGGGGGCCGGACCCGCTCGGACCGGGAGCACTGTGGCGTTGTTGGAGGGCTTGGCTGGAGGGAAACAAACACACAGTGTGAGAGAGGGAGAGGGAGAGGGAGAGGGAGAGGGAGAGAGAGAGAGAGAGAGAGAGAGAGAGAGAGAGAGAGAGAGAGAGAGAGAGAGAGAGAGAGAGAGAGAGAGAGAGAGAGAGAGAGAGAGAGAGAGAGAGAGAGAGCGAGAGAGCCAGAGAGCGAGAGAGGGAGCCAGAGAGCGAGAGAGGGAGCGAGCCAGAGGAACGAGCAAGCGAGCGAGACACACACACGGTCAGGGAGACAGTGGCAGAGAAAGAGAGAAAGAGAAAGAAAGAAAGAAAGAAAGAAAGAAAGAAAGAACAAAAACACAGAAATCAGAGAGAGAGGGTCAGAGAAAGAGTACTGTAGTATAACCAGCTTGATCAGCCCTTGATCAGCACAGACAGACAGTCACACCCCCCCTCGCTCACCCAACACAAACAGCCTGGTCGTGCCCTCCTCGTTGCCGCTGGGGTAGGTGGCGTACTCGCAGATGTAGTTGCCCTCGTCCCCCATGGTGATCCGCTGCAGGACGATGCTGGGGTCCTGCAGGGAGGGGGCCCGGAAAGCGACGCGCCCATCGATGCTCTTTTCGGGATAACTCGCTCCAAACTGGGGGTTGTACACGGCGATGTTCACTTTCTTGCCGTCGGGGGTCTCCCTGATCCAGGTCACCTGACTCTTCTTGACCTCGTCCGTGGGGTCGGAGAAGCTGCAGCGCAGGGTGACGTCCTGCCCCGGGAACGAGGAAACCTCCGGCTCCACCTTCACCCTCTGAGAGTCGGCCGCTTGAGAGGGGAAGGGAAAAGGGGTTAGCACTGCTGTCAACTCCTTTTTAAAAAATCAATTAGGCTGTGTGGTCCCGTGGTTAAAGAAAAGGGCTTGTAACCAGGAGGTCCCCGGTTCAAATCCCACCTCAGCCACTGACTCATTGTGTGACCCTGAGCAAGTCACTTAACCTCCTTGTGCTCCGTCTTTCGGGTGAGACGTAGTTGTAAGTGACTCTGCAGCTGATGCATAGTTCACACACCCTAGTCTCTAAGTCGCCTTGGATAAAGGCGTCTGCTAAATAAACACAACAATAATAACAATAATAATAATAATAACAATAATAATAACAATAATAATAACAATAATAATAATAATAATAATAATAATTAGTCATTTCAGCAAATCGACTTGGGAGACTAGGGGGGTGAACTCTGCTTCATCAATAACTGCTGCTGCAGAGTCGCTACCAATAGGAGCTTGTTTGTTTGACGTCTCATCCTGAAGGACGGAGCATAAGGAGGTGAAGTGACTTGCTCAGGGTCACACAGGGAGTCCGTGGCTGAGCTGGGATTTGAATCTCCTGGTATCAAGCCTCCTTTCTGTAACCACTGGACCCCCAAGCCTCCTAAAATTTCCAATTCCCAGTCCCCGTTTGGTCCTCAATAGGATTATGTAGACATTTTCATACTTTATGACTTGGGGTAAAAAGACTGGAAACTAATTTCACGACATCAAAAAAATATATATATCAATTTCTAAAAAACACACACACACACACACACACACACACGTGTCTCTTATTCCATATTTCAACACGGAACCGGGCTGTTTGGGGTAAATGCTGGAGTCAGTTTTGATGAGTCCTTTGCTCAGACATCATCATATATATATAAAGGAATAAATTGTCCAAAGACAAACCTTACCCCCCCACCCCTGCATTTCACTCTCCTCTCCATCAATCCAGACAGTCACACTGCTGCCTTTCGAGCATTCAGAGCAGCTCAACACTGATCTCTTGTGAAGATCACAGGGGAGCCTGAAGCCTCAACACTGCAGCTTTGATTGAACACCGCCTCGGCTGAACCATTCCCCCCCTGTCACTTATTCTCCCTTAATTAAAAAAAAGGAGGTCCTGACTGAATCAAGTAGACACGCTGCTAATGCGAGTAAAACTGTCCGTCAGCCAGACGCACCGCGAAGAGGCCCCAGGGGCCAGGAGCCACCGCGGCCTGTCTAACGAGGTTAATTAAAAACAAATCAAGCGGGGGCGACTTGCGATCTTTCGGCGACAGTCTGTTAGCAGGACCTTCAGGAGAAACGCAGCCGGGCCGAGCGCGGTCTGACAGGTGTGGAGAGACCGTGCCAGCGAAGCCACAGACTGCCAACTAACCATCAGATGGGGAGGGGAGAGGAGGGGGAGTTCACAGGCAGTCAACTCAAATCACATCACATTGCTGTGAATTCTGCAAAGTTAGCATCATGTCCATATATATTGCACACACACAGAGTGGGACAGAGTGTATGAACAAGTGAACACTGCCTTTTCAAAAGTGATAGAGAGTTAGATTATCTATCTATCTCCAAAAAAACAAGAGATTATTCAAGAGGCAGAGGGGTTAAAGATTTGGGCAAGCATTAAGGGAGCAGCACTGGGGAGAAGCCTTGATTCATTGTACAGTAGAATTATTTTAGCTAAATTAGTCATTTAGCAGATGCTTTTATCCAAAGCGACTCAGACTAGGGGGGTGAACTGTGAATCATCATCAACTGCTGCAGAGTGACTTCCGATAGAGGTGAGCTGTCTGTGTGAACGACTGTGGTTAAGAATGTGCATCAGCCGTAGAGCAGAGGGAGGGAGGGCTGCTGTGCAGTGTGGGTGGAAAGGAAAGCTGTTTTATTTTATTCAAAGCAGCACCAGCAGTCACATCGCTGAAGCCAGGACTGTGA
>CM072699.1:10688916-10751416 GCA_036884735.1 Huso huso | reverse complement strand
AACCAAACGCATACCGGTACATTAAATATTGCGTAAAAAAACGAAACTTAACGTTTTACTAGTAGTATAGGCTTACTGAATACGTGTCGAGATGTGTAAGGTACCTTTACATACTTATCCGTTACTAAGTTAGCCGTAAAAAAATAATGTGTAAAAAAATAATTGTATGTAAAAAATAATGTGATATCTTGTAACAATTGTAAGTCGCCCTGGATAAGGGCGTCTGCTAAGAAATAAATAATAATAATACTAGCTGTGGGATTTGAAACTGGCAATCATGAGCAGTCAAATGATAATATGAAAAGGTGGAGGGAGGGAAAGGGGGTCAGTTTTGTTTACTGACTAGTTTCGAGTTTGGGAACAGCGGTAGGGTGTCGGTGTTTATTGAATTACATTTCCCACCTCCGCTCACTAATGAAATCCAGGGTCCAGCTATAAACTGGAAGTTAAACAACCGAGGGCTAGTATTTGTGTGGTATATATAATAAACGTATTTATTTGTGTGTTTAGGGTAACTCGATTGGATTACGCAGCCGAAACTTGCAGCTAGGCCCGATAAGCAGCAAGTTTCGATTGCGTTGTCATGGCAACTCAATTCAAAAGCTATCGAAAAACGGTCCACAAAACTCATCTATGAAAAGAAAATAATAAAATTTGACAAGATTGTAACCCGTGTAATAACGTTTTCTTTATAACCAGTACACAGAAATAATTTTCAAAGCGGTCAAAATAAAGTGAAAAATGACGCTAAAACCGTGCATTTAGACCGAATCCAGTTTCGATAGTTGTTTCAATATCAGGAGCAAGGGGGTTGTATGTGTTTATTACACAGTACCGGGCTACACGGTATTTGATAAATCTGGAGGAAAAAAGTAAAATAAATAAAAAGGAGAAAGAGTTTTCTAAATGATTAAACACTCAACTAGTATCACCCATCTCACAACATAAGGGAAAAAAACACGACCTCGTTTTAGGCCCATTATATTTTAAAAGGCGATTCGTGTTATTTATTGATCAGGTTTAGCTTAAAAGGTTAAAACCTAGCTGTCCTCTCTTTTGTTTTCTCCTGTGTAGGTTTGCATTAAATATACATCAGCACTCAGTCTTAAGCGCTTGTGTTTTTCTTTCACTTTGAAGAAGGCCTGTATACATAACGCAACAGGAGCAGCTGGCTGTGTGAAACCTTTGCCACAGTAAACGTATAAAATATTCATTTTTAAAGCAGGGATGGGGATGAATATCATATTAAAAGTTCAGTCGATCGTTATTGCACGGGTTTCGGTGTACGAGTTCAATTTGCCACGGTGTACTGAACCCAAGCAAGACGCTCAGGTGAATAACCAAGTCATAAATAGCTTGTGTATACAACAGATCACGGTTTGTCAAATATAATCATTATTATTATTATTATTATCGCTTGAGTAAATTTGCTAGTTCAAATCAAAGCAATTAACCAGATACCTTAAAAAAAACACGAATGTTACGTCACTAGCCTAATTAGAAGCCACGTTAAAAGGGTGGTAATATGAATTGAAAATAAGCTACAACGACTAGTTATCAAATCTGAATGAAAATTAACAGCACTGAGGTATGGATATTTTAATAAATACAAATTACAACCCCCCCCCCACCGGTCGAGTATCATGTCAACAGAAAACTCATTCACCTGGCGGTCGAGGAATAAAACACAGCCACACCTTGCTTGAGAAATATGGCGTAGCGAAACTAAAGGAGTATCGTTTCTAGGAAGAAAGCCTGGGAATATATTGAGTGGCGATAAAGGAAATACTGAAAAAAAAGGGTACAGTGAAGAATTGAGAACCTCCGCCATTATGTGACATTAAAGGTTTGTTTTAAACTCATCTTCGCCAGTTCTTTAAAACTAAGAGCGTTTTTTGTTTGTATTTACTTAACCTAAAAAAACAGAGCGATACCAAAACCTCTGGAGTTAACAAAACAAACAAACAGAAAAAAACACAATTCTAAATTACACAGATTATTTACTGAAAGCCACAAAAACAACACATAATAAAGAAATTAAATTCCCGTTCTTACCTTGCAATGCCAGTACATATAACACCAGCGTTATCAAACCCGATCGCCTCCTTAAGACAGGAAAATCATGCTGCCGGCGAGCCATGTTAATAATATGACCAAAATATGTTTTTATTTATTTATAGTCGCGTTTGTCTAAGAGAACTAAAACGACGTGTTTAAAACAAAATAGTTAACTACAATTGACGGACAAATCAATAAAGCACAGGCGAAACAGCGCAAGGCAGCTTTTTTTTTTCAAATTTCAAATTATACAGCAGCTGCGGGTTTAACGATCAGGCGGCTTTAAAATAACACACGTCTGTCGTGAAACCCTGGCTGGTTTCGGTACAATCCTGAAGTCCTCTTCCTTATTTCAATGCCCCTCGATTAAGCAGCCAGCGCACACTGTTACTCGCTTCTCGCACACCTCGTCTGTAAATGACTGTGATAAACTTCCCCCGAAACAAAGTGTCTGCCGCTGTGACGCCCGGAGGGGCGTGTCTTCAACCACGTGACGTCGCACGTCGGGATACGTTGATGACTGGAAATTAGGAAATTCCCAGCCAAAGTTTATATTGGGACTTTCTAACGCAGATAGGCACAGGGATTTTTAATAACTTTCTTTAAAGCGTTGCTGCGGTTTGAAGGGGAATGTCCTCCCCCCCCCTCCTCACACACGTTTTATAGTGTAATGTCAAGTCAACACTATTTACTAACAATCAGGGCTTCTGATTTTCGGAGCTTTACCCCCGACTTTTCTAACTCTCGTTTAAAAATGCAATCGATCCCTGTTCAGCCATTCGCGTCTCTCAATCACAACTGAGAAACGCGTTAATAGTTACATTGATTTAATTTACGGGTTTTTTTCTTTGAATTTGTTAAACAACTACATTGTCTTTCAAATCGGCCAAACCTTAATTTTCGATTAACAATCAGAACGTACAAACTAATCGATATAGATAGATATAATAATATTATAATAATTGCATTTTTTATATAGCGTCGTTCATAGTGGACTAGAGATAGACAGACAGATATAGATAGACACAGATAGATATATATATAGATAGACAGATAGATAGATAGATAGATAGATAGATAGATAGATAGATAGATAGATAGATAGATAGATAGATAAATATGTTTAAATTTGAAAGGAGGCTGTGTGGTCCAGTGGTTAAAGAAAAGGGTTTGTAACCAGGGGGTCCCCGGTTCAAATCCCACTTCAGCCACTGACTCATTGCGTGACCCTGAGCAAGTCACTTAACCTCCTTGTGCTCCGTCTTTCGGGTGAGACGTAGTTGTAAGTGACTCTGCAGCTGATGCATAGTTCACACACCCTAGTCTCTGTAAGTCGTCTTGGATAAAGACGTCTGCTAAATAATAATAATAAATAAAATGTCTGTATATAACCAGGAGCTTAGTTTTGAAATGATAATGCATGCTTGTTGAAACTGCTCATCTCAGACCTATAGTAATGCGTGGGACACTGAGCGCAACTTAGCGCAACCCTTGTAGCGCTAAGTGCCTCTGTAACGCAGGCTGCATCGACCCAAAGCGTCTTTCTATAAGCAAACGACAGCGCCATCTAGTGCACAGCTTTGGGTATTGCCCGCCAGAGGAAACTTGCTGGCAAAGTGGCAGGTCACTATTTTTAAACCAAAAAACCAAAAAAAAAAAATCCATTAGAGATCTGGATAGCCAATGGGAGAGCAGGACAGATTTTTTTTTTTGACTTGTTTTTTTGTCAGCCACGCCCCCTTTTAAGACATGCATTCTGACGTCGATGGATGTGTTCTCAGTCTTTATCAGTCCTCTGCATTTGCCTTCACTTCACTGGGGGAATGGCATTATCTTGGTTAGAAAGTGAGGGATCGGGACGCTGTGGCGGGTGAGTTGCGAATCCGGTATCCTGCCCAGAATTAGATAATGAAGCGCTTTCTATTTAAGGAGAGTAATCCCACACACACACACACAGACTGAGAGAGCGGAACAAGCTTAATTAAACGTAACTGTACAGATACATATTTTTTTTAATTATTGTTTTGTTGCTTGGGAACACAGTTTGGAGAGCTGTATTTTTTTCAGTAATAGTAGAGATCACTCCGCCAGTGACATGGATATTTTTACCAGGGCTCTCTTGGTAATATTGGCAGCCTGTTGCGATCTGACCGCTTTGAACGGTAAGGCTGTATGACGGAATTTGTTCGAGTCTCTTGTTCAGAATGGAAGTGGACACAAAGGCAAAGTAACTAACAATTCCATTCACAGAAATCAACATTCCAAATCAGAAATCCATTTCCAATTCTCACTGGAAGAACGGACGATCTTTTGAGCTCAGAACCCAGTGTGTTTGTATTTGTATACTCTGCATTGATCATAGTTTGATTTTTTATTATTTAATATGCTTTACTAGACCTCTCTGTGCTTTACAATGCTTCCCTATGCTTGACCAGACCTCTCTGTGCTTTACAATGCTTCCCTATGCTTTACCAGACCTCTCTGTGCTTTACAATGCTTCCCTATGCTTTACCAGACCTCTCTGTGCTTTTACAATGCATCCCTATGCTTTTACCAGACCCTCTGTGCTTTACAATGCTTCCCTATGCTTTACCAGACCTCTGTGCTTTTTTACAATGCTTCCCTATGCTTTACCAGACCTCTCTGTGTTTTACAATGCTTCCCTATGCTTTACCATACCTCTCTGTGCTTTTACAATGCTTCCCTATGTTTTACCAGACCCTCTGTGCTTTACAATGCTTCCTATGCTTTACCAGACCTCTCTGTGCTTTACAATGCTTCCCTATGTTTTACCAGACCTCTCTGTGCTTTACAATGCTTCCCTATGTTTTACCAGACCTCTCTGTGCTTTACAATGCTTCCTACGCTTTTTTTACCAGACCTCTCTGTGCTTTTACAATGCTTTTCCCTATGCTTTACCAGACCCTCTGTGTTTTACAATGCTTCCTATATTTTACCAGACCTCTCTGTGCTTTTACAATGCATCCCTATGTTTTTACCATACCTCTCTGTGCTTTTACAATGCTTCCCTATGCTTTACCAGACCTCTGTCTTTTTTTACAATGCTTCCCTATGCTTTACCAGACCTCTCTGTGCTTTTTACAATGCTTCCTATGTTTTTACCAGACCTCTCTGTGCTTTACAATGCTTCCTATGTTTTTACCAGACCTCTCTGTGCTTTACAATGCTTCCCTATGTTTTACCAGACCTCTCTGTGCTTTTTACAATGCTTCCCTATGCTTTACCAGACCTCTCTGTTTTTTACAATGCTTCCCTATGCTTTTACCAGACCTCTCTGTGCTTTACAATGCTTCCCTATGCTTTACCAGACCTCTCTGTGCTTTTACAATGCTTCCCTATGTTTTACCAGACCTCTCTGTGCTTTACAATGCTTCCCTATGTTTTACCAGACCTCTCTGTGTGTTTTACAATGCTTCCCTATGCTTTACCAGACCCTCTGTGCTTTTACAATGCTTCCCTATGTTTTTACCACCTCTCTGTGCTTTACAATGCTTCCCTATGCTTTACCAGACCTCTCTGTGCTTTACAATGCTTCCCTATGCTTTACCAGACCTCTCTGTGCTTTACAATGCTTCCCTATGCTTTACCAGACCTCTCTGTGCTTTACAATGCTTCCCTATGCTTTACCACACCTCTCTGTGCTTTACAATGCTTCTCTATGCTTTACCACACCTCTCTGTGCTTTACAATGTTTCCCTATGCTTTACCAGACCTCTCTGTGCTTTACAATGCTTCCCTATGCTTTACCAGACCTCTCTGTGCTTTACAATGCTTCCCTATGCTTTACCAGACTTCTCTGTGCTTTACAATGGTTCCCTATGCTTTACCAGACTTCTCTGTGCTTTACAATGGTTCCCTATGCTTTACCAGACTTCTCTGTGCTTTACAATGCTTCCCTATGCTTTACCAGACCTATCTGTGCTTAACAATGCTTCCCTATGCTTTACCACACCTCTCTGTGCAGCAGCAGTTGTTGATGATGCAGAGTTCACCCCCCTAGTCTTTGTAAGTGGCTTTGGATAAAAAGCATCTGCTAAATGACATAATAATAATAATAATAATAATAATAATAATAATAATAATAATAATGTTAACACACGCTGCTCTCAGGTGTTGACTGGGATGAGTGTGTGGTGACTCTTGTCGGGGCGCCCGTCACCTTGCCTTGCTCTGATTGGTCGGTGGCCGGCACGCTGCAAGCCCATTGGCTGTGGAAGCCGTTGTCTGGGGAATCGTGGCTTCCAGTCGTTTCGGCCAGTGAGAGGCTGGCTGACAAGGAGCTGAGCAGCTCAGGGAAGTTCTCTCTGACCTTCAGAACCGGGTTCCAGGACGCTGGACGCTACACCTGCCAGGGGCGCAGGCAGGAGGGCACCAGCCGCCCCTCCGGCAGAGTTACCCTGCTCATCATCATCAGCGGTGAGTAAGGCAGCCCTGTGTTTTATACCATTGATAGGGCAGTGGTTTTATTTCACTGTAAAAACAAAAAAAATAAACCATACGCTTATATCACTCAAGATATTTCATGATTTCAGCATAATGTTTATTAAACCAGAAAAAAAACACAATACCACAATCAAAATTGATCATTATTCTCTAGAGTTGTTATTGATTGTACAGCAAATGTTCCAAAATATTTAAATGTTTACCTAAAAAAAAAATATAACAGTAAATGCTAATGGACCGAGTCTTAGAGTTTGATGCCCCTCTGTTTGGTTTCTCAGTGATGGGACACTCAGAGCTGCGGTTTGACGCCCCTCTGTTTGGTTTCTCAGTGATGGGACGCTCAGAGCTGCGGCTTGACGCCCCTCTGTTTGGTTTCTCAGTGATGGGACGCTCAGAGCTTGCAGCTTGACGCCCCTCTGTTTGGTTTCTCAGTGATGGGCCAGAGCGCTCAGCCCCTCTGTTTGTTTCTCAGTGATTCAGAGCTTGCAGTTTGACGCCCCTCTGTTTGGTTTCTCAGTGATGGGACGCTCAGAGCTTGCAGTTTGATGCCCCTCTGTTTGGTTTCTCAGTGATGGGACGCTCAGAGCTGCAGTTTGACGCCCCTCTGTTTGGTTTCTCAGTGATGGGACGCTCAGAGCTGCGGCTTGACGCCCCTCTGTTTGGTTTTTCAGTGATGGGGGTTTGACGCCCCTCTGTTTGGTTTCTCAGTGATGCAGAGCTGCAGTTTGACGCCCCTCTGTTTGGTTTTCAGTGATGGGACGCCAGAGGCGCTTGCCCTCTGTTTGGTTTTTCAGTGATGGGACACAGAGCTGCGGCTTGACGCCCCTCTGTTTGGTTTCTCAGTGATGGGACGCCAGAGCTGCGGTTTGACGCCCCTCTGTTTGGTTTCTCTGTGATGGGACGCTCAGAGCTTGCAGTTTGACGCCCCTCTGTTTGGTTTCTCAGTGATGGGACGCTCAGAGCTGCGGTTTGACGCCCCTCTGTTTGGTTTCTCAGTGACGGGACGCTCAGAGCTTGCAGTTTGACGCCCCTCTGTTTGGTTTTTCAGTGATGGGACGCTCAGAGCTGCGGTTTGATGCCCCTCTGTTTGGTTTCTCAGTGATGGGACGCTCAGAGCTGCGGTTTGACGCCCCTCTGTTTGGTTTCTCTGTGATGGGGCTCAGAGCTGCGGTTTGACGCCCCTCTGTTTGGTTTCTCTGTGATGGGACGCTCAGAGCTTGCAGTTTGACGCCCCTCTGTTTGGTTTCTCAGTGATGGGACACTCAGAGCTGCGGTTTGACGCCCCTCTGTTTGGTTTCTCAGTGATGGGACGCTCAGAGCTGCAGTTTGACGCCCCTCTGTTTGGTTTCTCAGTCACAGGCAGTCCCATGCCGGTCCCTACAGACGGCACCCTGCGTCTGAGTGCGAGGGTCTCCGACCAGACCGCCAAAGTGTCCTGGATCTCCCCCAAGGGAACCCCCCTGCACTGCCGGGAAGACTTCTCAGGATCCATCCTCGCCAAACTGCCCCGGGTCACCTGGCAAGAACAGGGCAATTACAGCTGTCAAGTGCTGGTCCCAGGGGCCCCGGGGCGATTCGTGTTCAACTACACCGTCACTGTGAGAGGTGAGGGCAGCAGCATTCACTTCACACTGGAGTAGAGTCACTTCACACTGGAGTTAGAGTCACTTCACATTGGAGTTAGAATCACTTCACACTGGAGTTAGAGTCACTTCACACTGGAGTTAGAGTCACTTCACACTGGAGTTAGAGTCACTTCACATTGGAGTTAAAGTCACTTCACACTGGAGTTAGAGTCACTTCACACTGGAGTTAGAGTCACTTCACACTGGAGTTAGAGTCACTTCACACTGGAGTTAGAGTCACTTCACATTGGAGTTAGAATCACTTCACACTGGAGTTAGAGTCACTTCACACTGGAGTTAGAATCACTTCACACTGGAGTTAGAGTCACTTCACACTGGAGTTAGAATCACTTCACACTGGAGTTAGAATCACTTCACACTGGAGTTAGAATCACTTCACACTGGAGTTAGAATCACTTCACATTGGAGTTAGAATCACTTCACACTGGAGTTAGAATCACTTCACGTGCGATTTTAAATTCAGTTTGTATTTAGTTCATATTCACTTCGCATTCGCCTCACCTCATTTGAAGTCGACGGTTTCTTCACTCCACATTCACTTGCATTCTCGTTTTGTCTTTTCAGACTCCAAGCTCGCGGACTTCAGCATGACCTTCGGTAGGTACAGAGCAGGTCGTGCATGGCCGTTCATAGAAGATTATAGAAAAGATGTATTCCGTTCTTTATTATTTATTTCTTAGCAGACGCCCTTATCCAGGGCGACTTACAATTGTTACAAGATATCACATTATTTTTACATACAATTACCCATTTATACAGTTGGGTTTTTACTGGAGCAATCTAGGTAAAGTACCTTGCTCAAGGGTACAGCAGCAGTGTCACCCACCAGGGATTGAACCCACGACCCTCCGGTCAAGAGTCCAGAGCCCTAACCACTACTCCACACTGCACACACGTTCTTGCGTTATTACGATCACTTCCACATCGCTAGTGCGTTTTGTGTCAATGGTGGTTAATCCAAGTACAATTCAAGCGAACCCAATTTATCAGCGATGATGAATTGACTTGGCAGAACTCGCTGTGAAAGAAACCGGACCACACAAATAGAGAATAGGCAGGGAAACGCTCCCCGCGTGGTGGTGGAATGTCAGACGTGACCCGGAGCTGTCTCTCTGTCGCCCCCCTCAGGTCTCCAGCGGTCTGGCGGTGCCGTGGCTCAGTCACGCGTGTTGATCCCGTGTGTCACGTGGCCTGGCTCAGACCTCGTACTTCTCTACTGGAAGGACCCAGACGCGCGGGAGATGGACCGAGTCTTTGAGTTTGACCTCTGGAGGCGGGACCTGGTGAACAAGAAGCAGCCTCGACTCCAGTTGGCTGAGTCCGACCCCGCCCGCTACGGAAATTACTCCTTCCTGTTGACCCCTGACCTGGAAGACAATGGGGTGTACAGGTGTGAGGTGTTCAGAGACAGCGATGTTTACATCCAGAGCTTCAGCCTCACAGTGCTACAGGGTGAGAAGACTATGTCATGATAATGGGACATTGCAGGCTTTATTATTATTATTATTATTATTATTATTATTATTATTATTATTATTATTTATTTCTTAGCAGACGCCCTTATCCAGGGCGACTTACAATTGTTACAAGATATCACATTATTTTTACATACAATTACCCATTTATACAGTTGGGTTTTTACTGGAGCAATCTAGGTAAAGTACCTTGCTCAAGGGTACAGCAGCAGTGTCCCCCACCTGGGATTGAACCCACGACCCTCCGGTCAAGAGTCCAGAGCCCTAACCACTACTCCACACTGCTGCCCCAACATTAATGTGAGCTTAATAATAATAATAATAATAATAATAATAATAATAATAATAATAATAATAATAATAATAATACTCCTATTGCAGAGCAGTTTGACAGCCAGTCCAGGTTTTAGAGAAAGCAAACATTCAAAATCTATTACAAATCCAACAGCAAGGCTTTAACTTTTACCAATGTTACCATTCCCAACTTGCCTTGCTGGTGCTGAGTAAAGCACGCTTATACAAATCTCAGCCTCCAGGCCTTGCACTTACACTTACCTTCCCCCAGGGGGCGCTTACACTTACTCACCTGGCTTTACTGTCATATATGAGAGCAGAGAGCAGCAGGTGCTCAGGTGTAAGCCCCAGGAGCCTGCTGGGTAAACCTGCGCTGTTAATTCTGTTCACTTGGTTTGACTTTGCCGCTGTGCTTCCCTGCAGTCTGGGCTCTCAACACTTCTGTGGGTCTCAAGCTGAACTGTCTGTATCGGGGGCCGACGCGGGTCACGGCTGGCTGGACCTTCCAGAACCGAAGCCTCGCGGTCAGTTCCACTGGACCGGGCTCTCTGTACACCGAGATCACCGTCAATCGGAGCCACAGCGCCCCCTGGCAGGGCAAAGAGGGCAACTACAGCTGCACTGTCGCCGTGACTGGGCAGGAGCGTTACACCGCCGTCTACTCTCTCACGCTGCCCCCTGCTGGTAACTGACTGGCCCTCTGCTGCACCCTGCTGGTAACTGTCTGGTATTGCAGCCTCTCTGCTGCACCCTGCTGGTAACTGTCTGGTATTGCAGCCTCTCTGCTGCACCCTGCTGGTAACAGTCTGGTATTGCAGCCTCTCTGCTGCACCCTGCTGGTAACAGTCTGGTATTGCAGTCACTGTAAATATTATAAACTCATGTTCCTAAAGTTTTTACAGCGATTGTAAAATGTGATACCACTCTTATCTAGTGTTTATTTGGAGGAGGGGATATAATAATAATAATAATAATAATAATAATAATAATAATAATAATAATGCTTGACGCTGTGTTCCTCTCCCCCTGTGTCAGAGAGCTCCAGGACCCTGCTGGGGTTACTGGGAGCAGCTCTGGGGGCGCTGGTTTTGGGAGCGGTCGGGATTCTGCTGTGGTGCAAACGAGGGGCCTGCCAGCGGCACTCAGGTCAGACACAGCGAGAGTGTGAGTGAGTGAGTGAGTGAGTGTGAGTCAGTGTCAGGGTGAGTGTGTCAGGGTGAGTGTGTCATTGTGAATCTGAGCGTGAATGCAAGTGTGAGAATTTCCTTCTTCCTTTTCTGCAGGGATCCGCAGACACCCCGCCCCCCCGAACGCAGAGCAGGACAATCTGTACGAGAACCTGGAGGAGCTGCGCAAGGTGACCCCCCCCTGCACCCCCCCCCCATCCCCAAACAGCAACCAACTAACCCATCCACCTGCAGAACACTGAGCTGCTGAAAACACTGAGATCTGCACCACTGACACCCTGCACACCACTCTGAGCTACTGCAAACCACATCCATCTCTAGAGTTATATGTGTATCTGTGTTACGTCTAACTGGAATAAATTGCCTATTTTGTAAAGCTGTTCAGTTCACTGCTCAGGTGTATATATCAGTCTGCTCAGGTGTATATATCAATCTGCTCAGGTGTATATATCAATCTGCTCAGGTGTATATGTCAATCTGCTCAGGTGTATATATCAATCTGCTCAGGTGTATATATCAATCTGCTCAGGTGTATATATCAATCTGCTCAGGTGTATATATCAGTCTGCTCAGGTGTATATATCAGTCTGCTCAGGTGTATATATCAATCTGCTCAGGTGTATATATCAATCTGCTCAGGTGTATATATCAGTCTGCTCAGGTGTATATATCAGTCTGCTCAGGTGTATATATCAGTCTGCTCAGGTGTATATATCAGTCTGCTCAGGTGTATATATCAGTCTGCTCAGGTGTATGTATCAATCTGCTCAGGTGTATATATCAGTCTGCTCAGGTGTATATATCAGTCTGCTCAGGTGTATATATCTGTCTGCTCAGGTGTATATATCTGTCTGCTCAGGTGTATATATCTGTCTGCTCAGGTGTATATATCTGTCTGCTCAGGTGTATATATCAATCTGCTCAGGTGTATATATCAATCTGCTCAGGTGTATATATCAGTCTGCTCTGGTGTATATATCAATCTGCTCAGGTGTATATATCAGTCTGCTCAGGTGTATATATCAGTCTGCTCAGGTGTATATATCAATCTGCTCAGGTGTATGTATCAATCTGCTCAGGTGTATATATCAGTCTGCTCAGGTGTATATATCAATCTGCTCAGGTGTATATATCAATCTGCTCAGGTGTATATATCAGTCTGCTCAGGTGTATATATCAATCTGCTCAGGTGTATGTATCAGTCTGCTCAGGTGTATATATCAGTCTGCTCAGGTGTATATATCAATCTGCTCTATCTGTCTTTCAAAACAAGAGCAGGGCAGTTTTTCTTGGGTAGTGAAACAGCCGTGTCAAATAACTGCAGCAAGAAACTAACCCTAGCGAGAACGGGAACTGATCCTTCCATCCTGAAATGGGGCTGATTTCATACTGCCTTTGCAAAGCAGGCGGGACTCTGACCCCCCCTTTCTCTCTCTCTCTGCAGGAAGTCTTCACAGGAAGTGACCCGCACAGCTCTGTGTACATGGTAAGACATCACAAGTGTGAAAGAGAGAGTGTGAAAGACAGAGAGAGAGTAAAAGAGTTAGAGAAAGAGAGAGTGAAATAAATTCACACCTTGTCTTTCGCTGTCACTTAGGACCTGAGACCCAGCGAGAGAGACGTCTACAATGAGCTGGACAGGTAAGGGTTAACTCCGCATGCTGGAGCTGCAGGAAACACACAGGCAGCTATTGAAGTGAACTGAAGTGAACTGAACTGAAATCTTTGTTTCAGATACCAAACCTGTCCTCGGTGACTCTTCACTGCGCCTGGAAATGAATGAGAATCAGCTGTCAACTGTACCTCGAAATCAGTGACGTTCCGCACCTCTCTCAACTGTACCTCGAAATCAGTGACGCTCCGCTCCGCTCTCAATTGCACCTCGAAATCAGTGACACTGTGCCCATCTCTCATCTGTACCTGAGATTCAGATTTGCATATTATTTTTAAACACTGTAGATAGCTGAAAAACTTTGAAAAAAAAATATTCTTGTATTTTACTCTTTTCAATAAATATATAAATGTATATAATCTCTCTGTATCCACGTGTGTTGCCGAGGGGCAGGTTAAAACGTCTCCTGTGTATTACAGAAGTAAAGCACAGGGGGGCGTGCCGGAGCCTGTCAGCCCAGCCCAGGAAGCTCATTCAGCATTGTTGCTAAATGAATCATATTGAGGGTAGCACTGAACTCGTGAGACGGATTGCTCATTACAGTCCTGAGCATATTTCTAAGAGGAGAGGATTATCTGTTCAGGGATATCAGGGCATTGAGTAAGTAAAGGGTCTGAGTGAGGAGACAGGAGCAATGCAATCTCCACCCGCAGTCTTGCTGTGAATCATTTGTTGCTTCTATAATCTGTACCGGTGCTGAGTATACACACGCCCACTCGCTTGTGTCTTGTTTGTGCTAAAGAGTTATAAATATAATGGAAGCCAGTGTGTGTGTGTGTGTGTGTTTGTCTGAGCTGTGTAAGTGCGTGTGGTGTGTGTCACTTGTGTGTGTAAATGTGAAAGTGTGTGTGTCTGTGAAGGTTCTATTTCCTGGCTCCCGGCATCACTGTTACCGCGGCGATGGTGCTGAGAGACAGGTCCAAGCTGCTCTGGGGATCGGCGAATCAGAGGCGAGAGAGAATGGAACACTGCAAAGGGAGAGGCAGACACACAAACTGAACTGAGACACTGCCTTCCACACTGCAGCCCTGCGCTCTAACCACTGAGCTACTGAAACCCACTGCCTTCCACACTGCAGCCCTGCGCACTAACCACTGAGCTACTCAAACCCACTGCCTTCCACACTGCAGCCCAGCACTCTAATCACTGAGCTACTCAAACGGGGCACTTCCACACTGCAGCCCAGCACCTCTAATCACTGAGCTACTCAAACCCCTGCCTTCCACAAACCTCCAACCACTGAGCTACTCAAACCCACTACCTTCCACACTGCAGATTTTTCTCTAATCCACTGAGCTACTCAAACCCAGACCTTCCACACTGCAGCCCAGGGCTTTCTGGAACCACTGAGCTACTCAAACCCACTGGTTTCCATGTTGCAGCCCCCATGCGAGCTACTCAAACCCACTGCCTTCACACTGCAGCCCAGCTTTCTAACCACTGGCTAGTTCACCTTTCACACTGCAACCTAACCACTGAGCTACTCAAACCAAAGCCTTCCACACTGCAGCCCAGTTTTCTCTAACCAAATCTGGATTCAAAACTTATTTTATATTTATTATATATATGGGCAGCAGTGTGGTTTCTCTAACCAGTGGTTCAAGGGCTCTGGACTGCTTGACCCCGGAGGGTCCACACTGGGAGTTCAATCCCAGGTGGGGGACACTGCTGCTGTGCAGCCCCTTGAGCAAGGTCAAACTTTACCACTGCAGATTGCTAACCACCAGTAAAAACCCACTGCATAAATGGGTAATTGTCAAACCCAAAAATAATGTGATATCTTGTAACAACTGTAAGTGCAGCCCAGCCTAACCACTGGACTCAAAAGGCCCGCTTTTCTGTCTAAGAAATAAATAATAATAAATAAAATATGTTTTTTTAACCTAAGCTTTCATATTTTTATTTTTTTTACCTTTTATATAAAAAAAAAAAAAAAAAAGCTTTTTATATCTTTTCTAATTATACTATCAAAACTGTACGTTTTATTTTTGAATTCCAATTTTATAAAAAAAATTTGTATTAGACTTGCGGACGCTGCCGGAGCCAATCACAGCTCAGAATGTCTTCTCAAGCCCTGGCTGGTCATCAGCTTCCTTCACACACACACACACACACACACACACACACACACACACACACACACACACACACACACACACACAGACACACACACCTGTTTCTTGAAGCCTTTCCGCACTGCTTCACTGCACTTGAACCTGCGAACCTTCTTTCAGCGTTTTCTGTGTGCACCAGAGGAGGCTGTTCACCAGCGGATCTCTTTCGCTGGGAAGGACTTGGGGCACAGTATAAGTCCTTCTTTCAGCCCCTGCCTCCAGCACAGAGCAGAGGGAGGTGCCTGAGTCAGCGTTTTCTGCTCCACCAGCACAGAGCAGGTTAAATGGGAGGGGAGAAAATGGGTTGGCAGGTATTTAAATGGCAGGATTGCTGCTGAAATGAAATCTTGCCAGCAGCAGCAGGATAAGAAACAGGTGTTACCAAACTGCTGTTTATTGGTTTATTACAGGTAATTTCTACAGGAGAGGATCGCAAGAAGACTTATTGCCCAGAAGAGAATTCTTACACCAGCTCTGCTGATCAATATCGAGACCCTCGTTGTTTCCGTTTTCTGATCCCTGTTGCTGTTCTGTTTATGCCTCAGGGTGAGCGTGTCTGCATGTCTGTCTGCATCTGTGGCTCAGTTGCTGAGCGTCTGAGCGTCTGTCTGTCTGTCTGTCTTCACAGACCACACTAACCAGACCTCCTTACCTAAGGAAACATTAGGAAGCCTAAGATTAATTAGTGTCTGTCAGACAGACAGACAGACAGACAGACACCTATTCCATTCCCTGTCTCTCCCAGTGTGTCGCAGTCCCTGCTGCTGGCTGTGTCCAGAGCCTCTGGGTCATCCAGGCTGTCCTCCTGTATGTTCTCCAGGGTGATGTTCTCCAGCTGCAGCCCGTTCTCCAGGGCTGCCTGGTAGATCTCGATGGTCTCCGATTGGCGAGGTCAGGTTGGTTGAACTCCGGTGATGATGGGGGTCACTGCCATCAGGGGCTGATCACCACCACCACCACCATCATCATCATCATCATCATCATCATCATCATCATCATCATCACCACCACCACCACCAGATTAATGAAGCACACAATCTGATAGGGAGTTCTACAGGTAAAGAGGAAGGAAGGAACAGGCAAGTGAGTACCTAACATATAATAAACAGATAAATAAATCTAGACACACAAGAATCTGATACACAAACCTGATATAAACACACACAGAATCTGACATTGCTAGACACACACACACAGTGCATCGTACAGAACTACACACACACACAGAATCTGATAGACAGAGACACAGACACCTGTACATTTCTCAAACAAAACACAGTCTATCCCCACCTTGCTGCTGCTGCTGGACGGCCCCTCCCTTGAAGGCGTGGCATTGCCAGGGCTTGGCAGGCGGGGGGGCTGTGCGGCCGCTCCCCTCTTGCCCAGGTGCATGGGTGCGCTTGGGGCAGATCCGGTGGTACAGGTACTTGGTCATGTTGGTGAAGGTTTTGGCACAGAACTGGCAGCGGTGGAGGGGCTCAGCCGCATGGGTCTTCCTAGGGGAGGGACAGAGGAGGGGGGGGGGTTAAACTGGTTAAACTGGGACAGCTTCCAGTATGGGCTTAATAACAGCTGCTGCTGCAGAGTCGCTGCACCCCCCTACGCCGACTGTAACACACCCTGACGCTGAAACACACACATAACACACACTCTCTGAAACACACACAACCAGAGACACACTCAAACACACAACACCAACACACACACACACTGACCCACTAACCCTCCTACATACAGAAACAGAGACCCACTCTCTCTGAAACACACACAACCAGAGACACGGGGAGTTGAGACTTTTGCAGGTCCCTATAAAAAAATTTATTAGACCACCTGTGCACCACCAGCGCTCATCTGCCCACGGCTGGTTTGGCTCAGCTCCAGCCTTCCCCCAGCCCAGCCCGCAGTCCAGGCAGAGGTGCAGTGCCTCTCCGCTGTGCAGGCGGGCCCTGGGCTGCTGGGGACTCGCTGCAGGGAAGCGCCAGTGTGAGTTTTGGGAACACGTGAACCTTGCTGCAAAACTCTGGGCACTGGTAGGGCGTGCCGAGGGTCCTGGTGGGGGGGACACCTTGCTGTCTTGAGCAAGGTACTTTACCTAGGAGTAAAAACCCAACTGTATAAATGGGGTTGGTGATATCTTGAGGCCCTGGAAGCCCTGCTAAGGCTTTCATATTTTATTTTTTTTACCTTTTATATAAAAGAAAAAAAAAAAAAGCTTTTTATATCTTTTCTAATTATACTATCAAAACTGGTTTTATTTTTGCAGCGGAACAATCACCTCAGAATGTCTTCTCAAGGGCTGGTCATGGTGACACACACACAGACACACACACACACACACACACACACACCACAGACACACACACAGACACACACACCCTCCCGACACGCTGCAGAACAGCAGCCGGCACTCTCTTGGGTCGCACCAGCGCCCTTGGGAGGAGGGGGGGGGAGGGATGACAAAGCACAGCCCCGGTGGGAGCCAGCGGTTTGCCGGGAGGGAGCGGGTTGGCAGAGGCGGGGGTTGCTGTTATCACCAGCAGCAGCAGGAGCAACAGGTGTATTACTGCTGTTATTACTATTACAGGTAATTTCTATTGCACAGAAGACTTTCTTCATCTTTCCGGAGGGTTTTCCCTGCTGCTGTTTTCCTTGCAGCAGTTAGCTGGTGCTGCAGTACGGCGTTTGGTCCTCAAACCATTCCATTTGCCCCCCTTCCTCCTTCTCCTCCTCCTCTTCCGTTCACCTCCTGCGGGATCACCGTCTCCCCGCTCTCTTTGTCCGCTTCCATGAAATGCGCCCCCTGGTGTTCCAGGAATTGAAGGTTTTCCAGAACTGGTAGCGGTGGAGGGGCCTGGAACAGGAGACCTGGGACAGCTTCCAGTATGGGCTAACACGTGTAACACACCTGACGCTGAATGCATTTGAAACACACACAACCATCGGACCCACTAACCCTCCTACCGGCTCCACCCCTCCCGCACCTTTGCTGCTGCTGCTGTTCCTCCTCCTGGGCACTGGTGCGTGCCGTCCTGGTGCACCTTGCTGTGCGCGGAGAGCCGGTTGGCTGAGGTGAAGAGCCGGCCGCACTCCGGGCAGCGGAACTCCTCAGGGGCGTGGTGCAGCCGCCGGTGACGCCCCAGCTCCTCCGCCGTGCAGAACAGCAGCCGGCACTCTCCGCAGCGCCGGGAGGAGGGGGAGGGGGAGGGATGAGGGAGCAGCGGGGAGAGCTTGAGGAGGGGGGCGCTGTTCTGACCGCCCCGTAAACGCAGGTTCTTCATCAGGAGGTTCCCCTTTTCGCCTCCCCCCTGCCCGGGCTGCGTGGGATCACCGTCTCCGCTCTCTTTGAGCTTCCATGGAAGAAGGGCTGAGGCTGGGTCAGGGAGGCCGGGTTTTTGCTGCTGTGCTTTGCTGCTGCTGCTGTTCCTCCTCCGAGGCAGCAGGGGGCGCTGCGGCGGCGGCCGGCAGTCTCTGGTAGGAGTGCTCCGTCCCCCCCGAGCAGGATCTGCAGCTCAGGAAGAAGGGCTGAGGGTCAGGGAGGCGGTTTTTCCTGTGCTGTGATGCCAGCCATGGCCTCGCCGAAAGCAGATCTGCAACTCTGCAGTTCCCCGGGCCAGGCCTCGAGGACCTGCAGCTGCCGGGACGCCAGGACCTGCGCAGAAACAGAGAGGCAGGATTTCAAAGAGTTTACTACTGTCTTTAAAACAAACGCCAATGTAGTATTGTTGACTCCACAAAACTACTATGAAATGCCTCAGCGATGTCACTGGGGGTCTCTTAAGCACTCTTGAGTTGCTTGTTCCTCAGTTTTGTACACTGCTGTTGAATTTTCATTCACAGAGACACTCACAGACAGAGAGAGACGCACACAGAGACAGACAGACAGACAGACAGATAGACTGACCTGAGCCAGGGTTAGAATCTCCCCTTCCCTCTCGTAGCGGTGCTCACTCAGAACCAGGTTCTGCAGATTCAGAAACGGGCCTGCGGTACCATCTGTCTGAACCAGAATCTCTGCATGCTGGGTCTGCTGGAGGAGAGAGAGAGAGAGAGAGAGAGAGAGAGAGAGAGGAGACACTCGCTAGGGTTATTACTGAACAATCCACCCCTAACTAACATCTTTGAATTTATTTGTTCTCTTTGAAATAAAAAAAATATAGATTTATAAATCACGCTTCACATCCATAAAGGCATCTCAGAGCGCTTTACATGAAAGCAACAAAAAGCAGACCAATGAGAAAATACACCCAATCAGAATTAAGGATGAAATGAAATACAACACATGTATATATCAAATGATATAGAAGTGAACCGCACTGACCGGTCCTGCAGGGTTGGAGGTCTGGGACAGGGGGGCAGCGTCTCTGCTTCCCTGGGGCTGGGGCTTGCTGTGAGTCTGCCTGTGAGCCAGCCACACCTCCGGCGAGTCAAACAGAGCCTGGCACTCCAGACACTGGTAATGAATCTGATGGGTACTGGGGGGTGCGGCTGCAAGGGCAGCCCCGCCAGGACTCTGACCCGCTTCTCCCTCCTCCAGGAACTCTCCGGCGGGACCTGGAACACACGGGACAAACTTCATCCAAACTTTCACGTTCAAAACTGCACTTTGTTTTTTCAATTTCTTTTTTGGGCGGGGCTACAAAGCGGCGATGTGTAATTCAATATGTTAACAAGGTATCATTATTATAGGGCAGCAGTGTGGAGTAGTGGTTGGGGCTCTGGACTCTTGACCGGAGGGTCATGGGTTCAATCCCAGGTGGGGGGGACACTGCTGCTGTACCCTTGAGCAAGGTACTTTACCTAGATTGCTCCAGTAAAAACCCAACTGTATAAATGGGTAATTGTATGTAAAAATAATGTGATATCTTGTAACAATTGTAAGTCGCCCTGGATAAGGGCGTCTGCTAAGAAATAAATAAATAATAATAATAATAATATTATAAAGCAGGTTTGCATTCGATTTTATGAAGCAGAACGAGTTCATTCTGCAAGGCGTGATGCCCGAGCTGCACGCAGCGAAGCGCCCCCTGCCTCCTCACCCTGCTGCTCCGCCATGCCTCTCATGTGCAGCTCCTGATGCTGCAGCAGCTCGTCGGGGGACACCAGCAGCTGCCCGCACTCCAGGCACTGGTAGTGGTTCTCGTGGAGCCCGGCCAGGCCCGCGATGTGGATCTGCTCTTCCCCTTCCTCCCCCTCCCCGACAGGAACCCCCTCCTCCTCTTCCAGCTCCACCAGCTCCCCTCCCTCCCCCTCGTAGAGGGCCCCCGCCGAGGGGAAGTGGCTCTGCTGGTGAACCAGCACCTCTTCCAGCGCGTTGAACAGCTGCCCGCACTCACTGCACATGTACTGGTGCTGCACGTACATCGAGGAGGGGGAGGAGGAGGGGGAGGGGGACCGGGGGCACTCCACCATGAACTCCGACATCATCTCGGCCCGTCCGTCCGTCCGCGAGACGAGAGGGACCGGCGCTCGCTGTCCGTCTGTCTGTCTGTCGGCCCTTCTGTTTTTTTGTTCTTTTTGTTCTTCTACTGTCCGTTAGCTCTTGCGTGTTTGGCTTCTGGGGCTGTCTGTCACGAACGGAGAGCTGGTATAAATAAACAGCGTTTCCGTCTGTCCGTCTGCAACAACAGACTTGAAGAAGCCTGTCACTTTGTCTGTCTGTCTGTCTGTGTGTGTATTTAGCTTTTTGCTGACCCCCTTATCCCCTGTCTGTCTGTCTGTCTGTCTGTCCAGGGCTGGGGTCAGGGCTTTGACTGCTCTTGAGAATGAAGCCCTGCTGTCCGTCCACCCGTCCGTCCGTCCGTCTGTCCGTCCGTCCCCTTCTCAAACACAATCTCAAGGCTGCCCTGTATCTTCTGAAGACACGATGCTGGTGATAATCCTCCTGCTGCTCAGAGTCACGGCTTCAGTTTCATTCCAACTCTTCTTGTCTTCGGGGGGGGGGGAAATAATGCAGCGACTTTTTGTCTTGTTTGAAAAAGTTCAGAAGATGAGAAAAAAAAAAAAGAAAAACCCTGCAATTAAACAACAAAAATAAAATTAGTGGATGACAATTAGAAAAAATAATAATTAGAATGACATCACCCTCCCTTTTTTATAATTGATTATTATTATTATTATTATTATTATTATTATTATTATTATTATTATTAGTATTATTATTATTATTATTATTTTAAAACGGTTTGTGTGAACACTATGGAGTTTGATTAGTCTCCCTGCCTTAACTCTAAAGAAAACAAACAAACACGCATGCATTATAAGATAGACATAGATAGGAGATTATTTTATTATAGAGATTATTTTAAATACTGCTCAACGCAAGACGGTTACCTACATGAATAATAATATGTAACCGCGATTTGTGTGTGTGTGTGTACATTTTTTTAAAGGTTTGTGAGAACTCTGTGGAGTTCGAGAAGTTGCCCTGCCATAACTTTGAAAACAAATACACGCGTTATGAAACAGATGCGTAGCTAGGAAACGTAACATGGTACAATTATAGAGTCGACTGAAAGGGGAGACAGACCGGCCCACGGTATTTATGGGTATAATTGTTTCCTAGGCTGGGCGGGCGCTCTCTTATTTTCTGCTCCTCTCCCTCCCTCCCTGTATGTCTCTCTGAGAGACCGGGCGCTCCGGCAGCCTCGCTCACCGGCTCCAGGCGGTCGTGAGGCGGCGCTCTCTCGTTTTCCACTCAGGTCTAAAGCAGCGCGGCCAGGCCCGGGCGATCCTCCCTGCTCTCAGCCTCCTGCTCGTTTATACTCAACAAACCGGGGACCTCCAGCACGGCGCCCGGGCGGCTCCCGGGCTCTAGAAGGACTCCCCCCAGCCGATGAACCCCGCTTTCCGCGTGTTTTGACCCCGTTTTCGCTCGTCTCGGCGACAAATCCCGCTCGAAACCTCCCGAAAGTAAATTAGACTCACCAATCTGCTGCACAATCCACGCCGCCCTGCCAGATAGAACACGTGACCCGCCAGACAGCCCATTGGAAGGCCCGGCTGCCACTCAAGAGCAGGTCGCCGTGCAAGGCATAGAGGACTTGCGGGTGACGTCAGCCGGGAGCGACACCGAGGTTGCGGTCGCCATTGTGGGAACGAATTGCCTCAAAAATAACTATCTAACTAACAAAGCCTTCGCTCGAGGAACTGTGTCGGCTGTCGCCACGGCAACTAAATATATGCTGTATTATTAATGAAGTTAATTTACTTGAATTAACGAATAGCGTTCTTAACATCTATAATAATAACACACAGTTCTATGTAGGGTTACAGTTTAGAGTGGTGATAATTGTGTAACTTTGAAGAAGGGGGTTGGGGTCCTATACGGTTCGGATTACCTGCAGGCCACCTTTTTATCATTTGTATATCAATGAGGCAAAATCCTTTAAGAAGGCGTTTGGAATCCTAAATGTTTAAATAATCCTGTGGGAAACGTGCCACCCTTGCCCAATAAACGTACCTTCTTCCTTCAGCCTTTTCTTTTGAATGTACCGTTTAGTTTAAAAATTGTTCAGCGCCTTGGTTAAAGGCGCTATATAAATAAATATAAATAAATAATAAAGGTACGATGAAGAATGCTTACCTATTATTATTATTTTCTGTGAATAAAACGTCATTTTAAAATGTCTGTTTGCTACAAAAATCACAAACAAATGTACAAAGCCACTAAAGGAAAGCTAATGAGAGTGTGTTATCGTGTTTTGACGCGGCTCCAATTTCGAGAAAGACTCTGCTTTGACCGCTCTAGTCCAGGCTGCAGATATCCACGGCAGGTGAAAACAACTTAAGACTCCGTTCACAACTCTAAATTATTATTATTATTATTATTATTATTTTTGAAATCCTCTGCTGTCGCCTTTATTTAAAAAAAAAAAAAAAAGTTATCAGAGTACATCCAGTCCCTTTCTCTTCTAAAATCTCAAAGCTTCGCGGATGCTATAAGCAAGTATCTTATTATATCAATAGACACATTTTGCAAAAGGAAACCGCTGTGCACCAAGAGATGCAAAATTAAAAAGAAAAAGGTGACGTAGGTTCACAAAAATGTGAAGAATTGATAAAATAAAAAATAAAAATTAGCCGGTCGTTTCGAAACGTCCTGCTACAATTGATTTGATTTGATTTGATGATTTCCTATAGCTGAAGTACCCGCTGTTGCCCGGGGAAATTCAGTATTTCAATATTTCATGCATTACAAATCGGGGAACGGTAGCCTTATGGTTTCCACTAAGTCACCGAGCTTGGGTGTCGCACAATGCGCTCAGACCCCTTTTCCCTTTTTTTAAAAATAATATTTTTTTTGTTTTGTTTTTTGCCGTTTTTAATTAAAAATATATATATATATTTGTTCTTTTTTAATTTTTAATTTTTGGTTTTGTGAGTTTCTTTAATTTGAGATACACGGCTACTGTAGTGATCCAGCAGTGGGGGGTTACTAAATAAAGTACCCCGGGGGGGTCAACATATTGAATCCAAACCCAGCCCTGGATGAGAGAGGAGGACGTGCAGAGTTTGGCTGCGCTGGCTCCTGCAGGGTCCGAATGCAGAAAGGAACAGACAGACACACACACTTTCTTCTCTATATATTAAGATTTTTTTTTCTCCAATCATTCACATTTGCGTGTACCTACACGACCTTATTATACAGACCCGTCTAGTATTGCATGCATTTATATGTATGCGCATGCGCGTGTGTGAGCGCACACGGTTACGTGTATTGATATGCGTATTGCGGGTAGTTCTGTTTGTCAGCTTTGACGGATTTTTAATGTGACACGACCCCTGGCGGTACTAGCGCCGCCTCTATTTTGCTCATGAGGTTACAGTGCAAAAATAATATTTAAATACAACAGATACGAGTAGATACGAGGAAACAAGTTAGAGGTACAATAAATATCTATAATGACATAACAGTAGCGCGATAGTGCATCAGCTGATAAAGCGCATATATAGATACAGAAATAAAACACAGGGTCTGAGTCATTGTAAAAAAAGCTAAGGGGGTATTTAAAAAAAAAAAATAACAGTTATTGCGGTGTCTTTAATATAAACCAGGACTGAACTACATTTCCCCTGACGTTGATAAAGAAGCAATTTTATTGCAGCGTTCTTCGGTTCCCAAAACGCTCGCTTTTCCGAAGAGACTGGGATCTGTAGTTTATCCCTCGTCCTTGTTTTGTAAGGGCTGAGGAGAAGCGGCTCTTGCCAACAGCAAAATCTACCAAGAAGGGCGAGTTCCCCCCCTGCAAAGGATCGTGGGCGTTGTAGTTCTCATCCAAACCGTTTGCCACACATTGCAAGCTGGGCCGGGAGCTGGCGTGAACTCCATTTCCCAAGAGCCTCTTCGCGCAATCTCAGTGACGCTACGCGTCAGGTCAGCGGCTCTCTCAGAACAGACCATAGAGAGAGAGCGAGAGAGAGATTCTTAATGCCGGCTCTCCGGTAACGAGAATAAGCGAGAATCCGCAAACTCTAATCCAACCCCGACCGACTCAAAACACAGCTCACCCCGATCTCCGGATCTCCGCCTCCCCGCTGAAGCCCCGACACCTCCGTAAGCAGACATGAGCGGCCGGCCCAGGACCAGCTCCTTCGCTGAGCCGCCGGGAGTCGTCGTCGGAGTCGCCGACGGATCGGCCGTCGCTGGGGGAAGCGGCACAGGAAAAGCCGGGGCTGCTCAGCAGGCCACGGCAAGCGGCTCCGGGTTTGAGATCTTCAAACTCAGCAGTGAGTATCCGCGTTATGTCGGAGATTTAACCGGGGGAAGTAACACACCGAGTGAAAAAAATAAATAAATAAATAAATAAATAAAATAAATAAATAAAAAAGAGCGAGAGAAGGCCGCGCAGGCTGCCTGTGTTGGACGGGGTAGTTTTGTTTAGGAAAGGCCGAGGATTTGGTTAGGGATTAGGGAGGGTGAACCGAGGCCCCGGGACGTTTGGGCGGCGGGCATGGATGGAAGGAAGGATGAGGGGGGGCGAAATGCGAGAGAAGCCTCGGGTAAAGTTTAAGGAAAAGCCGTGGATAAGAATAAGGAAGCGGGGTCGGTTTGGACGTTACAGTGTTGGAATGGATAGGGAGCCGTGGAAGCTAACGAAAAGAGCGAGGATTCGGTATGAATTCAGCGTCCCTTTCTTTGTTTTTGAAAAACAGCAGTTAAAATCTGGGGTTTATTACAGACGATAGCGTTTTGTGTTAAATAAGACAGGTCCTAGTTACACTAGGACTCGAGTTTGAAAGTCTTAAAGATATATCGTGTGTGGTGATAACTCTTTTTATCATTAATATTGGTATAATGGTTTGAAAATGTATATATGTGACCATTTATTTAATTAAATAATAATAATAATAATAATAATAATAATAATAACGGAGTTTATATTTTTCGTTGTGGATACTACAGCAACCGCACACAGATAGTAATTTCCTCACTAAGTAGTAATTTTTAGCAGTGATGGATCTTTTATTCAATTTAAAAACATGAAAAAACTTGTTGTGGTATGTAATACAGATCTTGGGTATTCTGTCATTTTACTGTAGTCCCTGAGCTCAGCGTTTAATTGCAACGAATCGACTTCACCAATCATGCTAACAGTTATTTTTTAATTGTATTTTTTTAAATAAATAGTGATTTTTAAAAAAAAAATTGTGTTAGTGCAACCCGGTCTGTCTCTGCGTTCACTGATCTTGTGTGTTAAGTGTTTAAGTTTTATATATACGATCTGGGGTGAGATGTGTGTTCGTATGTACGTTTTAAAAATATTCAAGTCTATTTTTTTTTACTGTAACTAATAATAACTGTAGATTAAAATATAACAAAACCGAAACGGTGAAGAGAAATACTAAAAAGCTTTTAAAAATTAGTCGACAAAACGTTTCGAGTAGAAGCCTCAATCGAAAAACGTTTACTTTCTGTCCTAGACGTTAAAATTTCAAGTTGCGACTGAGCGTGTTATAGTGGTGAACGAAGGAGACTTTCGGACCATCGTACTGTCCTGTTTTTCACTTGCCAAGAAAAAACGATACTGCAAGCACACGGGGTGTCTCCTCCTTCGTGCAGATGCATCATGTTTTTGTACTGTCCGTCTGCCTCCTTCCTTTTAGACTCGCGTCTGTAAAAATCATCACATCTGTGACAATCTTAGACGATCTTCATCTAAATGAACGTCTTCTACCCCTTTTCCATGCATCGCTCATCCTGGGTTGAAAACTATAACAATCTTCAAAACGGGATGAGACCCAGAGTGGGCCAGAATATATGTTGTGTATACAGTCTTATTTATTATCCTCTGCATGATGTTTCAGTATTGCGGTTGTTCTAAACTCCAAAGTACCACTATGATGTCATAGTTTCACTGAGTTTTTTTTTTAAGACACACCTATGCTGGTTCCCTACTGTACACACTGTGGCTGATCAAGCTGGTGTTAAAACCTGGAATGGATGAAACCACAGTGCAGCAGGAGTCCTTATTTCCGTTCCTGTTAACTGCGTGCAGGAGGAACTACTAACGAATGAGACATTTAAGCAAACGACTTGCAGGTTAACTCTGCTTCATCAGCTGCTGCTGCTGCAGAGTCCCTTCCAGTAGGACCTTGTTTGTTTTACTCATTGCATAGCAGTTAAAACCCATTCCTGGTTTCGCTACGAGTTTAACCGTTTGAGGTACAAAGGGAGGTTATGGAAGGTCGTGGCTCTTCAGATCACCCCTCAACCCTGGTCCCGGGACCCCCCTGTGTCTGCTGGTTTTCATTCCAACTGAGCTCTCAATTACTGAACTAGACCCTTAATTGAACAGATCGTTTGCTTAATTAGGCCTTCTGAATTGTTCTTATCTCTTACAACCAGTTCAGATTTCAAGTTGCTTGTTAATGTTCTATCTGATTTGAAATCGGCAGCTGCTGGGTGCCATTTAATCTCCCCCAACGTTTTCAGCTTTAGGATTAAACCTTTTCTTGCGTGAAATATATTTAAAAATAGCTGGGGGGTGGGGGAACCAAACAAAACAGAAGTAGCTTTGGACACGAATAAATATTTCATTCTGTAGCGTTCTGGGGGGGACTGTGAACAGGTGGCGGTATTGTAGGCAGAGTATTTCTATTGATGCAGGGGTCTGTTTTCTCACAGGACTGTATTTATCCAGGGTCTTTGTTTCCTGGGGGGGGGACTATAAAAAGGTGGTGGTATTGTAGGCAGGGTATTTCTATTGATGCTGGGGTCCGTTTTCTCACAGGACTGTATTTATCCAGGGTCTTTGTTTCCTGGGGGGACTGTAAAAAGGTGGCGGTATTGTAGGCAGAGTATTAGTTTAGTGAATCTGTAGCAGGGTATTGGAGTAGTGAATCTGTAGGCAGGGTATTGGGGTAGTGAATCTGCAGGCAGGGTATTGGGGTAGTGAATCTGCAGGCAGGGTATTGGGGTAGTGAATCTGCAGGCAGGGTATTGGGGTAGTGAATCTGCAGGCAGGGTATTGGGGTAGTGAATCTGCAGGCAGGGTATTGGGGTAGTGAATCTGTAGGCAGGGTATTGGGGTAGTGAATCTGTAGGCAGGGTATTGGGGTAGTGAATCTGCAGGCAGGGTATTGGGGTAGTGAATCTGCAGGCATTGGGGGTATTGTAGGGGGTATTGGGGAATCTGCAGGCAGGGTATTGGGGTAGTGAATCTGCAGGCAGGGTATTGGGGGGAATCTGCAGGCAGGGTATTGGGGTAGTGAATCTGCAGGCAGGGTATTGGGGTAGTGAATCTGCAGGCAGGGTATTGGGGTAGTGAATCTGCAGGCAGGGGAGATGACGATGCTGGAGTCTCTTTCTGACCGGGTGGTCTTTGTTTCCCAGGGGACAGCGGGAAGACCACAAGAGTGGTGGCCACGCCAGGTCAAGGCCCGGACCGCCCACAGGAAGTGTCCTACACGGACATCAAGGTGATCGGGAACGGCTCGTTTGGAGTGGTCTACCAGGCACGGCTAGTCGAGTCCGGAGAGATGGTCGCCATTAAGAAGGTGCTGCAGGACAAGAGGTTCAAGGTGGGTGCGGTTCACAAAACCAGTCCAGACCAGTATAGCCGTGCTGTCTCTCCAGGAAAGGTTTCAGGCTGGGTCCAGTTCCGCACGCCAGTGTGTTTCCAGCAGGGATGGAGGGAATCCCTCTTTTTAAATTTGATTCCAGTTCCTTCGGAGGAATCGGAGCTGATATTTCAGAGATGTGAGTAATAGTCAGGATCGCTCCACTGCTTTCCTTTCGAAGCCCGTTTTTAATTGACTCGCACACAACGACTTCGATCTGAAGTGACGTATTGCTGCTGTGAGTAGCTCCTTTTTAATCCGAATGCCGCGGCGTTTTGATCAGCGATGATGTGTCGGGGTTTGACTTTTAAAAGGAGCCGGGGAATTGATTTTTAAAAAGTGCATTGGAAATGGAATTGCAATTGAAAAAAAAAAAGAGGCTTTCTTGACCCTTAACCCAGGTGATAATGTTAGGAACTCGTTCTAGGGCTGGTGTGAGTTTCTAACCCTGCTCAAACTCCTGGCTCCTGATCATTTCAATATTAATAATAATACTAGACTTCATTGAGGGGAGCTCTGAACCCCAGGACTGGGTGCAGCAGCAGCAGCAGCAGGGCTAGTGTGAGTTTCTAACCCTGCTCAAACTCCTGGCTCCTGATCATTTCAATATTAATAATAATACTAGACTTCATTGAGGGGAGCTCTGAACCCCAGGACTGGGTGCAGCAGCAGCAGCAGCAGGGCTAGTGTGAGTTTCTAACCCTGCTCAAACTCCTGGCTCCTGATCATTTCAATATTAATAATAATACTAGACTTCATTGAGGGGAGCTCTGAACCCCAGGACTGGGTGCAGCAGCAGCAGGGCTAGTGTGAGTTTCTAACCCTGCTCAAACTCCTGGCTCCTGATCATTTCAATATTAATAATACTAGACTTCATTGAGGGGAGCTCTGAACCCCAGGACTGGGTGCAGCAGCAGCAGCAGCAGCAGGGCTACTGTGAGTTTCTAACCCTGGTAATGCAACTTTGGACTAGTGCGAGATTCAAACTCTTAACCCTTTGCGGTCCGACATCATCAAAAAGACATCAAGCACAGGTCTCTAGTTTTTTTTTTTTCTCAGGAAAAAGTAGAGAAAACCTTTCAATGGCCGAGTGAGACCGATAGGAGCCAGGAGAAGCCAAAAATAAATAAATAAATGCATTTTTAAAAAAAAAGGGCGGATCTGAGCAATACACATCACCCCTGCAAACGAGATAGCTGCTTCTGCATCCAGCGCTCAGAGAATATCACAGACATTTGCAGAGCTTTTTGAGATGTAATAAAAAATCATCTCCATTGCTGATCAAGTGATCAGGAGATCGTTTATCTATGAAGAGGTATGTGAAAAATACTCCTCAATAATGCGTATCCAAGTGCCTTTTAAATTATTTTATTACCTCCATAACATCTAGACACATCTTAAAGCTCTGCAAATGTCTTTTATTACTTCTCTGAGCAAATGTCTGTGATGTTCTCTGAGCGCTGGATGCGGAAGCAGCTGTCTTGTTTGTTTATGTCCGTGTTATCTCTGTGGTGCAGGCGCTATCTGTATTGCTCAGATCCGCCCCTTTTTTTTTCGGCTCCTTTCGGTCTCACTCAGCCATTGAAAGGTTTTCTCAGCTTTTTCCAGAGGAAAAAAAACGACTAGAGACCTGTGCTTGACGTCTTTTTGATGATGTCGGACCGGAAAGGGAAAATTGTAAAGGGTTAAGCAGCGTGTGTGAAATAAACTGGACCTGACGCGCCTGAGACGCACTGAATAAATGGACCGTGTAGGGATAATAATAATAATAATAATAAATAATAATAGCAACTCCCTTTCTCTTTTTCAGAACCGAGAGCTGCAGATCATGAGAAAACTAGACCACTGTAACATTGTGAGGTTGCGATATTTCTTCTACTCCAGTGGAGAAAAGGTAAGGGGTCAAGGGATGGCAATAACGGAGACGAGCGCTGAACGTATCTGAGAATCACGATGTCGCCTCCACGCGCTGTGCGTGTCGCGCTCTCAGAGCGACCTGTCGTCAGACTCACGATACGAGATCAAAAGCACAGCTGTTCTGAATCCTGCTTCTCAGAGACGGAGCTCAGAACACGCCCCGCTGTTTTAAACATCGCATTTACTGGTGGGATTGTCTTGAATGCGATGCTGTCTGCTGTGAGCTTCGCTGTGAAATCCTGATCTTCCCGTGTGTGTCTCTCTCTCTCTGTCTCTCTCTCTCTGTGACTCTCTCCTCGCCTCTCGCTCGCTCTCTCTCTCTTTCTTTCTTTCTCTCTCTCTCTTTCTCTTTTTCTTTCTCTTTCTCTCTCTCTCTCTCTCTCTCTCTCTCTCTCTCTCTCTCTCTCTCTCTCTCTCTCTCTCTCTCTCCTGCCTTCACCCTGATTTGAAGGAGACCTTTTGAGGTCTTGAAAGCTTGTTGGTTTTGAATTATCGTTTAGTTCTTCCAATAAAAGGCATCCCATCTCCTTCTCTTTGCTGATCATCTCTGGGCTGATGCAGAGGCTACCAGGGAGGCTTGGTGGTTAAAGAAAGGGGGCTTTGATACCAGGAGGTTTAAATCCACTGACTCCTTGTGTGTGACCCTGAGCAAGTCACTTCACCTCCTTGTGCTCCGTCCTTCGGATGAGGCGACAAACAAACAAGATCCTAATGGAAGCGACTCTGCAGCAGTAGTTTTTGATGAGGCATAATTCACCACTTTGGATAAAAAGCGTCTGCTAAACGACTCATTCATTCTAATAATAATAACACAGTTGCCGTTGGCTCTCTCTCTACAGAAAGAAGAGGTGTACTTGAATCTGGTCCTGGACTTCGTCCCTGAAACAGTTTACAGAGTGGCTCGCCATTTCAGCAAAGCCAAACAGACCATCCCTTTCATATATGTAAAGGTGAGTTGCTGTAATCCTAACTTTCTGCATCCTAGTTCATGTTGTACCTTACATAAGAACATAAGAAAGTTGCTCGTTTGGTTGTTAGTAGCTTATTGATCCCAGAATCTCATCAAGCAGCTTCTTGAAGGATCCCAGGGTGTCAGCTTCAACAACATTACTGGGGAGTTGGTTCCAGACCCTCACAATTCTGTGTAAAAAAGTGCCTCCTATTTTCTGTTCTGAATGCCCCTTTGTCTAATCTCCATTTGGTATTATTTGCACTTCTGTCATCTACACTGTATTTAAATATTAAGCTTGCATTGTAACCCTGTGCTGCCCTGGTAACGCCTGCCAAATAAACACATACATAATAATGATGTGAAGGTGAGTGTTCAGGGCAGATCGCTGCTGCTTAGATTGTGATCTGCTGGGATCAGGGATGACATGTGACTCTTTGGGACAGCTCAGGCTTTTCAACTCTCACACTGCAATGCAATCTCTCTCTCTCTCTCCTTTCTTTCGCTCCCTCTCGCTCTCTCTCTTGCTCTCCCCCTCTCTTTCTCTTTCTCTCGCTCTCTCTCCCCTCTCTCTTGCTCTCCCCCTCTGTTTCTTTCTTTCTCCCTCTCTCCCCCCTCTCTCTCTTTCTTTCTTTCTTTCACTCTCTCCTCTTTCTCTCTCTCTCTCCCCCTCTCTTTCCCCTCTCTCTCTCCTCTCTCCCCCTCTTCTCGCTCTCTCGCTCTTTCCCCTCTCTCTCTCTCTTTCTCTCTCCCCCCTCTCTCTCTTCTCCCCTCTCTCTCTCTTTTCTCTCTCCCCCTTCTTTCTTTCTCTCTCCCCCTCTCTCTCTCTCCCTCTTTTGCTCTCTCTTTCTCCCCTCTCTCTTTCTCTCTCCCTCTCTTTCTCTCTCCCCCTTTCTCTCTCCCCTCTCTCTCTCTCTCTCTCTCCCCCTCTCTCTCTCTCTCTTTCTCTCTCCCCCCTCTCTCTCCCCTCTCTCTCTCTCTCTCTCCCCCTCTCTCTCTTTTTCTCTCTCTCTCTCTCTCTCTCTCTCTCTCCTCTCTCTCCCCCTCTCTCTCCCTCTCTCTCTCTCTCTCTCTCTCTCTCTCTCTCTCTCTCTCTCTCTCTCTAGGTTTATATGTACCAGCTGTTCAGGAGTCTAGCCTACATCCATTCCCAAGGTGTCTGTCACCGCGACATCAAACCACAGAATCTGCTGGTGGACCCGGAGACGGCCATCCTCAAACTGTGCGACTTTGGCAGGTAGGACCTGTCCCTTAACCGTCCCCCCCTGTCCCCCGTCCCCTCTGTCTTCAGCTAGGGACAAAAGTGTCTGTTTCCATTCCAACTGAGCTCTCAATTACTGAACTAAACCCTTAATTGAACTAATAATTAGCTTAATTAAGCCTTTTTAATTGTTCTCAGCGCCTGCAGAGTTCAATTCATTTATAACACGTTATAGTTAAGTTGCAGTTTCCAACTGTGTAGGAGCACAGGACAATTAAAAAAGCCCTAATTAAGCTAATTAGTTCAATGAAGGGTTTAATTAAAGTAACAGAACTCTGTTGGAATGAGAACCAGCAGACAGTGTGGGGTCCCCTGAACCCAGTTTGAGAAAGACCTGAAATGGATTCATAGAACAACAATGGAAATAAGACTCCCTTTGCACAGCAGTGTGATCCATTCCTGGTTTCACTGTGAGTTTAATAATCACACACCTGAGCTTGTTAGCTAGACACACTGGGGGCTGATCAAGCTGGTAGTAAAACCTGGAATGGGTGACACTGCTGTGCAACTGGAGGCTTATTTCCATCCCTGCTAACACTGTGTGTGTGTGTGTCACCCTCTCTGACCACAGTAAGACCCTTTAGCTAGCCGTCTGGAGGAAGGATGGTCCGTCCAGCCACGGATTCCCAGAGGCCCGTCCGTCCCTCTCCCCCGTTCTTGAATTTCTCACTCTTATTGTGTCTAACTGCTGTTTTCAGCGCGAAGCAGCTGGTGCGAGGCGAGCCCAACGTGTCCTACATCTGCTCGCGGTATTACCGTGCTCCCGAGCTCATCTTCGGAGCCACGGACTACACCTCCAACATCGACATCTGGTCAGCGGGCTGCGTGCTGGCCGAGCTCCTGCTGGGCCAGCCCATCTTCCCGGGGGACAGCGGAGTGGACCAGCTGGTGGAGATCATAAAGGTAACGCAAGGGCTCTGGACACCCCACGCAGCTGTGGACAATTTTTTTTTTGCCTCTCCTTTGAGTTTTAGGATCAGTAAAGCAATTTTTATTAGGATTTTCCTGACCAGCTGTCTCGATCGGAGGTCTTTCTAACCTCTCTCTCTCTCTGTCTCTCTCTCTCTCTCTCTCTCTCTCTCTCTCTCTCTCTCTCTCTGTCTCTCTCTCTCTCTCTCTCTCTCTCTCTCTCTCTCTCTCTCTCTCTCTCTCCCTCGTCAGGTTTTGGGGACCCCAACCAGGGAACAGATCCGCGAAATGAACCCCAACTACACAGAGTTTAAATTCCCGCAGATCAAAGCACACCCCTGGACAAAGGTAAGGGTATTGATGTGGCGCTCTCTGTCAAATTCAGTTCAGACTGGACTGTACGAGCAGATCGGGGGTAGGGGAGGAGGGAAGCAATTCCTGGTTTTCCAATTTTAAAATCGATTCCCGTTCCCTTGCAATCGTTTGCGACGCGTCGTTGATCGCAATGCCGCATGCGTTCTGTTAGAACCCGGCTTCTCTCCCAGATTCAGTTGTTCGCTGTTTTTTTTTTTTTTTTTTTTGGTTTTGTTCAGTCAGTTAACTACAGCAGCAATTATTAAACGTCTCTAAAATATCAACTCCAGTTCCTTCGAAGGAATCGAGGGGTGATTTTTATAAAGGAATTGTAAAAATAAAAACACAGGAATTTCCGCCCCCAGCCATGCATACCAGCAGTGCCAGTGTTTGTAGCTCAGCAGTTCTGTCGATAGCCACGTTGAATATTGTTTTGTCCCCCCAGGTATTTAAGACTCGCACCCCCCCCGGAAGCCATCGCGCTCTGCTCTCGTCTGCTGGAGTACACGCCTGTCACACGCCTGTCCCCGCTTGAGGCGTGTGCTCACTCCTTCTTCGACGAGCTCCGGGACCCGGGGACCAGGCTGTCCAACGGGAGGGAACTGCCTCACCTCTTCAACTTCAGCGCAGTCGGTGAGTCTCCAAATGCACCCCCTTCCTCCCTCCCTCCCTCCCTCCCTCCCTGCCTGCCTGACTGCCTGCCTCACCTCTTCAACTTCAGCGCATTCGGTGAGTCTCCAAATGCACCCCCTTCCTCCCTCCCTCATCCCTCCCTCCCTGCCTGCCTGACTGCCTGCCTCACCTCTTCAACTTCAGCGCAGTCGGTGAGTCTCGAAATGCACCCTCATCCCTCCCTCCCTGCCTGCCTGACTGCCTGCCTCACCTCTTCAACTTCAGCGCAGTCGGTGAGTCTCCAAATGCACCCCCTTCCTCCCTCCCTCATCCCTCCCTTCCTGCCTGCCTGACTGCCTGCCTCACCTCTTCAACTTCCTCAGTCTCAAAATGCATCCTCCCTCCCTCCCTCCCTTCCTCATCCCTCTATCACCTATCCACTCCCTACCTGCCTCCCTCCCTCCCCTCTTCAACTTCAGCGCAGTCGGTGAGTCTCGAAATGCAGCCCCTCGCTTCCTCCCTCCCTTCCTCATGCCTCTATCACCTGTCCACCCTCTCCCTGCCCTCATCCCTCCTTCTCTACCTCCCTCCCTCCCTCCCTCCCTGCCTGACTGCCTCACCTCTTCAACTTCAGCGCATTCGGTGAGTCTCCAAATGCAGCCCCTCGCTTCCTCCCTTCCTTCCTCATCCCTCTATCACCTATCCACTCCCTACCTGCCTCCCTACCTCCCCTCATCCCTCCCTACCCCTCTTCAACTTCAGTACATTCGGTGAGTCTCAATGCAGCCCCTACCTCCCTCCCCTGTGTGTGTGTGTGTGTGTGTGTAGGTGTGTATATATAGAGTACAGTAGCTCCTGTGGTTTGTATTTAGCTGTCTGTGTGTTTTTGTCTCCTCTTCAGAGATGTCGATCCTACGGGGTGGGTGTGTGTACAGTAGCTCCTGTGGTTTGTATTTAGCTGTCTGTGTGTTTTTGTCTCCTCTTCAGAGATGTCGATCCTACGGTGTGTGTGTGTGTGTGTGTGTGTGTGTGTGTGTGTGTGTGTACAGTAGCTCCTGTGGTTTGTATTTAGCTGTCTGTGTGTTTTTGTCTCCTCTTCAGAGATGTCGATCCAGCCTCAGCTGAACTCCGTTCTCATTCCCCTGCACGCTCGTTCACAGGCTGCCACGCCTTCTTCACACGGTAAGTGAACTTCACACGCTGTCCAAATCACACTCCCATTGCAGAGCTGTGCGAGAGCCAGCCCAGGCTTTACATGCATCCTGTGAGCTTCATCATCATCATCATCATCATAATCACACTCCCATTGCAGAGCTGTGCGAGAGCCAGCCCAGGCTTTACATGCATCCTGTGAGCTTCATCATCATCATCATCCATCCATAATCACACTCCCATTGCAGATGCGAGAGCCAGCCCAGGCTTTCATCATCATCATCATCATCATAATCACACTCCCATTGCAGAGCTGTGCGAGAGCCAGCCCAGGCTTTACATGCATCCTGTGAGCTTCATCATCATCATCATCATCATCATCATAATCACACTCCCATTGCAGAGCTGTGCGAGAGCCAGCCCAGGCTTTACATGCATCCTGTGAGCTTCATCATCATCATCATAATCACACTCCCATTGCAGAGCTGTGCGAGAGCCAGCCCAGGCTTTACATGCATCCTGTGAGCTTCATCATCATCATCGTAATCACACTCCCATTGCAGAGCTGTGCGAGAGCCAGCCCAGACTTTACATGCATCCTGTGAGCTTCATCATCATCATCATCATCATCATAATCACACTCCCATTGCAGAGCTGTGCGAGAGCCAGCCCAGGCTTTACATGCATCCTGTGAGCTTCATCATCATCATCATCATCATAATCACACTCCCATTGCAGAGCTGTGCGAGAGCCAGCCCAGGCTTTACATGCATCCTGTGAGCTTCATAATTATAAGATGGAAATTAATAGGGTCTAATAGTGACTCTCATTTGGTTCAACAAATATATCTATAGACCAGCGCTCTGCACCCAACGATTTTAATGCAAATTATAATGGCTGGATTGTTCAGTAATTTAAAGCTGCTTTATTCAAAGCTGCTCCTCTAAATCTGGTTGCTTTAAAATTGGCCAAAAACTTTCTTTTTTTCCCCCCTTGCGTTCCCTGACTTTGACAGCAGTCCAGGGTGTGTGTGTTCTGTGATCGAGTCCCTATTGTGAGCTTATTTATCTATCTGTCTATCTAGCTATCTGTCTATCTCTATCTATCTATCTATCTGTCTAGCTATTTATCTGTCTGCCTGTATCTGTATCTATCTATCTATCTATCTATCTATGTATGTATATCTGTCTCTGTGTCTGTATGTATATGTATCTGTGTCTGTCTGTCTGTCTATCCATCTGTCTGCGTCTGCCTGTGTCTGTCTGCCTGTCTGTCTGTCTATCTATCTATCTATCTGTGTCTGCCTGTGTCTGTCTGTCTGTCTGCCTGCCTGCCTGTCTGTCTATCTATCTATCTGTCTCTGTCTGTCTGTCTGTCTATCTATCTGCCTGTGTCTGTCTGTCTGTCTGTCTCTGTCTGTCTGCCTGTCTGTCTGTCTATCTATCTGCCTGTGTCTGTCTCTGTCTGTCTATCTATCTATCTGTCTGCCTGTGTCTGTCTGTCTGTCTGTCTGTCTCTGTCTGTCTGCCTGCCTGTCTGTCTGTCTGTCTGTCTATCTGCCTGTCTGCCTGTCTGTCTGTCTCTGTCTGTCTGTCTGTCTGTCTGTCTATCTATCTGCCTGTGTCTGTCTGTCTGTCTCTGTCTGTCTGCCTGCCTGTCTGTCTGCCTGCCTGTCTGTCTGTGTTTTTTTCCTTGTATTCAGGGGTTATGAAACTCTTTTAATATTGCCCATGTTCTTGCAGTGTGAATGGACAGGCTTCCTCACAGCCTCTCTGCCCCTCGCTCCTCACGATGGTTTTTGTGTTTGTTTCCCAGGCGAGGGCAGTCTAGCCGCAGACAGCAGTCCAGCCCAGTCAAGCAGCAGCACAGGACCTGTCAACAACGCCTCCTGAGTTCAAAGACTGTGACCGCCCTGCTAATAACCATAACCTCCATCGTTCTGCCCGCCCCTCCCACCTCACGATCCCACACTGCGCGTCACTCCACCGTCTGTCTCTGTCTGTCCCTCCCTCCCTGTCTGTCTGTCTCTCTCACAGACTCGAGTTCTCTCTCCGCCTCCAAAGCAGCCGGCAGCTAGGGGGCACTGTGGGCAAACTCGAGAACTTGAAACTGAACCTAAGCGGCAGGCAGGCAAGCAAACGAAACTTAGCATGTGTTTTTTTTTTTTTTTTTTTACGATGTTGGTGTCCTAGTCGTATTACTAATAATGATATTGTCGTTATTGTTGGTGTTGGTATTGGAATTTTATTTTTAAATGTATAAAGAAATGTGTTTGGTTTTTTTTATCTTTACAACCAGAGGTAGTTTTATTTATTTATTTTTGTTTCATTTTCTTTTGGGGGGGGGTAGGGGGGGGGGGGGAGGAGGAGTGGTTTTAAATAGTCTTGTGTCGGGTCGTATTTTAATTTTTTTTTTTTTAAATGTAAACTGGAAGGAAACTTCTATTTATTTCTATTGCAATTTCATAAATTTAAGAAGAAAAACCAGCCCTCTGGTTGTAAAGATGCGTTGTATCCCTTTCTGGTTTTATGCTTTTTTTAACCCATAACTGGGCAAAGTAACTCTCTTTTAAAAAAGGGAATCTACTTTTTAGAAAGAAACTCTGTTGTGATCAAGCGCTGCCTCCTTGTGGTAACGCCAGGGATTGCAGCCTGTTGATTCACGCAGTAATAAAGCCACTTCTTTTTTTAAAAAAAAATTTTTTTGCACTTCAAATAGTCTTACTGTCAAATCCCCCCTCCCCTTCTTAAATTGTAGATAAGAAAAAATAAAATATTTTAAATCGTCTTTTTTTTAAATATTCCTTATTTGTTTATTTTCTTTTGTGTTTTACATTCATTCTATGAGCTTCATTAATAATAATAATAATAATAATAATAATAATAGACTCCCATTGCAGTGCAGTTTGAGTCAGTCCAGGCTTTACATGCATTCTGTGAGCTTCATTATAAAACTCGCTTTAATTCTCTTGAAATAATTGAAGCTAGTTTTATTCAAAGGTGCTCCTCTAGCCTTGTCAGGGGGAGTGTGTTTTGAAGGCACGTCTTCCACGCATGCATATAAACCATTCTGAAATGCATCGTCGCTCGCTGATCCGAACCTGGAACTGCTACCACAGTAACTTCCTTTCGAAGCTTCGTTTGTGTGTGTGCATGTCGTGAGGGAGGGGAACGTCGCTTCTCAAACAGATCTGTAGATTTTCAGCGTCTTGTTCTCTCGAGCTCTAAAGGGCGGTTGACGGTGGCTGTGTATCTAGCCTCTTGAGCTCCTGAGACTTCGTTGTGTAACTAGTCTTGTACCTTAACTAGTGAGCCACTAGTTCCGCTAACCTGCCGTGTTAAGTTACCTAACCCGTGTCTGCTCTGGTTAGACACATAACTAGTCCTGCACTGACTAGTTTAAGCTTCTTGCCTCTGTGGTCTTGATGCCTGACTAGTTGGGTTATTGTTGTAATCGGTTGTCTGTTTTTTAACTAGTTAGCTGTGTAGGTCGTCTTACCAGTTGGTTAAGCATATCACTAGATGAGCTACTGGTTAGCAGTGTAACTAGTGCTGGTTAGCAGTGTAACTAGTGCTGGTTAGCAGTGTAACTAGTGCTGGTTAGCAGTGTAACTAGAGCTGGTTAGCAGTGTAACTAGTGCTGGTTAGCAGTGTAACTAGAGCTGGTTAGCAGTGTAACTAGTGCTGGTGTAACTAGTGCTGGTTAGCAGTGTAACTAGTGCTGGTTAGCAGTGTAACTAGTGCTGGTTAGCAGTGTAACTAGTGCTGGTTAGCAGTGTAACTAGTTCTGGTCTCAGTTTCTTGTTCTTGTTGTTTTTGTCTAACTCCCAAGCCTGTTGCTGACCTGCGTTTTTAAAACAGAAAAGTTTAAATAAAGAAATCAAATAATTGAATAAAATCCACAAAGACTTGATGGGAAAAAAACGTACGAAAAACCGTCCAGAATTACTACTGCGGCTTTACTACAATGCTGTTATTATTATTATTATTATTATTATTATTATTATTATTATTTTTATTTTATTCTGCTGAAAGATTCACTAAAAAAAGTTTTATTTCTTGATGAAAAACTGAAGAAAAAAAAATCTTACAAAAAAAAACCATAAAGGCGAACCAAACCCTCCTGAACGATAACGGGGTTATTTGTAAATATGTTTTTATTTCTTACTCTCTTTCATTTTGTTGTTTGTTTTTTGTTTTGGTTCTCGCTGTATTTTTTTTTTTCTTTGGATGGAACGTGACGTTTTCACTAAAGTGATTTCTTTCAGTTCCGATCGTGTAAATATTTTCTGTTTTGTTACTGTCGTGTTTTTCTGTTTTCTGTGTTCTCACCTCCTTCCTGTATTTCTTAAAAGAAATATTTTACCAGTCTCGTAATCCTCTCACCCGACCTTAGAAACTCTCCAAACTCGCTCTCACCCGACCCCTGACCTTAGAAACTCTCCAAACTCGCTCTCACCCGACCCCTGACCTTAGAAACTCTCCAAACTCGCTCTCACCCGACCCCTGACCTTAGAAACTCTCCAAACTCGCTCTCACCCCACCCCTGACCTTAGAAACTCTCCAAACTCGCTCTCACCCGACCCCTGACCTTAGAAACTCTCCAACCTCGCTCTCACCCGACCCGACCTTAGAAACTCTCCAAACTCGCTCTCACCCCACCCTGACCCCTGACCTTAGAAACTCTCCAAACTCGCTGTCACCCGACCCCTGACCTTAGAAACTCTCCAAACTCGCTGGCAGTGCGTGGGGAAAAAACAACTAGCATACCTAATGAAGTAATAAAGTCTTCAAATGGGAGGGGGGATTACAATTTAGATTAAGTTTATTTACAGTGTTACAGGTTTTAAAAAAATAAAAAATTCAGTCATTTTTCTTAAGTGTTAACAGTGGGCTGCAGTGCCTAATGCAGCTGTACAGGTGAGCCCCGGGTACAAACCCTGGGAAGCTGTGGGTTAAGGGGTTAAGGATTCTACTGAGAAACCATCGCAAGCTGAGCGTCTGAGCGCTGGTGACGCATCCCGCGCGGGAAGCCTTCTTGACTTGGTTTCGTGGTTTTGGGAATGCGGAAGGAGAGCTCTTTGAAATCACTTTGATTATTCCACTTCCTGATAGACACCCCACGGAATCCTGAACCGAATAAATATCTAGCCATGTGACTCGTTCAGAGCGCCTCGGATCCTCCACGCATTGCCAGCGAGTTCCGGCTGCTTCATACATGCAGCCTGCTGAGTTTTATTTTTTTAGGTTTCATTTCACACCCTGTCTGTCTGTCTGTCTGTCTCGCTCTTTCATATAGACCCCCCCCTCATCCTCCTTTTCTCTCTCCTGTTTATATGCTGGGCTTGTGTTAATTCTGTCGCCGCAGTTGCACCTCCACACCTGCTGGTGGCAGCACTGCCTTTGCTTTGGGGGTCCTCACAGAAGAGGGCTCCTCCTCTGCGGGTGTGTCCACTGGGGAGAATACTGGGCTGGGTCTCGGGTGACTCCTCCCACACCTTGCTCCACATAGGATTGGCTAGCGGTTGGGCAGTTCAGAGATTTGATTGGTTCATCTCGCACGCGCACCACCTTTGCCAGGATAAGGGGTCCAAGTTGACATACTTTGCACATGCTCCCCCTGTGTGTGTGTGTGTGTGTGTACATATCTGTGTAGCAGAGATTTCAAGTAAAGAAATAAATCAAATATGTAAATTCATTTTGTCCAGGAGTCCTTTTTTTTCCTCATCCCAATTCCTTCGCAAAGAAACTTTCATCGAGAAACGTGTGTCGAGTAGAAGTCTTGTCACGGGTACCAGGTGAGATGAACCAATGAGAGCTCTGAGCTGGACAGCATAGCGCTCGCCAGCTTGGAGGGGTCTCTGTGTGGGTCTCCTTGACAAGGTTAGCTGAAGGGACGCAGGCGTTCAGCTGGCGAGTTTGTCCAGGTACCATGTGTTGCAAAATCCGTTCTCTCTCAAAAGAACGAGTATCCTTGAATGTCATTTGAACTCTTATTTACATTACCTTTGTACTTGATTTTTATTTTCGCTAAGCCTGTCTCCGGTAAGCTCAGTGCAAGATCAAGGGCAGGCGAAGACCGATTTGATAAAGATAAAAACAACCACAATATCGCAGCCGTCATAAAGTTATAGAAATACTATATTCAACATATTTCAGACAGCTTGCTCTAACCTATTTTATTTTTGATCTTGCTAGTTGAATTAGCATAACCCCCGTTGATAGATGTGTTATGATTTCAAGTCCAGCTGTCGCCTATACCTTTAGGTTTGGGTTTGGGTTTGGGTTGGGGGGGGTGGGGGGTCAAATCTTCATAAGATTTTTCCATTATTCACATCCTTAATTCTGAAACACAAAGCACTGTTGTTTGGGGGGGATGGGGGAGAGGAAGGATTGTACCTGCTACCCAAGACTGATACCTCAACCCCTCCCTCCAGAGGAAGCTCCAGGTATTGCAGTCCCTGCCTCGTGTCACTGCAGTGTGTGTGTTCGGGGGTCAGTGGCTGCAGTAGCGCCTCCGTGTGGCAGCACCTTCACTCGCGGCCCAGGCCCTACACTCTGTACAGAAACCGACTCAATAAATTATTAGCATGAATAAGACGCCACGCTGCCTCCTGTCCTTTATTTATTTATGTATGTATGTATTAATTTTAAACTGTTTTCTCAACTGTTTCAGCTGCTGTCATTCTCAGCCTTGGAGGGGGGGGGGGGACCCTGTTTTTCAATTTGCAATTCCCGTTTCATCCATTCCCATTGATCACACTGGGAGTGACGCAGCAGCGTTCTGTTTAAAATCGATCTTCTCGCACGGTGGCGACACATTAGAATTGGCCCGATCAATCCTGGCCCTTCTGCAAAATTCAGTTACGATACCGGTCAGTAGCACACAGGGGTTCAGAAGCCTTTTCTGTGCGTGTAACCACAGTAACTCTGTTAATATAGCATAACCACTGCCCTGTGTGCAGCTCTGCCCAGCACACACTGCCCCTCGCCCAGTCTCTCTCTCAGCACATCAGAGCTTGTATAGAGACACGCCGGCCGCCACTACAGCCTCTCGAACACACTTAAAACTGCACCTGTATATTCTGCTAGGAAATTAATAATAATAATAATTAATCCAGTAAGTGCTGGTATAACAAATCGAAGTTTGATATTGAACCGGCGACCACACAAACTGCAAGAGAGCCAACACGTTTCTAGCTTAATTTGAACGTAAAATTAAAAATAAATAATACAAATTCTTTATAGTTCAGTGTCTTTGGTTTAATCAACCAAACGTATTACACGTTTAAAGAAAAATGTGTATCTATCTGTATCTATCTCGCACATACAAATTTATTTATATATATAAAAAGTTTAATACCGTATTATAACTTGTTTGTTTATATTAGGTGCAAAAATACACTACCGTAACTAATAATAATACTAAAAAAAAATAAACACAAAGTTAAACCTATCTATGATAGTAACTGATGCGCCCTTCTGCAAACACGCTTATAACCGCTTACTCGAATACTGCATGTCTGTGGTGTATACAAAAAGCAGATGATTTCGGAGCGTAGACATCCTCACACAGCTCAACTCCTGTGCTGGCTTTCTCAGTGTCTGTGGCGGGTGGACTGCACAACCATTTCTATTTGCATGTCTATGGTCTCCTGAAGTTCCGCCATTAGCCGGTCCTTTTTCGGCGCTTTAATGGCGGCCTCGTCCCGCCTGGCTCTGACGTCATTTGCAAGCCCTCTATCTAATGACCGCGGCTGGTTTCTGATTGGCCCACTCTTCGAGACGACCCCACCAATGGGGTACGCGGATTGCTTGCAGGCAGGCAGGCGCCGTGGAGACATCGAAGGAGACGGCCGCTAGAGCGTGAGTATCACAACAATAATAATTAATTAATTAAAATAAAACACAGAATAAGCTTTTAAGGGATGAAAGACGCTTTATTTTAAATTAGAAACGGGTTCCGAGTATTTACCGAAGATTCAGTGTTGGTTTCGGGGGGGGGGCAGTTTTGACGGAGAGGAGCATAGAAACGGGAGCGGAGAGACGAGCGGCCATGGCGGACTCTCTGTCTCTTCCTGTCGCGGGATCATAGAGCTCCAGTGCGCGGCTAGAGCGCGGTCGTGCCGTGCCGTGCCGTGGGGTTAACAAAACAAAGCACGCGTTATATTAAAGGTGGGACACCCAAATTACTTCGACCGGGGACCCCAAATTCAACACTTAAAAAAAAAAAAAAAAAAAAAGCCTGGAGGAATGTCAAAACGCCTACCGCTCGCACAGGAGAAAATGAAAAACTGTATAAATTGATATACACAGCCTGTCGAGATAGATTCGTTGAATTTAGATACTTTAATCTGTGTTACATTATTATTATTATTATTATTATTATTATTATTATTATTATTATTATTATTATTATTGACAAAAAATGTATTAGCAGTGTGGAGTAGTGGTGAGGGGCTCTGGACCGGAGGGTTGTGGGTTCAATCCCAGGTGGAGGACACTGCTGCTGTACACTTGAGCAAGGTACTTTACCGAGATTGCTCCAGTAAAAACCCAACTGTATTAATGGGGAATTGTATGTAAAAAATAATGTGATATCTTGTAACAATTGTAAGTTGCCCTGGATAAGGGCGTCTGCTAAGAAATAAATAATAATAATAATAATTACAGTACAACACTGTCAACAGCCTTCAATAGCATTCTGTATTAAACTTGGAGTTTGATAATAAGACACACCTGAGCTTGTGACCTAGACACACTGTGGGCTAATCAAGCTGGTAGTGAAACCTGGAATGGGTGACACTGCTGTGGAACAGGAGTCTAGTTCCCATCCCTGCAATGCAATTCCAGTGCAGTCTAACTGCAGTTACAATGTAAATCCAGTACGGTCTAGTGATATTAAACTGCAGTTACAATATAGAGATTTTAAAATGTTTATTTTTCTTCCCCAATTTGAAACGCGCATTTCGACTGTCGCTTCTCTGCAGCCCAGATTACCGGTCAGTAGGACTAAAGGTCAACCCGCGACCTCTTCCTTTTTAAAATCAATTCTCAGTTCAATCAATTCCAACACCTCGTTGATCAAAATTGCAATTCGCAGAGTGTTCAGTTTTAAAATAGAGTTTCTCACAGTGGCGACAAATTTGTTTAAAATTTGAAGCCACTGTTTGTCAGTCAATTTAAATTAAATTTATTATGTAACTCTAAAATATAAATTCCAAGTCCCTTATAATCAGAATTGAAACTGTGACAAGACCTTGGAAAAATTATTAAACCCGTCCAACTGGACAAACAATCAGATCAATGCTGTTAATGGAGAGCTTGAGTTGGAATGAAAACCAGGAGACCCCGCTTCCCTCGAGGACTGGAGTCTGACACCCCTGCTTTAAACGATAAAAAAAACTAAAACAAATCCTCTTACTAAGGGGAAACAGAAAGACTAACATCAGAATCGCAAGACAAACACATGCGCAACTAAACTGTAATTGATTGATTACACAGCGGAATTACAAATTACAAAGCCTGGCTTAACGGTTCCCAAACTGAACGGGCCAACGGGAACATGTTCCCTCCCGCCAAGAACCGTTTAACGCACGCCACCTGCCAGGCAAACATTTAACAGTGCGGTGCCATCTGGCGAGAGACAGCAAGCTCCGTCTGTTTGCTCTCTCTCTCTCTCGCCGGCCCGTCTCTGCAGCAAGCCTGCCATCTGCAGCAGTAACATGCTGTAGCTGACTCCTAATTTTAACCCCTACCCCCCTCCCTAAAATTAAATACTTAACTTATTTTATCCGTCCTTCGGATGAGACGCAAAACAACCAAGGTCCTATTGGAAGTGACTCTGCAGCAGCAGCAGCCGTTGCTGATGATTCATAGTTCACCCCCCCCCAGGCTGTGTGAGTCTCTTTGGATAAAAGCATCTGCTGAATGACTAATAATAATATTCAAAATAAAAATAACAGCCAAAACACGCACTACCTCTTTACTGCCCTCCTGGGTGTGTTCCCGGGCCCGTGATTTTTCTCAATGTCAGATGTATTAGACACTGGGCAGCAAAGGGTTACATGAACCCTCGCTCTCCTGGCTTCTCTTAACTGCTTAACTGCCTATTTGCACTTAGTGTCAACTGCCCTCTATTTAAATATGAATCTTGCATTGTAACCCTGCACTGCCCTGTAACACCTGGAAGCCGCCTTTGGTAAAGACATCTGGCAAAACAATTAATAATACTCATACCGGCCTGAGACCACTAGGTGGCGACAGAGGCCGTGCGGTGAGGAGGCTGCCACAGAGCTGGGCCGGTGCCAGATTGGCACAGTGCTGCTGGCTGGCTGTGTTAGAACCCGGGCTGGTCCCACGTTGAACTAAGTGGTGAGCAGAGAGATGAATTAAGCAGAAATGATATCGCCGGGCCCGCAGCCACCGGAACCCACTTCACAAACAGACAAGCTGAAAGAGCAGCTTCGTCTCATCACTCGGTTTACACCACCGCTTGCTGTGACTCTGCCAGGGCTTTTTTTAAATTTTATTTTACAGCGTTGGGTAAAGTAACGCCAGCATTGCCCTGTGTGCAGTACAGCACAGCGAGGCTCTGCCCAGCACACAGCAGGCAATGCCAGCGCACTAGATCAGCACTTTATATAGACACCATGGTGGGTAGCTGCTGTAGTTCTGTACAGGGTTTTATATTAGTGTTATATAGTGTGGTCCCGCCAGCATTGCCCTGTGTGCAGGACAGCACAGCGAGGCTCTGCCCAGCACACAGCAGGCAATGCCAGCGCACTAGATCAGCACTTTATATAGACACCATGGTGGGTAGCTGCTGTAGTTCTGTACAGGGTTTTATATTAGTGTTATATAGTGCGGTCCCGCCAGCATTGCCCTGTGTGCAGTACAGCACAGCGAGGCTCTGCCCAGCACACAGCAGGCAATGCCAGCGCACTAGATCAGCACTTTATATAGACACCATGGTGGGTAGCTGCTGTAGTTCTGTACAGGGTTTTATATTAGTGTTATATAGTGCGGTCCCGCCAGCATTGCCCTGTGTGCAGTACAGCACAGCGAGGCTCTGCCCAGCACACAGCAGGCAATGCCTGCATAAGACACTACAGCTCTGGCCAAAGGTTTTGCAACACCTAGAGTTGCAAAAAAAACTATATGAGCATAATTTAGATACAGATGAACCCGTTTTTTCTATCTCCTCTCTTAATATCATCTCACAAACCCGCTTTCTGCCACGTTTTGTGCAGCCTGTCAAATCCTGCGTGTCCGGGCTTTACTAAGTAACCACAGGATAGAATTAATTTGCAAGGCAGCTAACAGCCAATAATTGTCCCGGCTGATAAACTGACATTTTGTGCAGCCTGTCAAATGCTGCGTGGGCGCGGTCTTAACGGGGTACGGTTCGGCTGCAAAACACCCAACGTCACCAAATTTTAATTGCAAGTGCAGCGCCTGATTGATCGCTCTCATCAGTCGACAATTCATTCCTTTTTTAGATAATGACACAAACTGTTTTCGTTCCAGCTAATGATACAAAAAGCATATTTGTCAGTTTTTCTAAGTAAACTGCAAAGCGGCGCTGTGTAAATCACTGTGTTAACATGACGTTTTTCCAGCAGGTTGCATTCCACTTGATGAAGCAACACTGAGTTAATTCTGTAGGTGGGGGTGCAAAACTGATGCAAAGCTTTTGGCTGTAACTGTAGACGACAAGAAACAAGACGACAGGAAATTAAAACCGGCGTTTATTTTTGCTTTTGTCTTTTGTAGGGGACGGGGGTGGCACGCAAACATCGGAAACCCGAGAGACAAGCAAACACACGCTCGCTCTTGTTGCAAATATGCTGGAGTCATCCCCAGGCGGTGCTAATGATGGCCAGGGCCCCCCAGTGTGTGTGGAAGGTGACCAGGGCCCCCCAGTCTGTGTGGAAGATGACCAGGGCCCCCCAGTCTGTGTGGAAGATGACCAGGGCCCCCCAGTCTGTGTGGAAGATGACCAGGGCCCCCCAGTCTGTGTGGAAGATGACCAGGGCCAGTCTTCCCTCTTCATGTGCTTCCGCTGCTACCAGCTGTACAACACCCTGGATGAAGTTCTAAGCCACCAGCTGACCTCTCACCCCGAAGACAACGAGGAAGGAGAAGAGGAGGAAAACACGACCCCCAGCGTTGCCACGGCAACCACTGCTCCAGAGGAGGAGCCAGAGCAGCAAGAGGTACGAGAGGGTAAGGGGGGGGCGCAATTAAAAACCAGGAACTGAACCTCCACCCTGCTTATAAATAACAACTGTTGAATGAAGTAATTTTTTTTTTTTTTTGTTCTCTCTCCCATACAGGAAGTGCGTAACTGGTACCAGTGCCTTCCCTGCGGGGCGTTACTGGAGTCACCCGTCGAACTGGTCTGGCACCAGCAGCAGACGGACTGCGGTTCGACCCGAAACCAGACCCCACCCCGGTCTCCGCAGGAGCCAGCGGCAGGGGGTGGGAGGGAGAAGCGGGCCGGGCCGCGGGCAGAACCAGGGGGGGGTCTGCGAGCCTGGAGCGGCGCCAGTGCCGCTGATCCGGTACCAGTGCAGCGACTGCGCAGACCTCTTCGAGTCCCTCACCCTGTGGCAGCAGCACATGAAGCAGGGGCACTGCCAGAGCAGCAGCGAGGCGGAGAGGAGGAGGAGGAGGAGGGAGAGAGCTGCTGGAGACAGGACCCCGGGCTCTCAGGGGCCAGCGACGGGGAGTCGGGAATCCGGGAGAGATTCTCCGCTGGAGGGAGCGTCCGCCCAGCTTGCGCCCAGGGGGGTGGTTTCCGGAGAGGGAGTGAAGGAGGAGGAGGAGGAGGAGGAAGCTGCTGCTTCTTCACAGTCCCTTCACCCTGCCAAAACGCCCGCCTTCGGTAACCACAGTAGCGGCTCTGTGATGGGCTCTGCCGCGGTCGCCCTAGCGATGGAAGCTGTCATGGCCGCCAGCTCCAGTCGCAGTAAAAATAACAGCGGGCCCGGGAAGGAGGGAACGAAAGAGAGGAGTGGTGAAGAGAGCGAAAGAAGAGAGGGGGCAGACAGCGGTACAAACAACAGTAACGTCGCCGCAAGTGAAAATAGCAATGCTTCCAGCGACAGTAATGACGGCGAGGGTGCGAACACGGGTTCCGCCGTGTCGCGTGATCACGCCTACCTGAACAGGTGCGGGTCGGCCGTCGGGGAAGAGCAGAGCGAGGGAGGGGAAGGGATGGAGGGAACGCGTAAAAAGACGAAAGCAGGGGTTCTTTCCTTGGAACCAGCCCGGACTCGAAGCCAGCCCTCGTCCCTGAAGAGCTTCGAGAGAGGCGACGGAGCGGCCAGCACTGAAACGGACTCCGCTGACCGACGGCTCCCAGCCGCCAAAACAGAACCCGACCCCTGCCCGGTCCAAACCCAAACCACCCCGCTTCCCGCCGGCTCTCCGGGGCCCGGTTTGGAGTCCGACAGCCAGCAGCAGGACGGGCCCAGCGACCCGACTCCTCCCAGACCGGGTGGCAACAGGAGGGCCGGTTCCGGTGACTCTGCCGGACCCGATCTCCTCGGACCCTACCGGGCCCGGCACTCGCACCTGTGCGTGGACTGCGGGACGGGTTTCGGGACCGAGCCGGCGCTGGCGGACCACCGCAAGAGGCTGCACCGCGCCGAGGGGCCTCTGCACACCTGCCCTCACTGCGGGGAAAAGTTCATGAACACCACCAAGTTCCTGTACCACAGGAGGGGCCACAGGAACGCCGGCCCGGAGGGGGGGGGCAGGAGAGGGGGGGGGAAGGTCGTTGAGGCAGACAAGGGGCTGGAGAAGAAACAGGGGGCTGGGGAGACCGTCTTAGTCTTGCAGAACCAGCAGCTCTCCCCGGTTCTCCCAACCGTCCCGGTTCCGCTCATAGGGATGAACGGCAGGGTCGTGTACGTCTATCCCGCAGACCAGTCTACGGAGGCTGGTCCAAAGAGCGGGGAGGCCAGCGTGGGGGGAGGAGGAGGAGGAGGAGGAGGAGGAGGGGCCGACAGGGGCAAGAGGAAGGAAGCTGGGGCCGACAGGAGCCTGGAAGGAGGGGGCAAGAGAGCCAGGAAAACAACTGGCGATAATAACAATAATGATGATAATGATAATAATGATGATGCTGCTGCTGCTGATGATGAGGAGGCCGGCGATGGCCTTAACAAACCAGACAGAACGGAGCACTCCTGCGGAGACTGCAGCCAGCAGTTCAGCAACAAGACTCGGCTGCTGAAGCATCGCAGGGAGGAGCACGGCCGCAGGAGAGGGAAGAGGAAAGCTGGGGGTGGGGCGGGGGGGGCTGACCCTTCCTTACCAGCCCAGGACAGCCCGGAGGAGGAAGCAGCAGCAGGGTCCGCGGCCTCCAAACGAGGGGGCCCCCACCCGTGCCCGCACTGCGGCAAGACGTTCCGTCGCCGGTACCACCTGCGCACGCACCTGGTGACCCACACGGGGGAGAAGAGGTTCGGGTGCGAGACGTGCGGCAAGGCCTTCTCCTGCCAGAGCAACCTGGCCCGTCACCGCGTCACCCACACCGGCCGCAAGCCCTACTCTTGCCAGCAGTGCGGCAAGACCTTCACGCAGTCCGGCACGCTCAAACAGCACCGGCTGATCCACCTGCTCGCCGAGACCCGCGCCTCGGGGGCCCTGGACCCCGCGCAGATCGAGGAGGCCTTCCTCCCGCACCGCTGCCCGGACTGCGGAGCCGGGTTCAAGAGGAAGACGCACCTGCTCATACACAGGTAACGTGCGCTGGGGGAGCGGGGGGTGTTAGCATTGCAGTCCCAGTACTTGCTCAGTCACAGGTAAGGGAGAGTGAGGGGTGGGGGTAGGGTGGAGTGGACCTGGGGTTGATTATAATTAGAGCATTACAATTACAGAATTACAATTACAGCATTTGAATTACAATTATAATTACATCATTAAAATTAATTACAGCATTAGAATTACAATTTCAGCATTAGAATTACAATTACACAATTACAATTACAGCATTAGAATTACAATTACAGCACCTGTTTATTCTCAGGTAACGTGCGCTGTTTTTTTTTTTGTTGCCAGCAGCGCTTAGAGAAATCCGTTGTTGTTCCTGTTTGTTTTTCGGCAGGCACCTGCACACGGGGCAGTACCCCTTCCAGTGCAAGGAGTGCGGGGGCTCCTTTCTGAGGAAGAGGCTGCTGGAGCTGCACCAGCTGAGGCACCAAGGTGAGGAACGCAAGGGCAAAGAAACAGGCCTCCCTCCTCCCCTACTGTCCCTGACCTCCTCCCCTCCCTCCCTCCCTCCTCCCCTACTGTCCCTAACCTCCCTCGCTCCCTCCCTCCCTCCCTCCCTCCCTAACCTCCTCCCTCCCTCCCTCCCTCCCTCCTCCCCTACTGTCCCTAACCTCCTCCCCCCTCCCTCCCTCCTCCCCTACTGTCCCTAACCTCCTCCCCCCCTCCCCTCCCTCCCTCCTCCCTAACCTCCCCCTCCCTCCTCCTCCCTAACCTCCCCTCCTCTCCTCCTCCCTCCTCCCTTCTCTCCTTGTGATCCTTGGGGATGGAACCTGTAGAATTCAGAAATACTAAAAAGGAAACCTCGTTATTTCAAAAACGTTGAAAAAAAAAAAAAGACTTCCAGTCGACACGTTGTGGTCGTCGTGGAACGTAGTTACTTTTCTTTCAGCGTCGGGAGCGTGTTGCGTATTTGAGCTGTTTTTGTTTCTGTTCTTAGCTTTCGTACAGCGCTCCTAACCCGACTTCCCCCCGCCCCCTCTCTCTCCCCTCTGCCCCATGTGCCGACCGGCAGAGGCCTGTGTCCTGTGCTGTGATCAACACACAGGAATCAGCGTGTCTGGCTCCCAGTTCCTGGTGCCAGCAGGGGTTACCCGATCAGTGCCAGGGGAATCAGTCATCGCCACCCCAGGCTGGATCAACACACACCGGGGAATCAGTCCACCTGATCAAATACACAGGAATCAGTCTCAATATACCGATCAGTGATCAACACACACGCTTCCTTCCAGGCAGTGCGGCGGGATCAACACACAGAGGAATCAGTCATCTGGAGCCAGGAATCAGTCATCAATATACTGATCAGTGATCAGTCATCCCCTCTCAGTGATCAACACACAGAGGAATCCATCAATATACCCCAGGATCAACACACACGGGGAATCAGTCCAATATACCCAGTGATCAACACACAGGGAATCGTCCAATATACCGTCAGTGATCAACACACACAGGGGAATGATACCGATCAGTGATACACAGGGAATCAGTCATCAATATAACGATCAGTGATCAACACACACAGGGGAATCAGTCATCAATATACCGATCAGTCATCAATATAACGATCAGTGATCAACACACACAGGGGAATCAGTCATCAATATACCGATCAGTGATCAACACACACAGGGGAATCAGTCATCAATATACCGATCAGTCATCAATATACCGATCAGTGATCAACACACACAGGGGAATCAGTCATCAATATACCGATCAGTGCACACAGGGGAACATCAATATACGATCAGTGGGGAATCAGTCATCAATATATGACCGCACATCAGAGGAATCAGTCATCAATATACCGATCAGTGATCAACACACACAGGGGAATCAGTCATCAATATACCGATCAGTGATCAACACACAGGGGAATCAGTCATCAATATACCGATCAGTGATCAACACACACAGGGGAATCAGTCATCAATATACCGATCAGTGATCAACACACACAGAGGAATCAGTCATCAATATACCGATCAGTGATCAACACACACAGGGGAATCAGTCATCAATATACTCGGTGTCATCACATACAGGGGAATCAGTGAGTCATCAATATCGATCAGTGACACACAGGGAATCAGTCATCAATATACCGATCAGTGGGATCAGTGATCAACACACACAGGGAATCAGTCATCAATATACCGAGTGATCAACACACACAGAATCAGTCATCAAATATATCCCGAATCAGTCACACACAGGGGAACCATATACACACACAGGGATCATCAGTGATCAACACAGGAATCAGTCATCAATATGATCAACACACAGTCATCAATATACCGATCAGTGATCAACACACACAGGGGAATCAGTCATCAATATACCGATCAGTGATCAATACACACAGAGGAATCAGTCATCAATATACCGATCAGTGATCAATACACACAGGGGAATCAGTCATCAATATACCGATCAGTCATCAATATAACGATCAGTGATCAACACACACAGGAATCAGTCATCAATATACCGATCAGTGATCACACACAGGGGAATCGATCAGTGATCACACCAGGAATCAGTCATCAATATACCGATCAGTGATCAACACACACAGGGGAATCAGTCATCAATATACCGATCAGTGATCAACACACACAGGGAAATCGATACACACCTGTTAATGAATTATCAATACACTGATCAGTGATCAATACACACCAGGCGAAGGCCCTGCAAGGTATCCTTGTCAGCGAGTTCATTCATTATTAAACAGTGCAGCGTGATGTCAGTGCTGCAGCTCTGTTAAGAAGCTAGCTATTTCTATAATTCAGGCTGTGTATCAAGAATTTTTTCTTTTTATCTCTCCCTTCTTCCTTCTCTTCTATCTCTCTCCCTACCCCCTTTCCTCTCTCCTGCTTTCTTTCTCCCCATAACTACACTCCCATCCCTCCCTCCCTCTCCCTCTCTCTCTGTCCCCCATCCCTCTCTCCCCCGTCCCCTCTCAGTGCTCCACCTGCGGGAAGCGGTTCCGTCAGATCCCTCACCTGCGCGATCACGAGCGGCTGCACTCGGGGCTCCGCCCCTTCGCCTGCCAGGTGTGCGGGCGGAGCTTCGTGCTGTCGGCGCGCCTCACCGAGCACCTCCGCACGCACACCGGCGAGAAGCCCTACTCCTGTGCCGTGTGCCGCAAGCCGTTCCGCTCCCTCTCCAACCTGGGCAAGCACCGCAAGACGCACGGGCATGAGAAGGGGGCGGGGCCGGCCAGCGGGCAGGTGGAGGTCGTGCTGCAAGAGGACTCGACCGCAGTGGAGACCATCCTGCTGGTGCAGAGCACAGACCCCGTCGGCAAGGGTGGTCCGGGGGCCGTCCCCTCCGGGGGGCCACGGCAAGTCTGCACCCTGACCAGCGTCGTCATGGCAGCAGCAGCAGCGAGCGTTCTGGACCCCGCGCAAAACACAGACCCCAGAGCTGCGCAGAGAGGGGAGGTCGTGGGCGTCTACCACGACGGACAGATGGGCGTGCCTGGAGGAGGAGGAGGAGGAGGAGAGGGGGGCGCTATTCTGTTGGTGCAGCAGGGGGCGGGCCACTGCGTGCTCGCCGGGACGGGACAGGGGGACATTCCCATCATGCACCACACCGTGGAGGTCGTTATCGAGCAGACGGGTTGAGGGGTCGGCTGTAGCTTTTTTTTTTTTTCAAATCGGTTTTCGAATTTGTAAGCGTAACTCCTCTCTGTCTCTCTCTCTCTCTCTCTCTCTCCCTCCCTTTGGTTCTGTTTGAGTCTGGGAGTTTTTAATCCCTCCCATCGTTCATTCAAAACATTCACTGCTCAGAAGCGATACCGGACTGATTTGAAATCAGAGAGAGAGAGAGAGAGAGAGAGAGATGTGTCTCTCAGATGCAGACAGATTCCCCTGCCAGTGGAGATCTCTGGGGGGGATTATGGCAGCGTCTGAACAGTCTGCTGTGATCGTCGTGTTACCAGGCATCATGCTATCAAAAAAACAGCTGTTTCAAATGCAACAACAGCAGAGTAAAAATAAATAAATAAATAATAACATTGTAACATAAAATCCTGAAAAGTAAAATTGTGTTTTGCACTGAGTATGATGATGATGATGATGATGGTTTTTGTTTGTTGTTTTTTTTTGTAACAGTTTGCTTTTTAGGCTCTGTTTATATTAGAAAAGAGTTTTAAACGATGCTGGAAAGCCACAAGGCCAGTGAATCGGGCTCCTGTCTGCGCCCCCGAACCCCCCAGATTGGAACCCAGCCCCCCCAGAGGAAAGGGAAAGGCTGGTCTAGTGCATTTTAGATTACCCAGGCCTCCAGAGGAAGGTGAAAGGCTAGCGCCACCTAGCCCCCCAGATTGGAACCCAGCCCCCCCAGAGGAAGGTGAAAGGCTGGTCTAGTGCATTTAGATTATCCCGCTAGCGCCACCTAGCCCCCCAGATTGGAACCCAGGCCTCCAGAGGAAGGTGAAAGGCTGGTCTAGTGCATGAACATGAACCCGCTAGCGCCACCTAGCCCCCCAGATTGGAACCCAGGCCTCCAGAGGAAGGTGAAAGGCTGGTCTAGTGCATTAACATGAACCGCTTAGCGCCACCTAGCCCCCAGATTGGAACCCAGGCCTCCAGAGGAAGGTGAAAGGCTGGTCTAGTGCATTAACATGAACCGCTAGCGCCACCTAGCCCCCAGATTGGAACCCAGGCCTCCAGAGGAAGGTGAAAGGCTGGTCTAGTGCATCAACATTAACCCGCTAGCACCACCTAGCCCCCCAGATTGGAACCCAGGCCCCCAGAGGAAGGTGAAAGGCTGGTCTAGTGCATTAACATGAACCCGCTAGCGCCACCTAGCCCCCCAGATTGGAACCCAGGCCTCCAGAGGAAGGTGAAAGGCCGGTCTAGTGCATGAACATGAACCCGCTAGCGCCACCTAGCCCCCCAGATTGGAACCCAGGCCTCCCTCGGTTACAATGAGAAGGGTGTCTAGTGAAAGAGTCCCATGTCTGTGCCTCCTGGCTCTTATAGCCCCAAAGTTATCTCAGCGCTAGCCCCTTTTTTTATTATTAATTTTTAACAGAAACCACAAGCAATCGAAAGGTTTCGCAAAAAAAAAAAAGTCTTTATTTTAAAAACTTACAGAAGCTCTGAAAGCACATTGCGGTTTTCAGAGACCTTTCGTACCAGCGACCGAACTGCAGCTCTATTCCTTTAATAAAACACGAAGGCTGGTACACCCTAGACCGCCACAGCAACAACAACGCAAAGAAACCGTTTCAATCTCGCACGACGCCGATCCAGTTAGATATCCTAACGTCAATTAATCGCACCTTCAAAAAAAAATAATGGCAAAAACACACCCGACGGTGTGCCGCTGTTTTTAATAAACGCCAATAAAGTAGCTGCCTGCGGCTCACACGCGTTCCCGTGCCTGTCTTCCCCTCCCCCCCAAGCGAGTACTCCCAATTCCGCGGGAAAACCACAGACCTGGCAAGACTGCTGACAGCTGTGAATGGTGCTTCTCCAGTCAGACAGGAAGGTGCAGAGCGCTAACAGGAGCTGCTTGTGTCAGGAGGCATGATTAGGTTTCACTCCGAGGCGACAGGATCGAAATCCGCTTTGCTCTGGAGACCCGAGGGCTGAGCCAGCGCTCCCCAGGCAGTCTGTAAGGAGGGAGACGGTGTGTGTGTGTGTCTGTCTGCTGGTAACTGCTGTGCAGTGACATCGAGTCTCTCAAGTGCTTTGACCTGAGTGAGAAAAGAGGACAAGGTCAGGGTCGGGGACTTCATTCCGAAGAAATACTAAAATAAACCTGGAGGGGAATACTAAAAAAAAAAAAAAAAAAAAGAAATGCTAACGGAGGACAGAGGGAGAGAGAGAGAGGAAGAAAAAGTTAAAGCATACTTTTATTTAAGTAAAAGGAGGCTGTGTGGTCCAGTGGTTAAAGAAAGGGGCTTGTAACCAGGAGGTCCCCGGTTCAAATCCCACCTCAGCCACTGACTCATTGTGTGACCCTGAGCAAGTCACTTAACCTCCTTGTGCTCCGTCTTTCGGGTGAGAGGTAGTTGTAAGTGACTCTGCAGCTGATGCATAGTTCACACACCCTAGTCTCTGTAAGTCGCCTTGGATAAAGGCGTCTGCTAAATAAACAAATAATAATAATAAGTGCCCTGGTCCCTCATCTGAGCATTTTAAACTAGAAATCTACCAGTTATTAAAATGTTCTCTTCACCTATATCCGCAAAAGTCAAGTCTAAGGGGTAGCTGTTAAAAACTACCCACAGTGCTGATAAAGTTCAGTTGGCAGCCTATGATTTGTGTGTAACAGCCTGGCTTGGAGAGAAAGAGAGAGGCTTGGGAGCCTTAACCGCTGTGCAAAACAGATTATTTTTGGGGGGGGGGGTTTGTATTATCCAACTCGGCTGTAGTTGCGTTTGCACCGGTGAGTGTGGAAATGTGCGCTAGAAGCGACAGATTGCGTGAAGGCAGCCTGTCGCTGAAGATCAGGCACAAGGATGTGTGTTATGTGCTGCGCTAATGTTGTCAGCTTGTCGCGCCAATCCAGGCTTTGAGAACTGGAATCAGAGACTGAGAGAGAGAGAGAGAGAGACAGATTGTTGTGTGTGTGTGTGTGTTTATAAAATAAATAGAAATTGAATTAAATTAAACAGGAAGCTGTTTGTTTTTTTTTTTTTTTTTACTTGGTTTGGTTTGGTCGGGTGTTAGGCTGAATGGGGTCCAGTTAGTTATCCTGAGAGTACAGCTATAGCCAAGAGTTTGGCATCACCCTATTGAATTAACTTGATTTCGCTTCGTAAGGTCCAGTGAAACCACAGTGTTGCTGGTGTCTCGTGTTTCTCTTAACCCTCCCTGTGTTTCTGTCTCTGGCATACTGTGTGAACCCCCCCAAAAAACATTCAGAAAAGCAACGCTGGAGTCGCTCAATAAGATCCACCGCGACGCACACTCAGGTGAGCGCCTCCACTCGAGTGCTGGTTCTGAGTGTGGAGGTGAGTGTCCCGCCCCCCCCCCCCCACCCCCCTCACGATGCCAATTTTCAGTTTCAAATGAGCTTTAGTAGCACGACTAGATTTTATTCAGAATTCGTGCCGAAAGCGATTTCCCCTTTGAGAACTATTTTGAGTGTCACGAATTAGTATTTAATTGATGCGCAATTAACCATTTGTTTGCTGAAGTTCAGTTACGTGTTGATAAACAGTCTATATATATATGTATGTATGTCGTACGTGCGTGCGTGTGTGTGTCTATCATTAGACTGCAGGCTGAGCTCATGTTTCCTCTGTGTGTTGAGCGTGGTGTATTTATTTTTTTGAGACTAGTTTCCAAGAATACTCCATTTAAAAAAAGACTGGGAGGTATTTCAAGCACTGGACTGGATGAGGGGATTATTTCTGTTTGTTCTCCCTTTTAAAGGCTACGGCTACCTTTCTCTCTCTCTCTCTCTCTCTCTCTCTCTCTCCCCCCCGGCAAACCCACGAGTGTGTCGCAGTGCCCCTTTTCCCCCTCTTCCCATCCTCTCCTCTCCCTCCCTCTCTACCCATCCTCTCCCTCCCTCGCTCACAGCAGGTTTCTACTCCACCACTGTGACTTTGAGAAAACGCTCTCCTCTTTTTTTCCTCCTCCCTCCCCCATTTCTTTCTCTTCTCCCCCTTTTCTTTTTTCTCTCAGCAGTGGCTTCTACACCCTGTGTGACTGAATAAAACTCACCTCTATCCCCACCCCTCTCTCTCTCTCTCCTCTCCTTTGTCTCTCTCTATCCCCATCTCGCTTCGACCTCTTTCTCGTTGAGTGGGTTTGAAGGTAGGAAACTCTCTCTCCCTCCCTCAGTTTAATTCAAGCGGTCTGGCCAGTCACGCAGGCGTTACTAAAGGTTAGTGCAACAAAACTGTGGGAAAAAAAAAATAAAAAATCATAAAGCAGAAAGGAGAAGCTCTACACTGAGCTTTGAACGAGGAAGCTGGCTGAAACACACTGCCTGCCCCCCTGTATCTGGATCAGTCCCGGTCCAGGAGGCCCGGTCCACGGCAGGTTTGTTTAATAGGTAAAATGAGATCATGAGCGACTGCCGGGTCTGGATGGAGGGTGAAGTGGTTCAGCTGAACGATTTAGAACAGGGTCTGGAACAAAGACCAGGACTGGAAGGGACAGGGCTCATTACCCGCCTCTCCCTGCCTTCTCCACTCAGTGTGATTTTGAGAAAGTGCCCTCCTCTGTCCCCCGTCGTCCCACTCCCCCCCCTCTTCTCTCTTTTAAACTGGGCGCTATTTACATTACACCGCCCCACCCCCCATCCTGTCTGCCTGTGTATTTGTGTGTCTGTCTGTGTTTGTGTGGGTCTCTCTGTATGTCTGTCTGTCTCTGTGCATGTGTCTCTGTGTTTGTGTGGGTCTGTCTGCATGTCTGTCTGTCTCTGTGCATGTGTCTCTGTCTGTGTTTGTGTGCGTCTGTCTCTGTGTGTGTGTCTGTATGTCTGTCTCTGTGTTTGTGCACGTCTGTCTCTGTGCGTGTTTGTCTGTCTGTGTTTGTGTATCTGTCTGTGTGAGCGTGTCTGTGTGTGTCTGTGCGCGTGTGTGTGTGCGTGCGCTGTAGCCGAGGTCTCCTCTGAAAGGTGATTGGCTGCCTCCCACTCCCTCTCCGCCCACGGCTCACAAAGGCTATCGGAGACAATGAGCTTCACACGGATACCGCTGGCTGTCGGGATGGTTGCCATGGGAGACGATCGGCCGAACAGGGCCCTGCCTCAGCGGCACAGACAGATTCAGACAGGTTGTTTTTATCCAGCTGCAGTTCATCAAGCAAACAGCGAACTAATCTTAATAAACAGCGCCCTGTTTAAATGTGTTTTATTGATAGAGCGCCTTTCATTCCCCAGGATCTCAAGGCGCTTTACGTGTCAGTTTAAAACTCTCACCCCCTCTACCCTCTCTCTCAAAATAACCCGAGTCTGGTTTCGCTAACACGCCTGTTTAAAACTACCCACCAACACTTTGACTTGACGTTGAGTTCATTTTGCCTCTTCAGGTATTAGAATGTGTTGAGACAAGCGGAGGCCTGTGTCTCTGGACTGCAGGCAGCTACACTGGCAGTGAATTCATTAACCCTTGAATGATTAATGGCGATGTGGTGAGACAGGCAAGGAATCTGCTGAGAAGGGAGACGCTCTGTCATTTATTAAAATCTGTTTCTTCAAAGATTTCTAACCACAGCTTTAAAAATAAATAAATAAATAATTTTCTTATCTCCTCATTGCACTAATAACATTATCACTGCACCCCAGCCTTTAAAAACATGCTACAATGGTGAAAGGCTGGTCTAGGCAGAGGAACATGAACTGGTCAGTGCTAGGGCCACCTAGCCACCCCCCAGATTGGAACCCAGGCCTCCAGAGGAAGGGAAGGTGGAAAGGCTGGTCTAGTGCATTAACATTGAAACCGCTAGTCCTAGCCCCCCTAGCCCCCAGATTGGAACCCAGGCCCCCCAGAGGAAAGTGAAGGCTGAAAGGTCTGGGTCTGGTGCAGTCATGGTCAAGCGCCACCCAGCCCCCCATAGATTGGAACCCAGGGCCACTAAAAGGCCACCTAGCCCCCCAGATTGGAACCCAGGCCCCAAAAGGCAAAAGGCTGGACTTGCATTATTTGAACCCGCCACCTAGCCCCCAGATTGGAACCCACCAGAGGAAGGTGGGGCTGGTCAGGATTTGAACAGATTGGAACCCAGGCCTCCAGAGGAAGGTGAAACAATTAACATTAACCGCTAGCCCCTAGAATGGGATATATTTAGGGGGTCTGCTGCTGAATAAGCCACCTATCTTCTGAAAAACTTTAAAAATGGAAGATGGAAATTAAGTAAATAATTTTCTTATAAAGTGCATTACTGGCTCCCATTATCACTGGAACCCAGGCTGTTAAAAACATACACAATGGTGAAAGGCTGGTGCTGAACATGAATGCGCCAATAGCCCCCAGATTGGAACCCAGGATTGAGAGGAGAGGGAATGTGAAGGCTGGTCCTTGAGCCACCTCAGCCCCCCAGATTATATATATATATATGGTGCCATATATATATATATATATATATATATATATATAAATTCCAGTCTGCTAGCCCCATAGCCTTTCACAGACAGACAGACAGACAGACTTTCTCTCTTCTTTTGTCTGGCACGCTGCTTCCTCCGACTATTTAAAATTAAAGTTTATTTTTGTCCCTCGGCAGCTGCCTAGCGAGAGAGAGATGAGGAGAGAGATAGAGAGAGAGAGAGAGAGAGATAGAAAAGTACCTCTTCATTTTTTGTTATTAGCAGTAATGAGGATTTGGGCAGTGGAGCAGAGGTGTTCTGTAAATAGCAACTCTTATTAAAACGAGCGAGAGAGGAGAAGGAGTGTGGGAGAGAGAGATAGGGGGAATGGAGTGGGTGGGAGGGTGGAAGAGAGAGAGGGTGGGGGTGGAATAGAGGGAGGGGGGAGAGAGATGGAGATATCTAATCACAGTGAGCAGGGTTAGCTGTATAGTCCAGCAGTCACAGTGAGCAGGGTTAGCTGTATAGTCCAGCAGTCACAGTGAGCAGGGTTAGCTGTATAGTCCAGCAGTCACAGTGAGCAGGGTTAGCTGTACAGTCCAGCAGTCACAGTGAGCAGGGTTAGCTGTATAGTCCAGCAGTCACAGTGAGCAGGGTTAGCTGTACAGTCCAGTCACAGTGAGCAGGGTTAGCTGTATAGTCCAGTCACAGTGAGCAGGGTTAGCTGTATAGTCCAGTCACAGTGAGCAGGGTTAGCTGTATAGTCCAGTCACAGTGAGCAGGGTTAGCTGTATAGTCCAGTCACAGTGAGCAGGGTTAGCTGTATAGTCCAGCAGTCACAGTGAGCAGGGTTAGCTGTATAGTCCAGTCACAGTGAGCAGGGTTAGCTGTATAGTCCAGTCACAGTGAGCAGGGTTAGCTGTATAGTCCAGCAGTCACAGTGAGCAGGGTTAGCTGTATAGTCCAGTCACAGTGAGCAGGGTTAGCTGTATAGTCCAGTCACAGTGAGCAGGGTTAGCTGTATAGTCCAGTCACAGTGAGCAGGGTTAGCTGTATAGTCCAGCAGTCACAGTGAGCAGGGTTAGCTGTATAGTCCAGCAGTAAATATGAAACACTGAGTGCTGACATGTTTTCTAGTGTGCGAGTCAGCGCCTGTGTGTAGGGTTAACTCCCCTGAGCTCGCTGTTATTAAAGACAGGTTTAGCAGAGTCGCTCATGTTAATAATTTCTGCTCATTTGGTCCAAGCTGTTCTTTATCAGTCCTGTCAATTAATAATCAGCACAGAGCCACCAAGAGACCAGACGCTGCCCCCACACACACACTGACACACACACACTGACACACACACACTCAGTGACGCACACACACTGACACACACACACACTGAGGAGAAATTCAAATAGATTTTTTTAGGCTGCCTTCATGTCCCCCTTTTTCCCCTCCCCTTTCTCTCTTTTCATCCCTGGCCTCCCCTCTCTTATATAACTTTATCTATCTCTCTCTCTCTCTGATTGAATCTATTCCCTCTGTATCTCTACGACTTCCTCCTCCTCCTCCTCTCTCTCCCTCTCTCTCTCCCTTTCTCAATCCTCATTAAATGAGCAGTTTCAGTCAAGCAGCATGTTTGTTACTCGTCAGTTTTTTTTGTGTGTGTGTGATAATGACTGTTTACACCCGCCAGTGCGCTTTCATCGTCAAGCACCAGCACATCACTGGAACCCAGCCAGGGCACTCGGGGTTAACAACCCAGCAGCCCTGCCCTCTCCCGGGGAGCCAGAACACTGGAGCCTGGGGAGCCAGAACGCTGGAGCCTGGGGAGCCAGAACACTGGAGCCTGGGGAGCCAGAACGCTGGAGCCAGGGGAGCCAGAACACTGGAGCCAGGGGAGCCAGAACGCTGGAGCCAGGGGAGCCAGAACACGAGCCAGGGGAGCCAGAACACGAGCCAGGGGAGCCAGAACACTGGAGCCAGAACACTGGAGCCAGGGGAGCCAGAACACTGGAGCCAGGGGAGCCAGAACACGAGCCAGGGGAGCCAGAACACTGGAGCCAGGGGAGCCAGAACACGAGCCAGGGGAGCCAGAACACTGGAGCCAGGGGAGCCAGAACACTGGAGCCAGGGGGGGAGCCAGAACACTGGAGCCAGGGAGCCAGAACACGAGCCAGGGAGCCAGAACACTGGAGCCAGGGGAGCCAGGAGCCAGCCAGAACACTGGAGCCAGGGGCCAGAACACTGGAGCCAGGGGAGCCAGAACACTGGAACAGGAGCCAGGGAGCAGAACAGAACACTGGAACACGAGCCAGGGGAGCCAGAACACTGGAGCCAGGGGAGCCAGAACACTGGAGCCAGGGGGCCAGAAACACTGGAGCCAGGGGGGACCAGAACACTGGAGCCAGGGGGGAGCCAGAACACTGGAGCCAGGGGAGCCAGAACACTGGAGCCAGGGAGAACCAGAACACTGGAGCCAGGGCCAGAACACTGGAGCCAGGGGAGCCAGAACACTGGAGCCAGGGGGGGAGAGCCAGAACACTGGAGCCAGGGGAACAGAACTGGAGCCAGGGGAGCCAGAACACTGGAGCCAGGCCAGG
>CM072699.1:10666416-10683916 GCA_036884735.1 Huso huso | reverse complement strand
GAGCGGAAGCTGCAGTGGGTGATACAGCTGCCTCGCCTCCTTCCACAGCAACACACCTGGGGGGAGACTGCTGAGCGAGAAGACGTTTGTTTTACATCTGGATTCATTTCAGTTTGAATAACACCCCCCTGCACACATCGTGGGACCCCCCCTCCCTTTCCAATTGGATTAGCCCCGACAGACAGACAGACAGACAGACAGACAGACAGGGGGACCGGACCAGGACCAGGTTGCCCTCTTTGCTGCAGTGTTTGTTTTTTTTTCCCTGAATTCTTCTCGGATTCTGTTGTTCCCGGGATTTTTTTAAGGACGACGTTCCAAACCCCAAACCCCCCCCACCCCCCGAAGCCTACAGGATCCTACTGATTCACTCTGTAAGTACCCTCTTTCTTTCTCTCTCCCTCCCTTTGTATCTCGATCTCTTCCTCTCCTCTCTCTGTAGCTCTCCCTCTCCTCTCTGTATCTCTCTCTCCTCTCTGTCTCTCTCTCTCTCCCTGTACCTCGCTCTCTCTCCTCTCTGTATCTCTCTCCTCTCTCTGTATCTCTCTCTCTCCCTCTCCCGGTACCTCTCTCCTCTCCCTGTATCTATCTCTCTCTGTCTCTCTCCTCTCTGTACCACTCTCTCTCTCCCCGTATCTCGCGCTCTCTCTCTCTCTCATCTCGCTGTACCTCACTCTCTCCCTCTCTCCTCTCTCTGTAGCTTTCTCTCCCTCTCCCGGTACCTCTCTCCTCTCCCTGTATCTATCTCTCTGTCTCTCTCCTCTCTGTACCTCTCTCTCTCTCCCTGTATCTCACTCTTTCCCCTCTCTGTATCTCTCTTGCTCTCTTCTCTCCCTGTATCTCGCTCTCTCCCTGTATCTCTCTCCTCTCTCTCCTCTCCCTGTATCTCTCTCTCTCCCTGTATCTCTCTCCTCTCCCGGTACCTCTCTCCTCTCCCTGTATCTCGCTCTCTCCTCTCCATGTATCTCTCTCCTCTCTGTACCTCTCTCTCTCTCTCCCTGTACCTCACTCTCTCCCCTCTCTATATCTCTCTTGCTCTCTTCTCTCCCTATTTCTCGCTCTCTCTCCTCTCTGTACCTTGCTCTCTCTCTCTGTACCTCTCTCCTCTCCCTGTATCTCGCTCTCTCCCTGTATCTCTCTCTCTCCCTGTATCTCTCTCTTCTCCCTGTATCTCTCTCTCTCCCTGTATCTCTCTCCTCTCTCTCCCTCCTGTATCTCTCTCTCTCTCCTGTATCTCTCTCTCTCTCTGTATCTCTCTCCTCTCTCTCCTCTCCCTGTATCTCTCTCCTCTCTCTGTATCTCTCTCTCTCCCTCTCCCGGTACCTCTCTCCTCTCCCTGTATCTCGCTCTCTCCCTGTATCTCTCTCTCTCCCTGTATCTCTCTCCTCTCCCTGTATCTCTCTCTCTCCCTGTATCTCTCTCCTCTCTCCTCTCCTCTCCTCTCTTCTCTCCTCTCTCGTGCTGTTATCAGGACTCCCCTGCAAGCCTCTGTGCCTGTAGCATGGCTTTGCCATCACACCTCCTATGAATCTACATACATGAAGGTTACCCGTTGCAACGCGTAATGGAAATACGTAGCTAAGGTTACATCCTCTGCCTGTGTCAGGATGCGTGCAATGCTGTGTTGAAATGTACTTCTACTTCATAAAGAATCCATATAAATTAGACTGTATAGAAATCTACCTATGGATAGATACATACTAGTACGATACTAGCTATCGGGCTATATAGAAATCGACCTCTCTCATACATACTGGTGTTGGTTAGATAGCGAGATAGAAATCTATGTAAGGGTAATATATTCTATTATCAATATCAGGTTATATAGCTATTAGACTATCTAGAAATCTATTTATGGGTGATATATTATCTCTATAAGGTTATGTAGCTATTAGGCGATCTAGAAATCTACTTCTATATGTAATATATACTAGAGTCTATACAGGGGTATCTATCAAGCTGTATAGAAATCGATATGAGGTTAATATATACTAGTATCTATATAAGGTTACATAGCTAGGGGCTGTATAGAAGTCTGTATGTGTGTGTGTGTGTGTGTGTGTGTGTGTGTGTGGATGAGTCCGTGTTGCTCTGTGTCTCTCTGTCTCTCTCATCCTGCCTCTGATCACAAGGTTGTCCGTGTCACCGTGCGTTTTCAGGTGAGCTCTCTCCACCGCTGTCCCTGCCAGCGATTCTCAAGCTGTCTGATCAATGCAGATTTTAATATAGATCTCTGAAGCTGCTGGGAGTGCAAGCTGTCTGTCTTGTCCAGCTGTGAACTCCTCGACCCCTCGATTGATCCAACTTGTAGTTGTGTTTGTGTGTCAGTGTGTGTGTGTGTGTGTGTGTGTCTCAGCGTGTGTGTCTCAGTGTGAATGTGACTATATCAATGTGTGTGTGTGTCAACGTGTGTGTCTCAGTGTGTGTGTGTCTCAGTGTGAATGTGACTATATCAATGTGGGTTTGTGTGTCTCAGTGTGTGTTTGTGTGTCTCAGTGTGTGTTTGTGTCTCGTGTGTGTGTATTAGTGTGTATATGTGTGTATGTCAATGTGTGTGTGTGTCTCAGTGTGTGTCTGAGTGTTTATCGGTGTGTCGGTGTGTCTGTCTTTCTGTCTGTCTGTCTGTCTCTATATGTCTGTCTGTCTTTCTGTCTGTCTGTCTGTCTGTCTATCTATCTATCTATCTATCTATCTATCTATCTGTGTCTGTCTCTGTCTGTCTGTCTGCCTGCCTGCCTGTCTGTCTGTCTGTCTGTCTGTCTGTCTGTCTGTCTATCTATCTATCTGTCTGTCTGTCTGTCTGTCTGTCTGTCTGTCTGTCTATCTCTGTCTATCTCTATCTGTCTCTGTCTGTCTATCTGTCTGTCTGTCTCTGTATGTCTGTCTGTAGATAATAGTGTATTTGTATTGATTTATTAATCTTGTATAGTGAATGCTCAGTCTGTGTTTCAGTAGCATGTCTATGCGTGCGTGCGTGCGTGCGTGCGTGCGTGCGTGCGTGCGTGCGTGTGCGTGTGCTTGTGGGCCTCAGTCTCAGACCGTGCTATTTCAGTGCTGTGGTGCTGAGGACATGCGGCAGTATTGTGGCTGCTTTTAATTTCTGAAGGCTTTTATATACATTAAAAAAACAAATAAAAAAAAACAGTAACCTGTAGCTTCCTCTCTCCGCTTTTCATCGCTTCTGTGAAACATAAACCTCGGCTAATCTCTTATTCAAAAACAAAATGTTCTACGTGTTTGAAAAAAGAGTTCGCAGGAAACCAAAAAAAAAATTTTACAAATTTTTTTTGGGTGTGTTTGAAATGGTTTGAACCATCGCTCGGTTCCTTGTGTACACTTTTTTAAGTGGTGAAATATAATAACGGCAAACGTTTTTTTTTTTTTTTGTCAGGACAACTGAGGAAGTCAGCCCCCCCGGCCAGCGTGAAAGGGGCTTCAGTAAGCCAGTGAATAAACAGCGAGAGCCGTGCGTTTGTTTCGGTAGCGGGGCGCTGGTTTGGCGGGTCCTCTCGTCGTTGCGTTACTCGCTACCCGTCTCCACGTGACCGATCTGCTCTCAGTTGACGATTCTGCACGTGTGTGATTATAGACTCCTTTTATATTATTATTACCCACCTTGAAGTAAACAGAAGTTTAGCCCCATCACCCTCTAGAATGAACTCATTTTGCTGAGGTTTCTAGACCAGGTCAAATGCCACCCCCCCCACACTTTGATCAATTCCTCGTTCTCGCCTTGCACCCGTGTTCTCAGGTGTGCTCTCGATATCTGTTGAACCTTCCTTGACCCCTACATGCCAATGGGCAGCAGTGTGGAGTAATGGTTAGGGCTCTGGACTCTTGACCGGAGGGTCGTGGGTTCAATCCCAGGTGGGGGGACACTGCTGCTGTACCCTTGAGCAAGGTACTTTACCTAGATTGCTCCAGTAAAAAAAAAAAAAACTGTATAAATGGGTCATTGTATGTAAAAATAATGTGATATCTTGTAACGTTTGTAAGTCGCCCTGGATAAGGGCGTCTGCTAAGAAATTATTAATAATAATAATAATAATAAATGGAGTTTCGGGCCAGGGTTTTCTTAACCCTTTTTATGCTTGTCTTGCTGGTTCATTAATTTCATTAGTACGTTGTTATGATGGATTGCGTGGTTAACAAGGATTTCTTTATCCTAAGTCTATCTATATATATATATATATATAAATGCATTAAACAATAATAAAGACAATGAGAAGTATTATTCCAGATGTATCGGCTGCTTTATTAAACGGTAATTCGTTCCATTGATTGCACAGCAACATAACACAGACAAGCGATTGCAGCAGATATGTTCCTAGACAGATTATATGAGTCAACTAGCTTGCTGTAACAGCAGTAGATTGATTGATCAGGGCACTCTGTCTCAAGGCAGGGCTGAAAGTCTCGTCCTGTAGATTTACTGTCACCCGAAGAAGAGACCTTTTTGGGGTCTGGAAAGCTGGGGGGATGGGACAGGACTTGAATTGTCGTTTAGTTCGTCCCGTAAAAGGTGTCGCATCCCCTTCTCTCCGTCTGTCATCTCTGGACTCCCGTTTCATCGCTCGACGTCCGAAGACAAGAACCTGCTTGGACTGCGTAGCGAGGGTCACCGGCATTGCGTTTCCTCGGAGCGTTCCGTTGCCTGGAACGAGTTTCCGACAACGGGGGGGGGGGGGGGGAGACTTCTTAGAACTGCTTCCGAGAAGGAGGCTTGGGGGGTCCAGCGGTTAAAGAAAAGGGGGCTTGATACCAGGAGGTTCAAATCCCGGCTCAGCCACTGACTCCCTATGTGTGACCCTGAGCAAGTCGCTTCACCTCCTACAGTGACATTATAGCAGTGCAATAGTACAAGGATGGTGCATCAGCTGAGGATCCAGTGCCGTGGTGCTGAGGTCAGGTTGAGTCCAGCACAGAGCAGGATCCATTTAAAACAATCACTGTCGCCACTGGGTACGTTTTTGACGGTATTGAAACCGCGATGCGTTTTACACGGATTAACTTGTCAGAATCAGACCCCAGACTAAACGCCTGCGTTGCAGACGGAATCCTGCCCCCGAGTCTCAGGAAACGCAGGATTTATTTGAAGGCTTTGTTCACTTTCCTTGAACGGGGATATTGTTTACAGTTTTTTTTGTATTAATTTCTGTTTTTGTTTTTTAAAAAGGAGGTGTCAAATCTGAGCTGTCTTTCGTATTCCCCTAAACTAAGAGAGAATTCCCCTATTCAGCCAGGCTTACGGAAGCCTGTTGCGTGATCGTTGTGAGGAAACCGCTGGCCTCGTTTCTGTATTTATTTGTTATTAATGTTTTCATCAGAGCGATCCGGTTTTAAGTCCCGTCGTGTGTTTTTACACGACAGTCTCAGTCACTGGTACTCCGAGGGGCAACACCGTTAGACTGGAAGATTGGGTTTAGGGTTAGGGTTAGACTGGAAGATTGGGTTTAGGGTTAGGGTTAGACTGGAAGATTGGGTTTAGGGTTAGGGTTAGACTGGAAGATTGGGTTTAGGGGTTAGAATGGAAGGGTTAGACTGGAAGATTGGGTTTAGGGTTAGGGTTAGACTGGAAGATTGGGTTTAGGGTTAGGGTTAGACTGGAAGATTGGGTTTAGGGTTAGGGTTAGACTGGAAGATTGGGTTTAGGGTTAGGGTTAGACTGGAAGATTGGGTTTAGGGTTAGGGTTAGGGTTAGACTGGAAGATTGGGTTTAGGGTTAGGGTTAGACTGGAAGATTGGGTTTTAGGGGGTTAGACTGGAAGATTGGGTTTAGGGTTAGGGTTAGACTGGAAGATTGGGTTTAGGGTTAGGGTTAGACTGGAAGATTGGGTTTAGGGTTAGGGTTAGACTGGAAGATTGGGTTTAGGGTTAGGGTTAGACTGGAAGATTGGGTTTAGGGTTAGGGTTAGAATGGAAGATTGGGTTTAGGGTTAGGGTTAGACTGGAAGATTGGGTTTAGGGTTAGGGTTAGAATGGAAGATTGGGGTTAGGGTTAGGGTTAGGGTTAGAATGGAAGATTGGGGTTAGGGTTAGGGTTAGGGTTAGACTGGAAGATTGGGTTTAGGGTTTATGGTTAGGGTTAGACTGGAAGATTGGGTTTAGGGTTAGGGTTAGACTGGAAGATTGGGTTTAGGGTTAGGGTTAGGGTTAGACTGGAAGATTGGGTTTAGGGGAAGCCTGTGGATTTCAGTGTGCCAGAGTCCATACAATAACTATTGCCTTCTTTCTCCAAATATTTCGAGGGTACGGTGGCTTCGAAGGACCTTTTAATTTCGTTCATTGACATTTCTCCTTGTTTTTGTTTTTTTATGGAGTTCTTATCATTCTGATTGATTATGTGGTTCCAGTTCTGAGTTCTTATCATTCTTTTGCCTTTACTGGCTTTGAGCTGCTTTGAGCTTTACCATACCTCTCTGTGCTTTACAATGCTTCCCTATGCTTTACCAGACCTCTCTGTGCTTTACAATGCTTCCCTATGCTTTACCAGACCTCTCTGTGCTTTACAATGCTTCCCTATGCTTTACCAGACCTCTCTGTGCTTTACAATGCTTCCCTATGCTTTACCAGACCTCTCTGTGCTTTACAATGCTTCCCTATGCTTTACCAGACCTCTCTGTGCTTTACAATGCTTCCCTATGCTTTACCAGACCTCTCTGTGCTTTACAATGCTTCCCTATGCTTTACCAGACCTCTCTGTGCTTTACAATGCTTCCCTATGCTTTACCAGAGACCAATCTTCCCTATGCTTTACCAGACCTCTCTGTGCTTTACAATGCTTCCCTATGCTTTTACCAGACCTCTCTGTTTTTTTACAATGCTTCCCTATGCTTTACCAGACCTCTCTGTGCTTTTACAATGCTTCCCTATGCTTTACCAGACCTCTCTGTGCTTTACAATGCTTCCCTATGCTTTACCAGACCTCTCTGTGCTTTACAATGCTTCCCTATGCTTTACCAGACCTCTCTGTGCTTTACAATGCTTCCCTATGCTTTACCAGACCTCTCTGTGCTTTACAATGCTTCCCTATGCTTTACCAGACCTCTCTGTGCTTTACAATGCTTCCCTATGCTTTACCACACCTCTCTGTGCTTTACAATGCAGGTTGGGCTCTTCCTATCATTGTAAGCTGTGTGTTCATTGTATTGTAAGCTGTGTGTTCATTGTGTTGTAAGCTGTGTGTTCATTGTATTGTAAGCTGTGTGTTCATTGTGTTGTAAGCTGTGTGTTCATTGTGTTGTAAGCTGTGTGTTCATTGTGTTGTAAGCCGCCTTGATTTCGCACAAGTCTTTTTTCACGCGGTCCGAGTCTCCTTCTATAAACGTTTCTGGTCGCATTTAGTCCACAATCATATCCTAGTAGCATTGCTGCGATGCTGTTACTGGCTGCAAAGCATGTCAGTCACCAGGGGGAGGCAGCTGGTTGGTTAACGGGTCAGCAGGTCCTGAAGAGGGGTGGGGCCAATTTCACCCTCCTCCGGGTGAGCTGAGAAGCACAAACAGAGATTTCATTAGCCTAGTGAGACTGTCCCGAGACTGCGCTGCTGTCACTGAGGCAAAACGTACCCGCTGGAACCCGCCTGGCCTTCACAGACGCGTAGGAAGCAGAGCCTGCATTATTGTTGTTGTTTTTGTGTGAATTCACACGTTGGCTGGCAGTGCGGAGCGGTTTCACAGACCGCTTGATAATTGAGTGCGCTGGATTCGTAGCCCCCCACTCTGCCTGCCTGCTCTGGATTGCCGGCTTATTGATTTCTTTTCAAATGTTTAAGCAGGGCCGTTGGGAGCCGACACCGATGTTGCAGCCCAGGGATGGGAGATCAGACTCCTGTTGCACAGCAGTGTCACCCATTCCAGGTTTTACTACCAGCTTAAGTAGAGGCAGTGTGTGTAGGCAACAAGCCCAGGTGTGTCTCATTGTTAAACTCGCAGTGAAACCAGGAATGGATCACACTGCTGTGCAGCGGGAGTCTGGTTTCCATCCCAGCAGTTTCAGTTACACGAGCACAGATGGATTCAGCGTATATAAAACCGATAAAGATTAATGTACCGTCCATGAAAAATAAATAATGACTTGTTTTTTTTTTGTCACACAACGAGAAATCCTTCTCAGGGTACCCCACCCCTCTCCCTCTCCTCCCCTCTCCTCCAGCGCAGCCTCATATCAATGGGCTCTGAGCTGGAATCTGTACACCTTTACAATCCAAAGAGAAAACGCTAACCCAGCAGCCCTGAGTGTTAATCTTAAAAGGCTTGTCTCGTCTCTCCGCGTGCCTGCGGGGGATTTCAGCAGAGGAGGGAAGCATTGATCCCACTGCCTGTCCCTGGAGCCCCATCCGTCTGGCAAACGACAGCCTTGTTGGGATTCTCTGAGGCGGATTGCTGGAACCCCCCGCCCACCTGCCCCCCCCGTCCGCCCACCCCCCCCCTGTCCACCTGCCCGCCCCATGCTTCTCAAGCCAGTCCTGGGTAGTCACGTTCCCACCCAATCTAGCTTGACATCCATCACATATTGTGGTTTCGTGTTTCAGCTGCACTCTAGTGAATTCGAAAGAAACCTGCTGAATAACATTTATGTTAAAATCTTGACTTGCGTAAGGCACAGGGGAGCAGGGGAGAAGCTTGTGCTGTGAGATTTTAGCCACTGAGAAACAGCGGTGGTGGAAACGTGGCTTCGTTCGCACAAGCATGGCGATGGCATGACAGGAAGACGCCCGCGTGCCGCCAGGCCCGTGTGCCCGGCTGTAACTCCGCGTGGTTGACTTGGGAACCAGCTGGGATTCCAGTCATTGTGTTGAGAGTTATAAAGCTAAAGCTTCGATGGCCTTCTGTTAGGTAAACGAGTTTGCACAACAAGCACTGGGATCTCTCTCTCTCTCTCTTCATCTCCCTCTGTCTCCATCCCTCTCTTTCCTCTCTCCCTCTCTCTTCCCCCTGTCTCTCCCCTCTAACTTCTTTCTCCTTTCCTTTTCCTCTCCCCTCTCCTTTCTCCCCTCTATTTCCTCTCTCCCTCTCTCCCCTCTACCTTCTTTATTATTTATTATTAGTTTATTTAGCAGACGCCTTTATCCAAGGCGACTTACAGAGACTAGGGTGTGTGAACTATGCATCAGCTGCAGAGTCACTTACAATTACATCTCACCCGAAAGACGGAGCACAAGGAGGTTAAGTGACTTGCTCAGGGTCACACAATGAGTCAGTGGCTGAGGTGGGATTTGAACCGAGGACCTCCAGGTTACAAGCCCTTTTCTTTAACCACTGGACCACAAAGCCTCTTTCTCCCCTCTTTTATCCTTTCCCCTTTCTCTTTTATCTCCTTCTCTTTCCTCTCCCCCTCTCCTATCTATCTATCTCCCTCTCCTATCTATCTCCCTCTCTCTCTTTCCTCTCTCCCCTCTCTCTCTCTCCCCTCTCTCCCCTCTCTCCCCTCTCCTCTCTCCTCTCTCCCCTCTCTCTCCCCTCTCTCCTCTCTCCTCTCTCTCTTCTGTGTTGTGTGAGGTGAAGGCAGTGTTTACACACACACACACGCGCACACACACGCGCGCGCGCACACACACACACACACACCGGGAGGGTTCGGGTTGGGATTGTGTGCGGAAGGGAGGGATGCAAATAATGAAGGCCTGGAGGAAGATGCGTTTATTGAATTTCCACCTGGAATTTACTGAGCTTAATTGCTTTTGTTTATTAAGAAGAGGAGGGGAGGGGGAGAGAGAAGGAGGGATCTAGAGCTGGAGGAGGGAAAGAGAAGGGGGAAAGGAGAATAGAGGGGTATATTGAGAGAAAGATTGAGAGAATGAATAATCGCATGCTTTGGTGATCGTATTAAAACACAGTGGTGTTTAAACAGGGGGGATGCTGTCTGCAGAGAGGGAGAGAGATGATTACGTTTCTTTGTGTTTCTAAATGAATTTTAAGACATTGACGAAGAATTTCTAGTCGAAACGTCTGTAGTTGAATTCATAAAGTTTCTTTCAGTATTTCTAAATTCAGTACATACAATACAATACTATACAATACAATACTGTACAATACATTACAATACACTACATTACAATACTCTACATTACACTACACTACAATACAATACTGTACAATACATTCCAACACTGTACAATACATTACAATACAATACATTACAATACAATACATTGCAATACGATGCATTACACTACAATACTGTACAATACAATACACTACATTACAATACACTACATTACAATACTGTACAATACAATACTGTACAATACATTACAATACAATACATTGCAATACACTGCAATACAATACAATACAATACTGTACGATACATTACAATACAATACAGTACAATACAATTCATATTTCTATAGCGCCTTACATCCCAAGGATCCCAAGAAAAAAAAAATACTAAACCTTTTTTTTTTTTGTATATAAAATTAGATAAACCTTTGATAAAAAGTCTGTCAAACAGATATGCACCCCGATCACAGGAGCGGGTCGCTGCTGTAAGAGTGTTTTTAGAGTTTCCCGTTCAGCTCAATTAGACCCAAGTCAGGAGAGTGGAGATTCAGAAAGTGGAGGAAGGAACGAGAAGCTCATTTTACCAGCCCTGTTATTTAAACTGGATTTCATTAAAAAAATGAAATGAAATGAATACATAAATACATGAAATGATTTAATACCTGTAGCAGAAATTAATTACCGCGGCTGTCTCCGTTGAGTGGTTTTATTGATTTGAGACTGCAGCATTGCTTACTGAGGGATATCAAAGTTTAGTTTATGTTTTTTTTTTTTTCGTTAGGGACACATTATTTTCTGCTGTTAAATATATTTTAAATATGACAGCGGAGTTATTTAGTAATGCTGGCCCCCCAGATTGGAACCCAGGACCCCAGAGGAAGGTGAAAGGCTGGTCTAGTGCATCAACATGAACCCGCTAGCGCCACCTAGCCCCCCAGATTGGAACCCAGGACCCCAGAGGAAGGTGAAAGGCTGGTCTAGTGCATTAACATGAACCCGCTAGCGCCACCTAGCCCCCCAGATTGGAACCCAGCCCTCCAGAGGAAGGTGAAAGGCTGGTCTAGTGCATCAACATGAACCCGCTAGCGCCACCTAGCCCCCCAGATTGGAACCCAGCCCTCCAGAGGAAGGTGAAAGGCTGGTCTAGTGCATCAACATGAACCCGCTAGCGCCACCTAGCCCCCAGATTGGAACCCAGGCCCCCAGAGGCTGGTCTAGTGGAACCCAGCCCCCCAGTTATTGGAAGCCCCCCAGACCTCCAGAGGAAGGTGAAAGGCTGGTCTAGTGCATTAACATGAACCCGCTAGCGCCACCTAGCCCCCCAGATTGGAACCCAGACCTCCAGAGGAAGGTGAAAGGCTGGTCTAGTGCATTAACATGAACTCGCTAGCGTCACCTAGCCCCCCCAGATTGGAACCCAGGCCTCCAGAGGAAGGTGAAAGGCTGGTCTAGGGCATCAACATGAACCCGCTAGCGCCACCTAGCCCCCCAGATTGGAACCCAGGCCTCCAGAGGAAGGTGAAAGGCTGGTCTAGTGCATCAACATGAACCCGCTAGCGCCACCTAGCCCCCCAGACTGGAGCCCAGGCCTCCAGAGGAAGGGGAATTTCTCACTGCCTCCAGCAATTCTAAAGCCTATAAACTCAGAGCCCCCCAGATTATGGAACCCAGACCTCCAGAGGACATGCAGACAGAGCGGTTTGATTTTATACCGTTGAATAGTTTTTATTTAAAGCCCAATAAAAATAATTAAAACTTCCAGCCACTGTGCAAACCATGGTCTAGTGTGTGATGAACCGCTGGACAGTCCCCCCAGATTGTGCTGGAGCCCTGCAGAGTTTTATAGGTGAAAGGCTGGTCCCGCCAGCATTGCCCTGTGTGCAGTACCACCTAGCCCCCAAGGACTGCCCAGGCACAGCAGGAGGAATGCCAGTGCACTAGATCAGCACTTTATATAGACACCATGGTGGGTAGCTGCTGTAGTTCTGTACAGGGTTTTATATTAGTGTCAGATATAGTGCGGTTCAATTTTATAGCATTGAATAGTTTTTATTGTAAAGCCCAGTAAAATAATTAAGGCTCTGCCCAGCACACAGCAGGCAATGCCAGCACTAGATCAGCACTTTATATAGACACCATGGTGGGTAGCTGCTGTAGCTCTGTACAGGGTTTTATATTAGTGTTATATAGTGTGGTCAACGCCAGCATTGCCCTGTGTACAGTACAGCACAGCAAGGCTCTGCCCAGCACACAGCAGGCAATGCCAGTGCACTAGATCAGCACTTTATATAGACACCATGGTGGGTAGCTGCTGTAGCTCTGTACAGGGTTTTATATTAGTGTTATATAGTGCGGTCCCGCCAGCATTGCCCTGTGTGCAGGACAGCACAACTGTGACACACAAACACACACACACACACACACACACACAGACGTTCTCTATACCCCTGCCTTGCAAAGTCGAGTGTTTTAATTCAATAATTACGCAGATTAGCACTAATTGGTTAGGATCTCGTTAGGATTCTTTTAATTTGATTAATTAATTAGGACAGGGAGAAGGAAGGAAGGCGAATGGGAGGGGGAGAGACAGAGAGAGAGGGAGAGAGAGAGAGAGGGAGGGAGAGAGATGCCAGCATCCCATCGTTAGAACTCATCACCCAAACTCAGTGAACGAGAGAGAGAGAGCGCCGTCAGTCAGAGAGACTAATCACTGCTGGAGAGACGGAGAGGGAGTAGGGGAGAGGGAGAGTAGGGAGGAAAAGGGTGAGGGGAGGAGGGAGGAGGAGAGAGCGAGCAGGAAAGAGGGAGGGGCATTTGATAAACAACCAGAAAGGTCACAGAAATCCCTTCCTCACGACTGAACAGGCAATTGAGCAGAAAATAGGACATTTTATAAAGCAGCGCGAGGCGAGGGAGAGGGATTAGAGACGGAGAGAGAGAGGGAATAAAGACAGGGAGGGAGGGAGAGAGAGGGGGACTCCACCCTGCTGCTGTGAGCCACACACCGGCCCTGAGGCTCTGCCACGGCACAGAAGCAGGCAATGAGAGCAGCATGGTTCAGGGAACCTGTATTATATAGACACCATGGTGGGGAGAGAGGCAGTTCAATACATCTACTAGTGCTGTTTTTTATGCTAAATGTTAAATATGTCTGTACATTTGCTACATGAACTTTGGCCTGTGTATGACAGCACAATAGCAAAAAAAACAACACAAACACACACACACACACACACACAGACTATTTTTTCTAACCCCTGCCTTCAAAGTCGAGTGTTTAACATCAAACACTCACTTAGCAAAATTGGTTAGGATCAGACTCAGTCTCTTTTAATTTGTCAATTAATTAGGACAGGGAGCCCAGGAAGCTGGTCTGCTTGAATGGGAGGGGAGAGACAGAGAGAGAATAACGCTGATGAAGGGGAGGGAGCCCAAATGCTGGCATCCCTTGAGAACTCATCACCCAAGTTTCAGTGAACACTGATGAAGTCAGTCAGAGAGCCCAAACTGCTGGACTTTTTAGGGGTCTCTTCTAGTTTCAAAAAGGGTGAGGAAGGTGAGGAGCCCATAGCTGAAAGAGGGAGGGTCTCTTTAGTAAACAATAACACTGATGAAGGCACTAGAAGCCCAAACCTGGTCTGCTTGAACAGGCAATTGAGCAGAAAATAGGACATTTGATAAAGGCACTAGAGCCCGAGGGCTGGACTGATTGACTCGGAGAGAGAGGGTTTAAATAGGGCTGATGAAGGCACTAGAGCCCAAACGCTGGTCTGCCACACTCGGCCCTCTTCTAGTTTCAATCACAGAATGAGAGCAGAGGAGCCCAAACGCATGGTTCTGGGAACCTGGGTCTCTTGGAGTTTCAATCACACTGATGAAGGCAGAGAGCCAGTTCAATGGTCTACTTGTGCTGTTTTTTCTAAATTTCAAACACTGATGAAGGCACTAGAGCCAAACGCCTTGACTTCGGTCTCTTCTAGTTTCAATCACACTGATGAAGGGCACAGAAAACGCTGGTCTGCTTGACTCGGTCTCTTCTAGTTTCAATAACACTGATGAAGGCACTGGAGCCCAAACGACTGGTTTGCTTGACTCGGTCTCTTCTAGTGTCAATCACACTGATGAAGGCACTAGAGCCCAAACGCTGGTCTGCTTGACTCGGTCTCTTCTAGTTTCAATCACACTGATGAAGGCACTGGAGCCCAAACGCTGGTCTGCTTGACTCGGTCTCTTCTAGTTTCAATAACACTGATGAAGGCACTAGAGCCCAAACGCTGGTCTGCTTGACTCGGTCTCTTCTAGTTTCAATCACACTGATGAAGGCACTAGAGCCCAAACGCTGGTCTGCTTGACTCGGTCTCTTCTAGTTTCAATCACACTGATGAAGGCACTAGAGCCCAAACGCTGGTCTGCTTGACTGGGTCTCTTCTAGTTTCAATCACACTGATGAAGGCACTAGAGCCCAAACGCTGGTCTGCTTGACTCGGTCTCTTCTAGTTTCAATCACACTGATGAAGGCACTAGAGCCCAAACGCTGGCCTGCTTGACTCGGTCTCTTCTAGTTTCAATCACACTGATGAAGGCACTAGAGCCCAAACGCTGGTCTGCGTGACTCGGTCTCTTCTAGTTTCAGTCACACTGATGAAGGCACTAGAGCCCAAACGCTGGTCTGCTTGACTCGGTCTCTTCTAGTTTCAGTAACGCTGATGAAGGCACCAGAGCCCAAACGCTGGTCTGCTTGACTCGGTCTCTTCTAGTTTCAATCACACTGATGAAGGCACTAGAGCCAAACGCTGGTCTGCTTGACTCGGTCTCTTCTAGTTTCAGTAACGCTGATGAAGGCACCAGAGCCCAAACACACACACACACACACACTCTGACACACTAAGACACACACTGACAGAGACACACACACATACTGACACTGAGACACAGACCCACACACACTGACACTGAGACACACACACATACTGACACTGAGACACACACACACACACACTGACACTGAGACACACACACACACACACACACTGACACTGAGACACACACACACACACAATGTCTGCTGCTCTATTTGGGAATGTTTTTGTATCATTTACGTTTGCACTCTGTTTTCAAACTGCTTGGAATCATAATTTTTTTGTAACACTGTTTATTAATGTTATACAGTGTTATATATGCTAATGTGTTGGAACTGTGACTTCACGGCTGTCTGTTGGAAACACAGAACAGCGATCCGCCGTCCCTCGCTTTCTGAGGCCCGTCTGGCACTTTGCCGTCCGGCGAGGCGAGTATTCGGAGCGCTGCCCCCTGCTGGTGAGGGGGTGAGCGTGCAGCTCTGCCTGGCATGCTGGCACTGCAGAGCTCGGGGGAGACTGAATCACCAGCCAGATGTTTCGTTCGCACATTAGTGCAGTTTGACCTTCCTTCTCCTTCCTCTCTCTGTCTCTCCCTCCCTTTCTCTCTCTCTCTACCTCTGACTGATTCTCTCTCCCTCCTAATCTCTCTCTCCATCCCAGTCTCTCTCTACATCCGACCGCTCTCTCCATCCCTCCTTCCCAGTCTCTCCCTCTGTCTCTCTTTCCCTTCTAGTCTCCCTCCTTCTTCCTATCCCTCCCAATCTCTCCCTCTCTTCTCTCTCTCCCTCCCCGCCTCTCTCTCTCTCTCTCTCTCTCTCTCTCTCTCTCTCTCTCTCTCTCTCTCCCCCTTACTGGCAGAATTACACACATTTGCATATCAGCAGCTTAGCTAATTGTTTCAGAGACCAATATCCATCTCATGCTTCAGGCTACAGACACACAGTCAATAGCCAATACTGTAGCAGTGCCAATAGACCACACTGTGGCAGTGTCAATAGACATGATGTTGCCTGTGCTTCACTGCACTGTGCTGTGCTTTAGACCCAGATGAGAGGCAGCACTGTGGGGGTCAAGCCTGAGTTCGGTCAGGGCTGTAAGCTGTCACAGTGCCCTGATGTCACAGTTGAAAGACATTCTGTTCTGTTGGTCTATTGATCTCATTGTTTAACTGCTGACAAGCTCTGATCTGCTTAATCAATATATATATATATATTTTTTTTTGAGGGGCTAAGCAGAGCAGGCAGACAGGTCGCAAAAGCTAATTCACCAGCCTCTCGTTACTGCCTTTCACCTTCCTCTGGAGGCCTGGGTTCCAGTCTGGGGGGCTAGGTGGCGCTAGCGGGTTCATGTTAATGCACTAGACCAGCCTTTCACCTTCCTCTGGGGGCCTGGGTTCCAATCTGGGGGGCTAGGTGGCGCTAGCGGGTTCATGTTAATGCACTAGACCAGCCTTTCACCTTCCTCTGGGGCCTGGGTTCCAATCTGGGGGGCTAGGTGGCGCTAGCGAGTTCATGTTAATGCACTAGACCAGCCTTTCACCTTCCTCTGGAGGCCTGGGTTCCAATCTGGGGGGCTAGGTGGCGCTAGCGGGTTAATGTTAATGCACTAGACCAGCCTTTCACCTTCCTCTGGAGACCTGGGTTCCAATCTGGGGGAGCTAGGGGGCGCTAGCGGGTTCATCTCTCTCTCAGTTGGAGACAGTGTGTCTCCCTCTCTCTCCCCCCTCCTCTCCCTCTCAGTTGGAGACAGTGTCTCCATCCCCCCTCCTCTCTCTCCCCCCTCCTTTCTCTCTCAGTTGGAGACAGTGTCTCTCTCTCTCTCCTCCATCCCCCCTCCCCTCTCTCTCCCCTCCTCTCTCAGTTGGAGACAGTCAGTTCGGCTCTACTCGGATATTCATTGAATCTCCCCTCCCTCTAGCCCCCCTCCTCTCTCCTCCTCCTCTCCCCTCCCTCTCTCCTCCTCCTCTCCCTCTCTTTATCTCTCGCTCTCATGTGACCAGGTTGTAATTATTTTTGTAATGGCTCTTCCTAATGAGAAGAAGATGACTCCCTCTCTCCTCCTCTCCCTCTCGATTCCCTCCCTCTTCTCCTTTCTGACCTTGGTCCTCCTCCTCTCCCCTCCCTCCTCTCTTCTCCTCTCCCCTCCCTCTGTCTCCTCCTCTCTCCGTCTCTCCCTGCCCTGATCCCCTCCCTCTCTCCTCCTCCCTCCTCTCCTCCTCCTCTACCTCCTCCTCTCCTCCTGATCTCCTCCTACTCCCCTCCCTCCTCTCCCTCTGATCCTCTCTCTCTCTCTCCCCTCCTGATCTCTCTCCTCCTCCTCTCCCCCTCCCTCTCTCTCCTCCTCCTCCTCTCCCCTCCCTCTCTCTCCTCCTCCTCTCTCTCCTGTATGCAGTCCTGTAGTTATAACACAGCACTGATCAGTGCAGTGATCAATAACACTGCACTGATCAGCAATATGTCTCCTCCACTGCTCAGGTGGCTGCAGCTGGGGCTGCAAACCTCATTGCATTCTCCACCATGGAGAATAATATGCAGTATGATTCTGCCAGCACTGCTGCTGCTGTCGATTCACTTCCTCTTCCTGTTTCTGACCATGGTCCCGCCCCCTTACAGCCAAGGAGGGTGGTTGTCTTCACCA
>CM072699.1:10636416-10663916 GCA_036884735.1 Huso huso | reverse complement strand
TGGAGATATTCGAGCTGCAGAGGGACTCCCAGTACGAGACCACTGACACCAGTGAGTACCAGTATAGCACCAGTACAGACCAGCACCAGCATGGTAAAGCATAGGGAAGCATTGTAAAGCACAGAGAGGTATGGTAAAGCATAGGGAAGCATTGTAAAGCACAGAGAGGTGTGGTAAAGCATAGGCAAGCATTGTAAAGCACAGCGAGGTCTGGTAAAGCATAGGCAAGCATTGTAAAGCACAGAGAGGTCTGGTAAAGCATAGGCAAGCTTTGTAAAGCACAGCGAGGTCTGGTAAAGCATAGGGAAGCATTGTAAAAGCACAGAGGTCTAGTAAAGCATAGGAAGCATTGTAAAAGCACAGAGGTCTGGTAAAGCATAGGGAAGCATTGTAAAAAAGCACAGAGGTCTGGTAAAGCATAGGGAAGCATTGTAAAGCACAGAGGTGTGGTAAAGCATAGGGAAGCATTGTAAAAGCACAGAGGTCTGGTAAAAGCACAGGAAGCATTGTAAAGCACAGAGAGGCCTGGTAAAGCATAGGGAAGCATTGTAAAAGCACAGAGAGGTCTGGTAAAGCATAGGGAAGCATTGTAAAGCACAGAGGTCTGGTAAAGCATAGGGAAGCATTGTAAAAGCACAGAGAGGTCTGGTAAAGCATAGGGAAGCATTGTAAAAGCACAGAGAGGTCTGGTAAAGCATAGGGAAGCATTGTAAAGCACAGAGAGGCCTGGTAAAGCATAGGAAAGCATTGTAAAAGCACAGAGAGGTCTGGTAAAGCATAGGGAAGCATTGTAAAAGCACAGAGAGGCCTGGTAAAGCAAGGAAGCATTGTAAAAGCACAGAGAGGTCTGGTAAAGCATAGGGAAGCATTGTAAAAGCACAGAGAGGTCTGGTAAAAGCATAGGGAAGCATTGTAAAAGCACAGAGAGGTCTGGTAAAGCATAGGGAAGCATTGTAAAAGCACAGAGAGGTCTGGTAAAAGCATAGGAAGCATTGTAAAAGCACACAGAGGTCTGGTAAAGCATAGGGAAGCATTGTAAAAGCACACAGAGGTCTGGTAAAAGCACAGGAAGCATTGTAAAAGCACAGAGAGGTCTGGTAAAGCATAGGGGAGCATTGTAAAGCACAGAGATGTATGGTAAAGCATAGGGAAGCATTGTAAAAGCACAGAGGTGTGGTAAAGCATAGGAAGCATTTAAAAGCACAGAGGTCTGGTAAAGCATAGGGAAGCATTGTAAAAGCACAGAGAGGTCTGGTAAAAGCATAGGGAAGCATTGTAAAGCACAGAGAGGTCTGGTAAAGCATAGGGAAGCATTGTAAAGCACAGAGAGGTATGGTAAAGCATAGGGAAGCATTGTAAAGCACAGAGAGGTCTGGTAAAGCATAGGAAAGCATTGTAAAGCACAGAGAGGTCTGGTAAAGTATATTAAAAAATAAAGCACAATTACTAATCCTGATAAAATTTTCTCATATAAAAAGCACAGCAAAGTGTAATAAAGGACAGTGAAAGCATGATAAAGCACAGGGGAGCACTGTGAAGCACAGAGAGGTTTATAATAATATAATGATTCATATGTATGTTTTGTGTGTCTCAATCTCTCTCTCTCTCTCAGTGTGTCAGATCTTGCCGAAGGGTGTGGTCTCTGTGTTAGGCCCCGCCTTCAGTCCCGCCTCTGGTTCTACTGTCAGTCACATCTGCGGGGAGAAAGAGGTGAGTGCATGCGTTGCCATGGAGACACTGCACAGAGCTGCACTGCGGCCACGTCTGTCTGTCTGTCTGTCTGTCTGGTACTGACACGACATCATGGGTCTGCAAGTGGTTACCAGCAGTTTGTATGGGTACAGGCAATTGAAATCATGTCATAATACCAAAGTATGTGTCTCCTCCTCCCCCCTCCTCCCCCCATCCCCTCTCTCAGGTCCCCCATGTGAAGATCGGTCCCGAGGAGACGCCCCGCCTGCCCTACCTGCGCTTTGCCTCGGTCAGCCTGTACCCCAGCAACGAGGACCTGAGCCTGGCCCTGAGAGCCATCCTGAGCTTCTTCAGCTTCCCCTCCACCAGCCTGATCTGCGCCAAGGCAGAGTGTGAGAGTGCAGCTGCACACACTGAGACACACCCACACACCCCACGCACACACACACCCACACCCACACCCACACTGATACACACCCGCACTGATACACACCCCCACACACACTGATACACACCCACACACCCCACGCACACACACACACTGAGACACACCCCACACCCCACACGTACACCCACTCACACACCCAACACACATCCACACACGCACTGATACACCCCCCCCCCCCCACACACACACACACACACCCACCCCCCCCCACACACACACACACACACACACACACACACACACACACACACACTGACACTCCCACTCACACACACACACACACTGACACTCCCACTCACACCCACACACACACACACTGATACACCGACCCACACACACACACAGACACTCCCACTCACCCACCCACACACACACACACACTGATCCACACCCACACACACCCACCCACCCACACACACACACACACACAGCACAGCACACAGCAGCCTCACTGTGAGTATACAGCAGCCTCACTGTGAGTATACAGCAGCCTCACTGTGAGTATAACCCCCCTTGCTGCAGGTCTCCTGCGCTTGGAGGAGCTGGTGCGGCGCTTCCTGATCTCGCGGGACACGCTGTCGATCCGCATGCTGGACGACAGCCAGGACCCCACCCCCCTGCTGAAGGAGATCCGGGACGACAAGATCGGCACCATCATCATCGACGCCAACGCCTCCGTGTCATACCTCATACTGAGGAAGGTGAGAGCGGGGCAGCACAGGACAGGGGACAGCACAATGCTTTACAATGCTTCCCTGTGCTTTACCACACCTCTCTGCGCTTTACAATGCTTCCCTATGCTTTACCAGACCCCTCTGTGCTTTACAATGCTTCCCTATGCTTTACCATACCTCTCTGTGCTTTACAATGCTTCCCTATGCTTTACCAGACCTCTCTGTGCTTTACAATGCTTCCCTATGCTTTACCACACCTCTCTGTGCTTTACAATGCTTCCCTATGCTTTACCAGACCTCTCTGTGCTTTACAATGCTTCCCTATGCTTTACCAGACCTCTCTGTGCTTTTACAATGCTTCCCTATGCTTTACCAGACCTCTCTGTGCTTTACAATGCTTCCCTATGCTTTACCAGACCTCTCTGTGCTTTACAATGCTTCCCTATGCTTTACCAGACCTCTCTGTGCTTTACAATGCTTCCCTATGCTTTACCAGACCTCTCTGTGCTTTACAATGCTTCCCTATGCTTTACCAGACCTCTGCTTTACACTGCTTGCCTATGCTTTACCATACCTCTCTGTGCTTTACAATGCTTCCCTATGCTTTACCAGACCTCTCTGTGCTTTACAATGCTTCTCTATGCTTTACCAGACCTCTCTGTGCTTTACAATGCTTCCCTATGCTTTACCAGACCTCTCTGTGCTTTACAATGCTTCCCTATGCTTTACCACACCTCTCTGTGCTTTACAATGCTTCCCTAGGCTTTACCATACCTCTCTGTGCTTTACCTCTCTCTCTTCTTAGGCTGCAGAGTTGGGGATGACGTCAGCGTTCTACAAGTACATCCTCACGACTATGGTAAGCCTGCCTCGATTGTGTCTGAGGAGCCAGCATGGCTGGAGACTGCGATCACATACAGTGGTCCAGTCCGGAAATCATTGTGCGCATCTGATTTGTGAAAATGACTCTCTCCCGTTCCCACCTCCCTCACCCCTCTCTCCCCTCCTCACCCCCAGGATTTCCCTCTGCTCCGGTTGGATGATATAGTGGACGAGCAGTCTAACATCCTGGGCTTCTCCATGCTCAACACGACCCACCCGTTCTACGTGGAGTTCCTGAGGAGTCTCAACATGTCCTGGAGAGAGAACTGCGAGATGAGCCTGTACCCCGGGCCAGCGGTGAGTCTGTGTGTCTGTGTGTCTGTCTGTGAGTGTCTGTCTGCGTGTCTGTGTGTCTGTCTGCGTGTCTGTCTGCATGTCTGTGTGTCTGTCTGTCTCTGAGCCTGTCTGTCTGTCTGTCTGTGTGTCTGTCTGTCTGTGAGTCTGTTTGGCTAGCTGTCTGTCTGTCTCAGCTCTCCTCAGCTCTCATGTTTGATGCGGTGCACGTGGTAGTCAATGTGGTCTCTCTCTCTCTCTCTCTCTCTCTCTCAGCTCTCCTCAGCTCTCATGTTTGATGCGGTGCACGTGGTAGTCAGTGCGGTCTCTCTCTCTCTCTCTCTCTCTCAGCTCTCCTCAGCTCTCATGTTTGATGTGGTGCACGTGGTAGTCAGTGTGGTCTCTCTCTCTCTCTCTCTCTCTCTCAGCTCTCCTCAGCTCTCATGTTTGATTTGTGCATGTGGTAGTCAGTCTCTCTCTCTCTCTCTCTCTCTCTCTCTCTCTCCCCTCTCTCACCGTGGTAGTCAGTCTCTCTCTCTCTCTTCTGATCCTCAGCTCTCATGATATAGTGGCTCTCCTAGCTCTCAGTGTGGTCATGTGGTAGTCTCTCTCTCTCTCTCTCTCTCTCAGCTCTCCTCAGCTCTCATGTTTGATGCGGTGCATGGAGTAGTCAGTGTGGTCTCTCTCTCTCTCTCTCTCTCCAGCTCTCCTCAGCTCTCATGTTTGATCGAGTGTGTCTGGTGTCAGTCTCTCTCTCTCTCTCTCTCTCTCAGCTCTCCTCAGTCTCATGTTTGATGTGGTGCATGTGGTAGTCAGTGTCTCTCTCTCTCTCTCTCTCTCTCTGCTCTCCTCTGCTCTCATGTTTGATCGGTGCACGTGGTAGTCTGAGTCTGTCTGTCTGTCTGTCTGTGTGTCTGTCTCATGTTTGTCAGTGTCTGGTTTCTCTCTCTCTCTCTCTCTCTCTCAGCTCTCCTCAGCTCTCATGTTTGATGTGGTGCATGTGGTAGTCAGTGTGGTCTCTCTCTCTCTCTCTCTCTCTCTCTCAGCTCTCCTCAGCTCTCATGTTTGATGTGGTGCATGTGGTAGTCAGTGTGGTCTCTCTCTCGCTCTCTCTCTCTCTCAGCTCTCCTCAGCTCTCATGTTTGATGCGGTGCACGTGGTAGTCAGTGTGGTCTCTCTCTCTCTCTCTCTCTCAGCTCTCCTCAGCTCTCATGTTTGATGCGGTGCACGTGGTAGTCAGTGTGGTCTCTCTCTCTCTCTCTCTCAGCTCTCCTCAGCTCTCATGTTTGATGCGGTGCACGTGGTAGTCAGTGTGGTCTCTCTCTCTCTCTCTCTCTCAGCTCTCCTCAGCTCTCATGTTTGATGTGGTGCATGTGGTAGTCAGTGTGGTCTCTCTCTCTCTCTCTCTCTCTCAGCTCTCCTCAGCTCTCATGTTTGATGCGGTGCATGTGGTAGTCAGTGTGGTCTCTCTCTCTCTCTCTCTCTCTCAGCTCTCCTCAGCTCTCATGTTTGATGCGGTGCACGTGGTAGTCAGTGTGGTCTCTCTCTCTCTCTCTCTCTCTCAGCTCTCCTCAGCTCTCATGTTTGATGTGGTGCACGTGGTAGTCAGTGTGGTCTCTCTCTCTCTCTCTCTCTCTCTCAGCTCTCCTCAGCTCTCATGTTTGATGCGGTGCACGTGGTAGTCAGTGTGGTCTCTCTCTCTCTCTCTCTCTCTCTCAGCTCTCCTCAGCTCTCATGTTTGATGCGGTGCATGTGGTAGTCAGTGGTCTCTCTCTCTCTCTCTCTCTCTCTCTCTCTCAGCTCTCCTCAGCTCTCATGTTTGATGTGGTGCACGTGGTAGTCAGTGTGGTCTCTCTCTCTCTCTCTCTCTCTCTCTCAGCTCTCCTCAGCTCTCATGTTTGATGTGGTGCATGTGGTAGTCAGTGTGGTCTCTCTCTCTCTCAGCTCTCCTCAGCTCTCATGTTTGATGCGGTGCACGTGGTAGTCAGTGCGGTCTCTCTCTCTCTCTCTCTCAGCTCTCCTCAGCTCTCATGTTTGATGCGGTGCACGTGGTAGTCAGTGCAGTGCGGGAGTTGAATCGCAGTCAGGAGATCGGGGTGAAGCCGCTCTCCTGCACCTCCCCTCAGATCTGGCAGCACGGGACCAGCCTCATGAACTACCTGAGGATGGTGAGAAACACTCCCTCCATCCTTCCTTCTGTCCATCCCTCCATCCATCCATCCCCCCTCTCTCTCCTTCTATCCCTCCCTCCATCCATCCCACCCTCCATTCATTTCTAACTCTACCTAGACATCCCTCTATCCCTCGCTCTCTCTCTCCCTTTCTCCCTCTCCCTGTTCCCTGTCCCTGTCCCCTCTCTCCCTCCTCTCAGTCCCTTCTTCTCCCTCTTCCCTCTCATCTCTCCTCTCTCCTCTCCCCTCTCCCCTCTCTCTCAGGTGGAGTATGATGGGCTCACTGGTCGCGTGGAGTTCAACAGTAAAGGCCAGAGAACCAACTACACCCTCCGAATCCTGGAGAAGCACCGCGGGGGTCACAAAGAGGTCAGAATGGGGTCACACAGGGGTCACAAATGGACAAGGGCTGTGCTCTGTTATATCAGTTAATATCTACAGCTGACCCTGTCTCTTATATCAGTTACACTTATTTTAATTAACATTCTCCCCCTTTCCCTCTCCACCTCCCTCTCTCCCTCCCTCTCCCTCTCTCCGTCTCTCAGATTGGTATCTGGTATTCTAACAACACGCTAGCGATGAACGCCACGACGCTGGATATCAACGTGTCAGAAACCCTGACCAACAAAACGCTGATCATCACCACCATATTGGTAAGGTCACAACTAGCACTGGTCTCACCACATCCATATTGGTAAGGTCACACCTAACACTGTTCTCATCACATCTGTGTTGGTGAGGTCAAAACCACCACTGTCCTTATCACCACCCTATCGGTAAGGTCACAACTAATGCAGTTCTCAGCACCACCATGTTGGTGAGGTCAAAAAACACCACTATCACCACCATATTGGTAAGGTCACAACTAACACTGTTTTCATCACATTTGTTTTGGTGAGGTCAAAACCACCACTGGCCTTATCGCTGCCATATTGGTAAGGTCAAAACCAGCACTTTCTTCATCACATCCGTATTGGTAAAACAAACACAGACACCAGGCAGACAGAGAGATGCAGACCGGTCTCCGACGGTGACCTGTATCTCTCCCTCCGTCCCCCGCAGGAGAACCCGTACGTGATGCGCAAGTCGAACTACCAGGAGCTGCAGGGGAACGGTCGGTACGAGGGGTTCTGCGTGGACATGCTGAAGGAGCTCGCCGACATCCTCAAGTTCAAGTTTCGCATCAAGCTGGTGGACGACGGGCTGTACGGGGCGCCAGAACCCAACGGGTCCTGGACCGGCATGGTGGGGGAGCTGATCAACCGGGTAACAGAACCAGCGGGGGAGGGGGATAACGCACTCCGATTCAGCAGGGGAATCAGACTGGGACTAACACACTATCCCTCTCCCTCTCCCTCCCTCCCTCTCCCTCCCTCCCTCTCTCTTTCTCCCTCTCTCCCTCTCTCACTCCCTCTCTCTCTCTCTCTCTCAGAAAGCTGACCTGGCAGTGGCTGGTTTCACCATCACAGCGGAGCGAGAGAAAGTGATCGACTTCTCCAAACCCTTCATGACCCTGGGGATCAGCATCCTGTACAGAATGCACATGGTGAGAGAAAGGGAGAGGAGATGAGAGAGGGGAGGGAGAAGGGAGAGGAGGAGAGGAGATGGAGGGGAGAGAGGGAGGAAGAGGCGAGTGAGGGGAGAGATGGGGAGGGAGGGGAGAGAGTGGGGAGAGGAGGAAGAGGGGAGAGATTGGTGTTATTATCCTGTATTAGCATAAGAGAAGAGGTGAGAGGGAGAGAAGGAGGGAGTGAAGAGAGGTGAGAGAAAGAGAGAGGTGTTGGTATGCTGTGTTAGGAGATTGCTGTGTTAGGAGAGTGCTGTGTGGTGGAGCTGTCACTTGATGTTTGATGCGCTGGGGACCTCTAGTGGATCTCAAAGACATTGCAGCAGCTGCCTGTCATCCGTCGCAGTGTTCCTGGTCGAGGAACACTGAGGAGCTCAACCCTCTCTCTCTCTCTCTCTCTCTCTCTCTCTCTCTCTCTCTCTCCCTCTCCCTCTCTCTCTCTCTCTCTCTCTCAATAAGCTGTTTTCACCACAGGAGAGCTATGAGTGTATCATTTACACTATATAACACCTCCTGTCTCCTCTCTCTTCCCCTCTCTTCCCCTCTCCTCCCTCCTCTCCCCTCTCTCAGGGTCGGAAGCCGGGGTACTTCTCGTTCCTCGATCCTTTCTCTCCAGCGGTCTGGCTCTTCATGCTGCTGGCATACCTGGCTGTGAGCTGCGTGCTGTTCCTGGCAGCCAGGTAACCAACTTACCTGAGACACACTCACCTGAGATACACACACTCACCTGAGATACACACTCACCTGAGACACACACTCACCCGAGACACACACTCACCTGAGATAACACACACTCACCTGAGACACACACTCACCTGAGATAACACATACTCACCTGAGACACATACTCACCTGAGACACACACTCACCTGAGACACACTCACCTGAGATACACACTCACCTGAGATACACACACTCACCTGAGACACACACTCACCTGAGATACACACACTCACCTGAAAGACACACACTCACCTGAGATACACACACTCACCTGAGACACACTCACCTGAGACATTACTTATCTATCTAACTCACCTGACTGACTAAATTAACTCACCTAAGATCTTACCTGTCTCTCGCTCACCCGATTCCTCCTCTCTCCCCCAGACTCAGCCCCTACGAGTGGTACAACCCTCACCCCTGTCTGCAAGACCGACGGGACATTTTGGAAAACCAGTACACACTGGGAAACAGCCTGTGGTTCCCAGTGGGGGGATTCATGCAGCAGGGTTCCGAGATCATGCCGAGGGCCCTGTCAACACGCTGCGTCAGCGGGGTCTGGTCAGTGCCAAGGGTAGAGAGACTGAGGGAGAGGGAGAAGGAGAGGGAGGCAGGGGTTGAGAGAGAGGGAGAGGGGGAGGGAGGGAAAGGGGTAGAGAGAGAGGGGGAGAGGGAGAGAGGGAGAAGGAGGAAGGCAGAGGGAGAGGGAGGCAGGAGTAGAGAGAGAGGGAGGGAAAGGGATAGAGGGAGGCAGGGGTAGGGAGGGGGGAGGAGGGAGGGAAAGGGAGAGAGAGAGGGAGGGAGGAAGAGGGAGGCAGGGGGAGAGGGAGAGAGAGAGAAGGAGAGGGAGAGGGAAAGGGGGAGAGAGAGGGAGAGGGAGGCAGGGATAAAGAGAGAGGGAGAGGGAGGCAGGGGTAGGGGTAGAGGGAGAGGGAGAGGGAGGCAGGAGTAGAGAGAGAGGGAGAGGGAAAGGGAGAGAGGGAGGCAGAGTGAGAGGGAGAGGGAGGCAGGGTTAGAGAGAGGGAGAGGGAGAGGGTAGAGGGGAGAGGGAGGCAGCAGTAATGCTCCTGGTGTTTTGTAGGTGGGCCTTCACTCTGATCATCATCTCCTCGTACACGGCTAACCTCGCTGCCTTCCTCACCGTGCAGCGCATGGAGGTTCCCATCGAGTCGGCTGACGACCTGGCGGACCAAACCAACATCGAGTACGGGACCATCCACGGGGGGAGCACCATGACCTTCTTCCAGGCACGTACCATCTCCGTCTCCCCCTCACTCTCTCCCTCACTCCCACTCTCCCTCCCCCCCCCTCGCCCTCTCTCTCTCTCTCTCTCTCACTCTCTCCCTCCCCCTCTCTCCCTCTCCCCCTCCCCCTCTCTCTCACTCTCTCCCTCTCCCCCTGTCAGAACTCGCGGTACCAGACGTACCAGCGCATGTGGAACTACATGCAATCGAAGCAGCCCAGCGTGTTTGTGAAGAGCACTGAGGAGGGCATCGCCCGCGTGGTCAACTCCAAGTACGCCTTCCTGCTGGAGAGCACCATGAACGAGTACCACCGCTGGCTCAACTGCAACCTCACCCAGATCGGGGGGCTGCTGGACACCAAGGGCTACGGCATCGGCATGCCCCTGGGTAACAGGACTGCAGAGCGACTCGCACAGCGACACACACGGCGACTCACACAGAGAATCACACAGCGACTCGCACAGCGACACACACGGCGACTCACACAGAGAATCACACAGCGACTCACACAGCGACACACACGGCAACTCACACAGAGAATCACACAGCGACACGCACAGCGACACACACGGCCATACACACAGAGAATCACACAGCGACTCACACAGCGACACACACAGCGACTCACACAGAGAATCACACAGCGACTCGCACAGCGACACACACAGAGAATCACACAGCGACTCGCACAGCGACACACACGGCGACTCACACAGAGAATCACACAGCGACTCGCACAGCGACACACACAGAGAATCACACAGCGAATCACAGCGACAGACACACGGCGACTCGCACAGAGAATCACACAGCGACTCACACAGCGACACACACAGAGAATCACACAGAGAATCACACAGCGACTCACACAGCGACACACACGGCGACTCACACAGAGAATCACACAGCGACTCGCACAGCGACACACACAGCGAATCACACAGCGACTCGCACTGCGACACACACAGCGACACACACAGCGACACACACAGCGAATCACACAAAGAATCACACAGAGAATCACACACACACAGAGAATCACAGAGAATCAGAGAATCGCGACTAGCCATTGGCGACACACAGCGACCATACACACAGAGAACACGGCGTATCACACACGCCATACACACAGAGAATCACAGCGCGACTCGCATTCGCTTACACACGGGCGATCACACAGAGAATCACACTGGCGACTTCGCGACAGCGACACACACGGCGATCATCACACAGAGAATCACACAGCGATACACAGCTGCCATTTACGACCATAGCACACAAAAATCACACGGGCGGCACACACAGAGAATATAGAGAATCACACACGACAGCGGTATTACACACGCCATACACACAGAGAATCACACAGCGACTCGCGACAGGCGACTCACACGGGCGCACACAGAGAATCACGGCAATTCTCAGAGAATCACTATGTGCACCTGTTTGCTGACCACAGAATTGACTCAGTGGTGCGTGCTATCACCGCCATTAATCACCTGTGCGACTCAGCTGGGTGTGTGACACACACAGAGAATCACACATAGACCTGTGCGACACTCACACAGCGCGACCTGTGCTGGGTGAATCACCTGACCTGAATCACACAGTGTGTGCACACCTGTGCTGGGTGTGTGTGAGAATGACCTGGGGTGGGTGTGTGTGCTGACCTGTGCTGGGTGTGTGTGCACAGCTGACTGTGCTGGGTGTGTGGTGTGCTGACCTGTGAATCACACCTGTGCCGACACAGCCATACACACAGCGACCTGTGCTGGGTGTGTGTGCTGACCTGTGCTCACCTGTGTGTGCTGACCTTGCTGGTGTGTGTGTGCTGACCTGTGCTGAGAATCGGTGACCTGTGTGTGTGTGCTGACCTGTGCTGGGTGTGTGTGACACATCCACTGACCTGTGCTGTGTGTGTGTGTGTGTGTGTGCTGACCTGTGCTGGGTGTGTGTGTGTGTGCTGACCTGTGCTGGGTGTGTGTGTGTGCTGACCTGTGCTGGGGTGTGTGTGCTGACCTGTGCTGGTGTGTGTGTGACCTGTGCTGGACCTGTGCTGACCTGTGGTGTGTGTGTGTGTGTGACCTGTGCTGGGTGTGTGTGTGTGCTGACCTGTGCTGGGTGTGTGTGTGTGCTGACCTGTGCTGGGTGTGTGTGTGCTGACCTGTGCTGGGTGTGTGTGTGTGTGTGTGTGTGTGTGTGCTGACCTGTGCTGGGTGTGTGTGTGTGTGCTGACCTGTGCTGGGTGTGTGTGTGTGTGCTGACCTGTGCTGGGTGGGTGTGTGTGCTGACCTGTGCTGGGTGTGTGTGTGTGCTGACCTGTGCTGGGTGTGTGTGTGCGCTGACCTGTTCTGGGTGTGTGTGTGTGCTGACCTGTGCTGACCTGTGCTGGGTGTGTGTGTGTGCTGACCTGTGCTGGGTGTGTGTGTGTGCTGACCTGTGCTGGGTGTGTGTGTGTGCTGACCTGTGCTGGGTGTGTGTGTGCTGACCTGTGCTGGGTGTGTGTGTGTGCTGACCTGTGCTGTGTGTGTGTGTGTGCTGACCTGTGCTGGGTGTGTGTGTGTGCTGACCTGTGCTGGGTGTGTGTGCTGACCTGTGCTGTGTGTGTGTGTGCTGACCTGTGCTGGGTGTGTGTGTGTGTGCTGACCTGTGCTGGGTGGGTGTGTGTGCTGACCTGTGCTGGGTGTGTGTGTGTGTGACCTGCTGGGTGTGTGTGCTGACCTGTGCTGTGTGTGTGTGTGCTGACCTGTGCTGGGTGGGTGTGTGTGCTGACCTGTGCTGGGTGACCTGTGTGTGTGTGTGCTGACCTGTGCTGGGGTGTGTGTGTGCTGACCTGTGCCTGTGCTGACCTGTGTGGGTGTGTGTGTGCTGACCTGTGCTGGTGTGTGTGTGCTGACCTGTGCTGGGTGTGTGTGTGTGTGCTGACCTGTGCTGGGTGTGTGTGTGTGCTGACCTGTGCTGGGTGTGTGTGCGGGCCTGTGCTGGGTGTGGGTGTGTGTGCTGACCTGTGCTGGGTGGGTGTGTGTGCTGACCTGTGCTGGGTGTGTGTGTGTGTGCTGACCTGTGCTGGGTGTGTGTGTGTGCTGACCTGTGCTGGGTGTGTGTGTGCTGACCTGTGCTGGGTGTGTGTGTGTGTGCTGACCTGTGCTGGGTGTGTGTGTGTGTGCTGACCTGTGCTGGGTGTGTGTGTGCGCTGACCTGTGCTGGGTGTGTGTGCTGACCTGTGCTGGGTGTGTGTGTGTGTGCTGACCTGTGCTGGGTGTGTGTGTGTGCTGACCTGTGCTGGGTGTGTGTGTGTGCTGACCTGTGCTGGGTGTGTGTGTGTGCTGACCTGTGCTGTGTGTGTGTGTGCTGACCTGTGCTGGGTGTGTGTGCTGACCTGTGCTGGGTGTGTGTGTGTGCTGACCTGTGCTGGGTGTGTGTGTGTGCTGACCTGTGCTGGGTGTGTGTGCTGACCTGTGCTGGGTGTGTGTGTGTGCTGACCTGTGCTGGGTGGGTGTGTGTGCTGACCTGTGCTGGGTGTGTGTGTGCTGACCTGTGCTGGGTGTGTGTGTGTGCTGACCTGTGCTGGGTGTGTGTGTGTGTGCTGACCTGTGCTGGGTGTGTGTGCTGACCTGTGCTGGGTGTGTGTGTGTGCTGACCTGTGCTGGGTGTGTGTGTGTGTGTGCTGACCTGTGCTGGGTGTGTGTGTGTGCTGACCTGTGCTGGGTGTGTGTGTGTGTGCTGACCTGTGCTGGGTGTGTGTGTGTGTGCTGACCTGTGCTGGGTGTGTGTGTGTGCTGACCTGTGCTGGGTGTGTGTGCTGACCTGTGCTGGGTGTGTGTGTGTGTGCTGACCTGTGCTGGGTGTGTGTGTGTGCTGACCTGTGCTGGGTGGGTGTGTGTGTGCTGACCTGTGCTGGGTGTGTGTGTGTGCTGACCTGTGCTGGGTGTGTGTGTGCTGACCTGTGCTGGGTGTGTGTGTGTGCGCTGACCTGTGCTGGGTGTGTGTGTGTGCTGACCTGTGCTGGGTGTGTGTGTGTGCTGACCTGTGCTGGGTGTGTGTGTGTGTGCTGACCTGTGCTGGGTGTGTGTGTGTGCTGACCTGTGCTGGGTGTGTGTGTGCGCTGACCTGTGCTGGGTGTGTGTGCTGACCTGTGCTTGGCGTGTGTCCGCAGGCTCCCCGTTCCGTGACGATATCACCCTGGCGATCCTGCAGCTGCAGGAGAACAACCGTCTGGACATCCTGAAGAGGAAGTGGTGGGAGGGGGGCAAGTGTCCCAAAGAGGAGGACCACCGGGCCAAGGGTGAGAGCAGAGACCCCCAGACCCCCAAACACCCAGACCCCCAGACCCAGAGACCCCCAGACCCCGAGACACCCAGACCCTGAGACCCCCAGACCCCCAAACACCCAGACCCCCAAACACCCAGACCCCCAGACCCCCAGACACCCAGACCCCCAGACCCCCAAACCCCCAGACCCCCAAACACCCAGACCCCCAGACACCCAGACCCCCAAACACCCAGACCCCCAGACCCCCAAACACCCAGACCCCCAAACACCCAAACACCCAGACCCCCAGACCCCCAAACACCCAGACCCCCAAACCCCCAGACCCCCAGACCCCCAGACCCCCAAACACCCAGACCCCCAGACCCCCAGACCCCCAGACCCCAGACCCCAGACCCCCAAACACCCAGACCCCCAGACACCCAAACACCCAAACACCCAAACACCCAGACCCCAGACCCCCAGACACCCAGACCCCCAAACACCCAGACCCCCAGACACCCAAACACCCAAACACCCAAACACCCAGACCCCCAGACCCCCAAACACCCAGACCCCCAAACACCCAGACCCCCAGACACCCAAACACCCAGACCCCCAAACACCCAGACCCCCAGACACCCAGACCCCCAGACCCCCAAACACCCAGACCCCCAAACACCCAGACCCCCAAACCCAGACCCCCAGACCCCAGACACACCTGAGAAACCCCAAAAACAGACCCCCAGACACCCAGACCCCCAGACCCCGAGACACCCAGACCCTGAGACCCCCAGACCCCCAAACACCCAGACCCCCAAACACCCAGACCCCCAGACCCCCAAACACCCAGACCCCCAGACCCCCAGACCCCCAGACCCCCAAACACCCAGACCCCCAAACACCCAGACCCCCAGACACCCAGACCCCCAGACCCCGAGACACCCAGACCCTGAGACCCCCAGACCCCCAAACACCCAGACCCCCAGACCCCCAGACCCCCAGACCCCGAGACACCCAGACCCCCAAACACCCAGACCCCCAAACACCCAGACCCCCAGACCCCCAGACCCCCAGACACCCAGACCCCCAAACACCCAGACCCCCAGACCCAGAGACCCCCAGACCCCCAGACCCCCAGACCCCCAAACACCCAGACCCCCAGACTGCAGCACTAACGAGGATAAGAATTATAATAGTGTGTGTTTGTTTAGTGTGGGTGTGTGTGTGTGTGTGGGTGTGTGAGTGTGTGTGTGTGGTTTGTGTTGTCATTGTGTAGTCTATTGGGTTGATCTGCGTGGTATTGATCATAGCTGTAGTACTGTTCTGAGTGATTGATTATTGAGTATCGGTCCCTGTGCGGCAGGGCTGGGGATGGAGAATATCGGCGGGATCTTCGTGGTTCTGATCTGCGGGCTGATCATCGCGGTCTTCGTCGCTGTCATGGAGTTCGTGTGGTCGACGCGGCGCACGGCAGAATCAGACGAGGTACGAGACAGCGAGCAAACCCACAAACCCAGAGCAAGCAGAGTAGGTGCAACGAAACCTGTGTGTGTGTGTGTGTGTGTGTGTGCGTGTGTGCGTGTGTGCGCGTCACTGTGTGTGTGTGAGTCACTGTGTGTGTGCGCGTCACTGTGTGTGTGTGCGTCACTGTGTGTGCGTCACTGTGTGTGTGTGTGTGTCACTATGTGTGTGTGTGCGTCACTGTGTGTGTGTGTCACTGAGTGTGCGTCACTGTGTGTGTGTGTGTCACTGAGTGTGCGTCACTGTGTGCGTGTGTGTGTGTGTGTGTGTGTCAGATTTCGGTCTGCTGTGTAAAAACACCTTGACCCTATATCCCTTCGTCTCCCCTCTTCTCCCCCTCCCCTCTCTCTCCCTCCCCTCTCTCCCTCCCCCCCTCCCCTCCCCCCCTCCCCCTCCCTCCCCCCCCCTCTCTCCCCCCCCTCCCTCCCTCCCCTCCCTCTCCCCTCCCTCTCTCCCCTCCCCTCTCAGATCTCGGTGTGTCAGGAGATGCTCAGTGAGTTCCAGAACGCGGTCTCCTGTAAGAAGACGTCTCGTTCCCGGAGGAGACGCCCCTTCCCTCGCCGCGGCCGGCTCTCCCTCTCCACCCCGAAGCCCCTCCGCCTGGTCCGGGAGATGCGACTGAGCAACGGCAAGCTCTACTCGGGGGCCGGGCCCCTGACCGGGGGGGGGCCACACCTCCTGCTCCTCCTCCAACACCCTGGGGGCCGCGGCGGCGGGGGGCCCCTCGGAGCTGGGCCCGGGGCCCCAGAGACTACTGGAAGACCCCCGGAGCGCCAACACCACCCCCCCCCCCCCCCCCGCCCCCCCTCCCCCGCAGCTGCAAACCCCCAGGAGCTGCACCCACATCCGGATCTGCCAGGAGTGTCGGAGGATACAGAGCCTTCGAGCAGCGAGGGGGAGCGGCTCCTGCACCCTGCCCCTCCCCCTGCCCCTCCCGCTGCCCCGCCTCTCCCTCCCGCCCCCTCGCCCCGCATCCTCCACCTCCGGCAGCGAGGAGAGCGCCAGGCAGGCTGCCAGCGAGCAGGACTGAGAGAAGGAGGGAGAGAGCGCAGAGACTGGAGCAGGAACTCAAACACGCGCAAACCACGGAGGCAAGCTGGGCAGGCTAGATGCGGCACGCAGAGGAATTCCGGGCTTCAAGGCTTGTCGAGTGAAGACGGACAGTGTGCCGGGGCCCCGCGGACTTCTGGGGCTTCGGAGGGGTTTCGTTCCAAGTTTTAAGAAGGGTTTAGGGTGGCAGCCCTAACGCTGGGTTTGGAAATATCTTAATATTATAATATTCCTGTCGTTCGTTGTATTTCTTTTTTTTCTTTTGCAAAGGGAGAGAGGGGAGGGGAGGGGAGGGGAGGGGAGAGGGGCTGACACTAATTTCATAATTGTATGTTTTTTTTTTCAGCTATGGTGTTATAAATACCCAGACAATTCACAGTGTTCATGATATTGTGAAGGGATTTGATTGTTATCATTTTTTTATACGATGATGATGATGATGATGATGATGATGATGATGAGTGATTAATTGATTATTATTATTATTAGGATTATAGGGTCATTACCCTGATTTGTGTTGCCATTACATTTAGAGCTATGAGTTGAAAGGTGGCGAGGTCGCCTGTTTGAAACACTTAAAGAAATTGAATCAAGGCGCTGATGAAGGTTTCCATTCGAAATCTTTCTCAGCGTCTCGGATCCACTTTGTGTCACAGCCATCGATAGTGACTGAACAGGAAGGCACTGAGAGACGGGGCCCCTAGCGGAAACGTTTCTCGCTGGGTTTATTAACTTCCTTTTAAGATTTCTGTTGAAGACACTGAGAGAGACTTCCAGCCGCAAACGCGTCCGTTTTCAGATGATCTTTTGTTTTATTTTTTGGTTTATTTCTTTTTCATTTGATTTCAATTCATTGATTTTTATTATATATATTTTTTTCATGTCAAATTCTGTCCAGCAGGTGGTGGTGCAGACTCCAATTTATGACAACAAAAAAATGAATAAAAGGATTATTATTATTATTATTATTATTATTATTATTTTATATCTTTTTTTAACTTGGTTTTTGTATCGGATGGTTTGTATTTTTTATATTATTTGAATTGTATTATCATTTTTAATATCATTTTTTTTAATTTCATTCATTATTTTATTTATATATATATATAAACAATTGAAAACGGAAAACTGTTGTGTTGCAAAAGGTGAAAAAAAATCGAAAAGATAAAGGTAATGCAGGTTCAGAAAAATGTGAAGAATTGATACAAAACAAAATCAATAACATCAGGACTCCCAAGTCCCCCCTCCAGCTTTAAAAAACAGCTTGCAGTGTTCTGGCTGTCATGTCCAATTCTGACCAGCAGGTGGTGCTCTAGACACCCGAAAGCGTGTGTGTAGCGCTAGCGGCGAGTCCTGCGCGTTTCAATCTCATTAGGCAGTGACTGGCTTCACAGTTTATCACATTGCATTGTACTCTGAGTCTTCTGTGCTGGTTTAGAATGAAGAAAAAAAAAGAAAAGGACGGACTTCTGCTTCCAGAACTGTTTATTTTATTATTGTGATTATCCCTCCATCCATTATCTGTGACCGCTTAATCCTATAGAGGGTCGCGGTGAGCCGGAGCCTAACCCGACAGACACAGGGGCGCAAGGCAGGACCACACCCTGGACGGGACGCCAGTCCATCGCAGGGCAGCTAAGGGACAATTTAGAGAGGCCAGTCCACCTAGCCAGCATGGACTGTGGGAGGAAACCCACGCGAACACGGGGAGAACATGCAAACTCCACACAGACAGACCCCTGAGGTTTGAATCGCACCCAGGACCCTGGAGCTGTGAGGCAGCAGCGCTAACCACTGCGCCACCGTGCCTCCCTTCATTGGGATTATGATCATTAATATTATCATTACAGAACCGCGCACCATAGGCTTTTTCTAGATGTTGACAAAATCGCTGTGAACGATAAACAGACCCTGAAAAACACAAACGCACTGTCTCTTATAAGACTGAGGTACTGGGAGACACAGCGACTGGGAATGACATACTGGGAGACACAGCGACTGGGAATGACATACTGGGAGACACAGAGACTGGGAATAACATACTGGGAGACAGCGACTGGGAATGACATATTGGGAGACACAGCGACTGGGATTGACATACTGGGAGACACAGAGACTGGGAATGACATACTGGGAGACAGCGACTGGGAATGACATATTGGGAGACACAGCGACTGGGATTGAGCTAGTAGGAGACACAGCGACTGGGACTGTGATAGTGGGAGACACAGCAACTGGGAATGAAATACTGGGAGACACAGCGACTGGGATTGTGATTCTGGGAGACACAACGACTGGGAATGAGATACTGGGAGACACAGCGACTGATAGAGTGAGCTACTAGGAGACACAGCTGTGGGACTGTGGTAGTGGGAGACACAGTGACTGGGCTGGAGACTGCGAAACCGATTCAGCATTGATCAGATATTGATGTAATATCGATCATCGCTGTTATCAGTGACGACAGCAGTTATTATGATCATTATTATTAATACCAATAACTGATTTTTGATTATTTCTTTTCATTCACTGTATTCTGTAATGTTGGTTTTGGGGGGAGGAAGGGGGGGTTCTGTGTGGCAGGGGAAGGGCGAGAGGGGAGGGGAGAGAAGACTGGGTTAGTTTTATTTTTTGCAGATTTCTATAGAGCCGAAGAGACAAACTAAAATGATGTGAATATAAAATATGCGGTGAAATAAAAATAAAAACTCACTTTGAAAAGCTGCTGTGTGAGAACTCGTCATGTCAGCTCTGCAGAGAAGAACAAGCAGACACAAACACTGATTTGGAATTTAAAAAAACCACAGAAGTAACGTGCAGAATGCCTTCGTCCTGGATTGAGAATAAACACAGAGACACTGGGACACACAGAGACACTGGGACACATTGACACACTCCGAGACGCAGACACACACTGCTGTGTGTGTGCCTATTGTATTGTTGTTGTTGTTGTTATTGTGGAATTTATGAATTGCAGGTATTTTACTGCAGGTTGTATTACTGCATGTGTCCACCAGATGTCACTGTGGTCCTGTTTCTCTGCAGTGCGTGTAAAGCCCTGCAGGTGCAGTACCGCGGGGGAGGCAGTAGATGGCGCTCGGAGCTCCTGATTGACTCACACACTGCTGGCCTGATTCGGAGGCCATTTTGTGTCCAAAACCCTCTCTCTTCCGTCTCTTTTTCTCTTCTTCCTCTCTCTTTCTGTCTCACATTTTCTCTTGCTCTCTCGTCCGCTCACTCTGTTTTTCTCTCTCCGCCCCCTTTCAATCTGTCTATTTGTTCTTCTCCCTTTTCCCCTTCCCTCCTTCTCTCCATCTCTCATCTCTATCTCTCTCCTCTATATCTCTCTCCTCTCTCTATCCCTCCCTCCTCTCTCTATCCCTCTCTCCATCTCTCTATACCTCTCACCTTCACTCTCCATCCCGCTCTCCTCTATCCCTCTCTCCTTCACTCTACCTCCTCTCCCATTCCATCTGTTTTGACAAGTCGTAGCAGCCAAAGATAATGCAGCCAAGATAAAATATGTACAAGTGCAATGCCCCCCCCTCTCTCTCTCTCTCTCTCTCTCTCTCTCTCTCTCTCTCTCTCTCTCAGAGCAAATAGGCTTAGTGTTGGGTAAATAGATTACTGAGAGAGGAGGAGGGGAGGTATAGAGAGGAAGGAAGAGGGGAGGGGGGATGAGAGATACTGGGAGACACGGTGAAAGGATAGAGAAAGGATGCCCCCTCCCTCTGTCCCTCCCTCCCTGACTTGCTTTTCTAACACGTGTCAGACTGCAGCCACACCGCTGCTTTGAATAAGAAACAGAGAAGGAGAGGGAAAAAGAGAGAGAGACAATGACATCACTGCAGTTCTCTCCATTCTGTGTCCAAAGAGGATTGCGTGAGTAAGGGAGCGTGAGATGGAGGAGAGAAATGGAAGAGAGAGAGAGATGGATGTTTGCTTTTGCTCATAAAAAAAGAAGTGGGTGGGAAACCCCGGGGCTATTTACAAAACAAAACACCTCCAACCCCATACCCTAAGACCATCCCACCAGAGCACCCAACCCATACCCTAACACCATCCCACCAGAGCACCCAACCCATACCCTAACACCATCCCACCAGAGCACCCCAACCCATACCCTAACACCATCCCACCAGAGCACCCAACCCATACCCTAACACCATCCCACCAGAGCACCCAACCCATACCCTAACACCATCCCACCAGAGCACCCAACCCATACCCTAACACCATCCCACCAGAGCACCCAACCCATACCCTAACACCATCCCACCAGAGCACCCAACCCATACCCTAACACCATCCCACCAGAGCACCCAACCCATACCCTAACACCATCCCACCAGAGCACCCAACTCCAGCCTTTCACCTTGCTTCCTGTGCCTGGGACCCGCTGCCTGTGCCTCTGAGTTTGTGATTTTCCTTTCTGAATGAGTCATCGCAGAAAGAAAAGACTTGATTAGAAAGAGCCCTGAGAGCAAGCATGAGTCACAGTGTGAGGGAACCCATACCCTGTGTGTGTGTCCCACCAGAGCACCCAACCCATGCCGTAAGCGTGTGCGTGTGCGTGTGTGTGTGTGTGTGTGTGTGTGTGTGTGCCTCGAATTCTCCTGTGCGTGTGGAGCAGGGTTTCCTGTCTTGTTGGGAGCTGCACGCCCAGCCGTGTTTAAACATGATCTTCAGGTTTGACAACAGCAGAGGCATTGTAAAGCACAGAGAGGTGTGTGTGTGAAGCATAGGGAAGCATTGTAAAGCACAGAGAGGTGTGTGTGTGAAGCATAGGGAAGCATTGTAAAGCACAGAGAGGTCTGGTAAAGCATAGGGAAGCATTGTAAAGCACAGAGAGGTGTGGTAAAGCATAGGGAAGCATTGTAAAGCACAGAGAGGTCTGGTTAAGCACAGGGAAGTATAGTAAAGCACAGAGAGGTCTGGTAAAGCATAGGGAAGCATTCTAAAGCACAGAGAAGTCTGGTAAAGCATAGGGAAGTATAGTAAAGCACAGAGAGGTCTGGTAAAGCTGATTAGCTAATTCAAGACTATTAGATCTCTCTCGTGTTTAAACAAGATCTTCAAGGTGGGACAGTCCACAGTGTCCACTTGTCTGTCCATCTGTCCATCGCAGAGCGTGAGAGACAGGCAAAAAGGGGGGAAAGAAGAGAGGGAGAGGCATAGGAGTGTGGAAGGGGGAGAGAGAGATAAAGGAGGTAGGGGGAGGGAGAGTGGGTGAGATGGGATACCACAGCAGTACACTTTGAGAAGGGGGCTGGTTCATTATCTTCACTGTGCTTTGAGAAGGGGGCTGGTTCATTATCTTCACTGTGCTTTGAGGGGGCATTGATTATCTTCACTTTGAGAAGGGGCTGGTTCATTATCTTCACTGTGCTTTGAGAAGGGGCTGGTTCATTATCTTCACTGTGCTTTGAGAAGGGGGCTGGTTCATTATCTTCACTGTGCTTTGAGAAGGGGCTGGTTCATTATCTTCAAAAGCTTTGAGAAGGGCTGGTTCATTATCTTCACTGTAAAAGCACAGAGGGTCTGGTTCATTATCTTCACTGTGCTTTGAGAAGGGGCTGGTTCATTATCTTCACTGTGCTTTCAGAAGGGGGCTGGTTCATTATCTTCACTGTGCTTTGAGAGGGGGTGCTGGTTCATTATCTTCACTGTGCTTTGAGAAGGGGGCTGGTTCATTATCTGCTCTGTGCTTTGCGAAGGGGCTGGTTCATTATCTTCACTGTGCTTTGAGAAGGGGCTGGTTCATTATCTGCTCTGTGCTTTGAGAACAGGGCTGGTTCATTATCTTCACTGTGCTTTGAGAAGGGGCTGGTTCATTATCTTCACTGTGCTTTGAGAAGGGGGCTGGTTCATTATCTTCACTGTGCTTTGAGAAGGGGCTGGTTCATTATCTGCTCTGTGCTTTGAGAAGGGGCTGGTTCATTATCTTCACTGTGCTTTGAGTGGGGGCTGGTTGATTATCTTCACTGTGCTTTGAGAAGGGGCTGGTTGATTATCTTCACTGTGCTTTGAGAAGGGGCTGGTTCATTATCTTCACTGTGCTTTGAGAAGGGGCTGGTTCATTATCTTCACTGTGCTTTGAGAGGGGGCTGGTTCATTATCTTCACTGTGCTTTGAGAAGGGGCTGGTTCATTATCTTCACTGGGCTGGTTCATTATCTTCACTGTGCTTTCAGAAGGGGCTGGTTCATTATCTTCACTGTGCTTTGAGAAGGGCTGGTTCATTATCTTCACTGTGCTTTCAGAAGGGGGCTGGTTCATTATCTTCACTGTGCTTTGAGAGGGGGTGCTGGTTCATTATCTTCACTGTGCTTTGAGAAGGGGGCTGGTTCATTATCTTCACTGTGCTTTGAGAAGGGGCTGGTTCATTATCTTCACTGTGCTTTGAGAAGGGGCTGGTTCATTATCTTCACTGTGCTTTGAGAAGGGGGCTGGTTCATTATCTTCACTGTGCTTTCAGAAGGGGGCTGGTTCATTATCTTCACTGTGCTTTGAGAAGGGGGGCTGGTTGATTATTCACTGTGCTTTGAGAAGGGGCTGGTTCATTATCTTCACTGTGCTTTGAGAAGGGGCTGGTTCATTATCTTCACTGTGCTTTGAGAAGGGGCTGGTTCATTATCTTCACTGTGCTTTGAGAGGGGGCTGGTTCATTATCTTCACTGTGCTTTGAGAAGGGGCTGGTTCATTATCTTCACTGTGCTTTCAGTGGGGGGCTGGTTCATTATCTTCACTGTGCTTTGAGAAGGGGCTGGTTCATTATCTTCACTGTGCTTTGAGAAGGGGCTGGTTCATTATCTTCACTGTGCTTTGAGAGGGGGCTGGTTCATTATCTTCACTGTGCTTTGAGAAGGGGCTGGTTCATTATCTTCACTGTGCTTTGAGAAGGGGCTGGTTCATTATCTTCACTGTGCTTTGAGAAGGGGCTGGTTCATTATCTTCACTGTGCTTTGAGAAGGGGGCTGGTTCATTATCTTCACTGTGCTTTGAGGGGGCTGGTTCATTATCTTCACTGTGCTTTGAGAGGGGGCTGGTTCATTATCTTCACTGTGCTTTGAGAAGGGGGCTGGTTCATTATCTTCACTGTGCTTTGAGAAGGGGCTGGTTCATTATCTTCACTGTGCTTTGAGAAGGGGCTGGTTCATTATCTTCACTGTGCTTTGAGAAGGGGCTGGTTCATTATCTTCACTGTGCTTTGAGAAGGGGGGCTGGTTCATTATCTTCTGTGCTGTGCTTTGAGAAGGGGGCTGGTTCATTATCTTCACTGTGCTTTGAGAAGGGGGGCTGGTTCATTATCTTCACTGTGCTTTGGGAAGGGGCTGGTTCATTATCTTCACTGTGCTTTGAGAAGGGGCTGGTTCATTATCTTCACTGTGCTTTGAGAAGGGGCTGGTTCATTATCTTCACTGTGCTTTGAGAAGGGGGCTGGTTCTTTATCTTCACTGTGCTTTGAGAAGGGGCTGGTTCATTATCTTCACTGTGCTTTGAGAAGGGGCTGGTTCATTATCTTCACTGTGCTTTGGGAAGGGGGCTGGTTGATTATCTTCACTGTGCTTTGAGAAGGGGGCTGGTTCATTATCTTCACTGTGCTTTGAGAAGGGGGCTGGTTCATTATCTTCACTGTGCTTTGGGAAGGGGCTGGTTCATTATCTTCACTGTGCTTTGAGAAGGGGCTGGTTCATTATCTTCACTGTGCTTTGGGAAGGGGGCTGGTTCATTATCTTCACTGTGCTTTGAGAAGGGGGCTGGTTCATTATCTTCACTGTGCTTTGGGAAGGGGGCTGGTTCATTATCTTCACTGTGCTTTACTACACTATGCTGTGTCTCAGTGTATGTGTGTGTGTGTGTGTTTCAGTGTGCGTCTCAGTGTGTTTCAGTGTGCGTCTCAGTGTGTTACCCTTGGGTATGTGTACCGCCCTCCCTCTCCCCCCCTCCCTCTCCCTCCCCCCCCCCTCCCCCTCCTCTCCTCCTCTCCCCCCTCCCTCTCCCGCCCTCTCCCCCCTCCCCTTCTCCCTCACCCCCCCTCTCCCTCCCCCTCTCCCCTCCCCTCCCCCTCTCCCCCTCTCCCTCTTCCAGAAGCCTCTTCGTGAGCAGTGTTGTATTGCAGTGAATATGAACAATGCTCACATTTCTTCCTGAAAAACCGGCTGCAGCAGCAGCAGCAAGTAACACAGTGATATAACAAAAATAAAACCAGCTTGAACAGAGAGGACGCATTGAAAGAACTCAACTGTGCGTTCCCAATGAGGAGGCTGCGAGATTATACACAGCATCGCTGTACACCCCCCTCTCTCTCTCTCTCTCTCTCTCTCTCTCTCTCTCTCTCTCTCTCTGTCTCCCTATGAGATTCAGAGAAAACCCCTGGCAACAGTTTCCATGGAAACGGTGGAGTCCTGACCTTCAGGCTCCCAAGCAACCAAAGAAAAGCACCCCCCCCACACACTTTCTGTCAGGCAAGGATATCTACCGGGCAACGGGAAATCTCTCAGCCAATGGGATTGAAGAACGCTCTGGCGCTGCAGCAAAACAGCCATTTTGTGATGGAGGTTATTTATTTATTTATTTATTTATTTATTTATTGATTTGATTTGATTGGCTGAATTTGTTTTAATTTATATTTGTGGATCATTGAATTTGAAATTACATAAATGAAAAAAAAAAGATGGGAAATGTGATTTTTGTCTGTTTTGATCATTGATCATTCTGAAATTCAGATCGATAAATGAAACGCAATGCCGTGCAAAGTGATTGGGAAATGTGATTTCAGTCTGTCTGTCTGTCCGTCTGTCTGTCTGTCAGCCCCAGTTAGCATTGTGGACTGGCAGTCTCCACACTGAGGGTGAAACCCTATAAAGGATTCCTATAGAAAAAGCACAGAGAGGTCTGGTAAAGCATAGGGAAGCATTGTAAAGCACAGAGAGGTGTGGTAAAGCATAGGGAAGCATTGTAAAGCACAGAGAGGTCTGGCAAAGCATAGGGAAGCATTGTAAAGCACAGAGAGGTCTGGTAAAGCATAGGGAAGCATTGTAAAGCACAGAGAGGTCTGGTAAAGCATAGGGAAGCATTGTAAAGCACAGAGAGGTCTGGTAAAGCATAGGGAAGCATTGTAAAGCACAGAGAGGTATGGCATAGGGAAGCATTGTAAAAGCACAGAAGGCATAGGGAAGCATTGTAAAGCACAGAGAGGTCTGGTAAAGCATAGGGAAGCATTGTAAAGCACAGAGAGGTAATGGTAAAGCATAGGGAAGCATTGTAAAAGCACAGAGAGGTCTGGTAAAGCATAGGAAGCATTGTAAAGCACAGAGAGGTCTGGTAAAGCATAGGGAAGCATTGTAAAGCACAGAGAGGTCTGGTAAAAGCATAGGGAAGCATTGTAAAAGCACAGAGAGGTCTGGTAAAAGCATAGGGAAGCATTGTAAAGCACAGAGAGGTCTGGTAAAAGCATAGGGAAGCATTGTAAAGCACAGAGAGGTCTGGTAAAAGCATAGGGAAGCATTGTAAAAGCACAGAGAGGTATGGTAAAGCATAGGAAGCATTGTAAAGCACAGAGAGGTCTGGTAAAACATAGGAAGCATTGTAAAGCACAGAGAGGTCTGGTAAAGCATAGGGAAGCATTGTAAAAGCACAGAGAGGTCTGGTAAAGCATAGGGAAGCATTGTAAAGCACAGAGAGGTCTGGTAAAAGCATAGGGAAGCATTGTAAAAGCACAGAGAGGTCTGGTAAAGCATAGGGAAGCATTGTAAAGCACAGAGAGGTCTGGTAAAACATAGGTCATGGTAAAGCATAGGGAAGCATAGGGAAGCATTGCACAGAGAGGTCTGGTAAAGCATAGGGAAGCATTGTAAAAAGCACAGAGAGGTCTGGTAAAAGCATAGGGAAGCATTGTAAAAGCACAGAGAGGTCTGGTAAAGCATAGGGAAGCATTGTAAAGCACAGAGAGGTCTGGTAAAGCATAGGGAAGCATTGTAAAGCAGAGGTCTGGTAAAGCATAGGGAAGCATTGTAAAAGCACAGGTCTGGTAAAACACAGGAAGCATTGTAAAGCACAGAGAGGTCTGGTAAAGCATAGGGAAGCATTGTAAAGCACAGAGAGGTCTGGTAAAGCATAGGGAAGCATTGTAAAGCACAGAGAGGTCTGGTAAAACACAGGGAAGCATTGTAAAGCACAGAGAGGTCTGGTAAAGCATAGGGAAGCATTGTAAAAGCACAGAGAGGTCTGGTAAAGCATAGGGAAGCATTGTAAAGCACAGAGAGGTGTGGTAAAGCATAGGGAAGCATTGTAAAGCACAGAGAGGTCTGGTAAAGCATAGGGAAGCATTGTAAAGCACAGAGAGGTCTGGTAAAGCATATTAAAAAACAAACCATGGTAAACTAACCCTTATAAAAGTCTCCCACAGTAAAAGCACAGCAAAGCTTAGCAAATCAGAAAGACCTGGGGTCAAAACTGCAAAAATACAAACATTTCTGTGGGCCTGCCTGCCTAAGTAAGCCTGTGATGTCAGTGGGACTGTTTCACACGCCACAGCCCTGTGTGTTAATGGGATTGTGAATCAATGATAGATGACCCCATTCCATCACATGATCTATGAGAGAGAGAAAGGGAGAGAGAGAGAGCGCGAGAGAGAGAGAGAGGGTGGGGGTCGGTTTCCTAGCAACTCATCGGAGAACATCCCTCCCCCACCCACCCTTTCAATGGAAAGAAGGATGAAGAAAGAAAGAGCGATGTATTTATAGAATCTCTGATAAAAGGAAAAGGTTTGACGTGACAGAGCTAAAATTATAAACATTCAATGAGAGAGAGAGAGAGAGAGAGATAGAGAGGTAGTGGGAGGGGGGTAAAGGAGAGAGGGGGGAGGAAAAGGGGGGTGGAGGGAGAGAGAATGGAGGGAGAAGGGGGAGAAAGGAAGCGACGGAGAGGGAAGCCACTCCAGAGAAGCATCAAGGTTATTCACCGAATCCATCTTCCTGTTTAGAGGGTAAAAATAACCCTG
>CM072699.1:10590649-10635916 GCA_036884735.1 Huso huso | reverse complement strand
CTCCCTCAAAGGGTGTTCCTAATAATAATAATAATAATAATAATAATAATAATAATAATAATAATAATAGTGCTGTATACTCACTGTATATTTTAAATATTGTACAAGGTTAAAAAACGTGCATCAATAAAGCCATTGAAAACTCACTGGCGTGTTTTTTTTTTTGAGGGGGAGAGAAAAAGTCACTTCCTGTTTTATTCTCGTATCTAGATTTTAGTGCAGCACAAACGAAAAACCCGCATATCTCTCTCTCTCTCTCTTTCTCTCTCTCTCTCTCTTCCTCTCTCACGCACTCTCCTCCCTCCATCACTGCCTCTGACTTCTGCAGTAAAAGAGGCGGGGCCCTTCTCGGCTCTCATTGGCGAGCCGGGTGTGTTCTCTGTGCCACTATTGGCCGAAAGCCGAGCCGCTGGGCGTCGGTGCTGGCTCACCATTGGTCGGTGAGCCAGGCTGGGGGCGGTCCCGGCTGGTTGCTGGTTTATAACCAGCGGCAGACTGGGGCGTCTCGCTCACTCCCACCGCATCCCACCGACCGGCACTTTTTCTTTCAAAGCCAGCACGGGCGGATTGGTTAGAGGGGAAAACCGCGGCGCTAGTGGAAGAAGACGAACCACCACGCCATCCCCTAACGAAAATAAAACTCAACGGGCGATACTGGTTACCGGCTTTAAAAAAAAAAAAAAAAAAAAAAAAGACTATTTAGTGTCACAACATCACTCCTCGTGTTTTACCGGCCGAATATTACATTGTGTTGTTGTTTTGTGTGCCGGTATCTCTCCGCAGCTCCTCACCGCACAGACAAAAAGACGTTGACTGAGACGGAATCCGTTTCTCTTTGAAAATTACCCGTTTTTTTCTTTTACACGCCCCCCCCACACCAAAAAAAAAAAGGATTTATTTATTTATTTATTTATTTAATTGTTCAACTATAGGGTGTATTTCATTGTGTTCCTGAGACGCAAGCGCCTTCGTCTCATCTGACAACCGCAGCTTCAAAATGGGGGTACGTAAAATGAATTTAATATCTGACAGGTTATATTTATAGTAGTGTTTATATCGGCTATAGAAACGTGTGTATGTATATATATATATTATATATATATATATGTCTGTGTGTGTGGACAGTCTTACTGCGACTTAGTATTCAAACTAGCTGGCAACGTCAAAATTGAACTGCAGACAGTTCACGTGTTTTATAATTACTGCAGTAGTGTATATATAATGCGTCAAATGTGGGCTTGGTTATTATATTTAAAAATGTGGGTGATATCTTAATTATAATACAAAAACGTTTTTTTTTTGTATGTGTGCATTACGTTGTATTTTCATTATTCTAATATTATATATATATATATATATATATATATATATATATATATATATATATATATATATATATATATTAGTAATTTGAATATGATTTGGGTAGCAAAAAGCCGATATGCTTTTATTTTATTTTATAACTTACTGTTTTGTTTACATCCAAGGACACTGCGACACCATGGTGTGCCTTCCCTTCACACCCGGTTCCTGCTCAACGCGTTGGCACAGTGTCGGTGTTTTATTAGAAATCATACGAGAAACCGCGAGTTTGCCTACTAGATTAGCACAGGCTGACCTGACTCAATGGAAAATTGATGAGACAGAGACAGAGAGAGAGCCAACGCAGAGCGGATTAAACAGCCACAAGGAGATATCAGTTATGCTGGCCAGCGTTTAATTGCAGGGAAAGCCGGGTTTGTTTTATTAGAGGTGGATCGGCACTGCGTCAAACCGATGAGCGCACCGCCGATATCTGCGCGTCATTAGCACAGTGAAATCGATAGAGCTGTGCGTGGAAATCAATCATCGATGGTGCATTGAAACTGCGACAAAATACACAGCGTGCTGCAAGCCGGGTCTTTAAAATGGGTGTGCGCATGCATATGGTATTGCCGCTGAGCTAGATGCACAGATCTGTGTATAATGTGATATCATGAACGAAAAGGAGGCAGGAGGGCTGTGTTTATGTAAATACGGTGGGATATTTTGAATGGACAGGATTTGAAGGTCGGCGGGTTCTGAGGTAAAGGTGTGTCGATGGATTTGACTGCGTCAGACGAGATGGAAAATATTATTTATTGATTCTAGAGCCGGAGAGAGAGATTCATAGTTAAATGTAGATATGCAAACACGCATAACTACAGCGTGGATTTTTTGTAGAAATAGGTGAACACGGTCAAGCTAGATCGAATTGCATCTGCAGAGTGGAGCACAAACCGTGATCCTCTCTCTCTCTCTCTCTCTCTCTGCAGCAGCAATGCGATCAGTGGATAATAACACTGCGTCAAATTGCATGGAGGGGCCTGCAGCGCCGCGGTGTATGCAGAAGCATGCGCGGTATGCGTACATGTGTACATGCATGCATGCATGCATACATACGTGCACATAGATTGAGAGAGAGAGGTAATGAATACACGGAGGCTGGATAAAAGCACACTGCAGTGTTAGAGATGGGAGAGTGAAGGGTTTGAATGACTCGAGGGTAACGATTTAGTAACTGGCGATCCTGCTTTACTGAAACAGACTGCAGAGAGAGAGAGAGAGATGGATATATAGATAGAGAGATAGATGCAGATAGATAGATGGATATATAGAGAGAGAGAGATGCATAGATATACAGATGGATATATAGATAGAGAGATAGATGCAGATAGACAGATGGATATATAGATAGATAGAGAGAGAGATGCAGATAGATGGATATATAGAGAGAGAGATGCATAGATAGATAGATGGATATATAGAGAGAGAGAGATGCATAGATATACAGATGGATATATAGATAGAGAGATAGATGCAGATAGATAGATGGATATATATAGAGAGAGAGAGATGCATAGATATACAGATGGATATATAGAGAGAGAGAGAGATGCAGATAGACAGATGGATATATAGAGAGAGAGATGCATAGATATACAGATGGATATATAGATAGAGAGAGATAGACAGATGGATATATATAGACAGAGATAGATAGATGCATATTTAGAGAAATAGCTAGATAGAGAGATGGATATATAGAGAGAGATGGATGCATAGATAGAGAGAGCTAGATGGATCTGTAGCTAGCTAGATGTATAGCTAGACAGACAGGCACTGCAGTATGGTGTTCAGAGGGCAGGGAGGGATGGAGGGATGGAAGATGAGTGCAGAGTAAATGTGAATTGCAGCGAATCTACTGCATCAAAACAGGAGGGGAGGGGGAGAGGGAAGAGGAGAATACAGCCATCTGAAATACCCGTGTGTCAGCATTGTCTGGGTGATCAGGAGGAGATTATATTGGGGTTTAGTGCAGCCGCGGTATTGCAGAGTATCCGAGGGGGGAGGGGAGAGTGTGTGTGTGGGGTGGGGGGTGTCGTGGTGGTCATTGATTCAGTCAAGGTGACCGGGTCATTGCATTTAGGAGTAGCGGGCAGCAGTGTGGAGTAGTGGTTAGGGCTCTGGACTCTTGACCGGAGGGTCGTGGGTTCAATCCCAGGTGGGGGACACTGCTGCTGTACCCTTGAGCAAGGTACTTTACCTAGATTGCTCCAGTAAAAACCCAACTGTATAAATGGGTAATTGTATGTAAAAATAATGTGATATCTTGTAACAATTGTAAGTTGCCCTGGATAAGGGCGTCTGCTAAGAAAGAAATTAATAATAATTTAAAAAAAATAAATAAAAAAGGGATAGAAGTGAAAGAAGGCTGCTGAAGGATGGAGAGTTTGTCCAATGCTGTGCTGTTGCAGTGCGGTCAAGGTGGCATCTTTATAATTAAACTGTCCCTGTTAAATACAAGGGGAGAGGGGATGGGATGGAGGATGGAGAGGGAGAGGGAGAGGGAGAGGAGAGGGGAGAGTTGAGGAAGATGGGATGGAGGATGGAGAGTTGATGGAGAGGGAGATGGGATGGGGGATGGAGAGTTGATGGAGAGGGAGATGGGCTGGAGGAGATGGAGAGGGGATGGAGAGTTGAGCAGGGTCGATGGCATTGCCGCTAAGGTGGCGTGTTCAAAGTGGTGCATTATTAATTAAAAGCAAAGCCAGAGAGGGAGGACAGTGGATGATGGAGAGCGTGGCCGCTGCGCAGTGGATGATGGAGAGCGTGGCCGCTGCGCAGTGGATGATGGAGAGCGTGGCCGCTGCGCAGTGGATGATGCGTGGCGTGGTGGATGAGGGAGAGCGTGGCCGCTGCGCAGTGGATGAGGGAGAGCGTGGCCGCTGCGCAGTGGATGATGGAGAGCGTGGCCGCTGCGCAGTGGATGATGGAGAGCGTGGCCGCTGCGCAGTGGATGATGGAGAGCGTGGGCTGGGCGCAGTGGATGATGTGGATGATGGCGTGGCGCTGCGCAGTGGATGATGGAGAGCGTGGCCGCTGCGCAGTGGATGATGGAGAGCGTGGCCGCTGCGCAGTGGATGATGGAGAGCGTGGCCGCAGCGCAGTGGATGATGGAGAGCGTGGCCGCTGCGCAGTGGATGATGGAGAGCGTGGCGAGCGCAGTGGATGATGGAGCGCCGGGCGCGCGCAGTGGATGATGGAGATGCTGCGCAGTGGATGATGGAGAGCGTGGCCGCTGCGCAGTGGATGATGGAGAGCGTGGCCGCTGCGCAGTGGATGATGGAGAGCGTGGCCGCTGCGCAGTGGATGATGGAGAGCGTGGCCGCTGCGCAGTGGATGATGGAGAGCGTGGCCGCAGCGCAGTGGATGATGGAGCGCAGTGACGATGGAGAGCTGCGCGATGATGGATGATGGAGAGCGTGGCGCTGCGCAGTGGATGGAGAGCGATGATGGATGATGGAGAGCGTGGCGCTGCGCAGTGGATGATGGAGGCGTGGCGTGGCAGCTGGCGCGCGGTGGATGATGGGCGTGGCGCTGCGCAGTGGATGATGGAGAGTGGCGCTGCAGTGGAGTGGATGATGGAGAGCGTGGCGGCGCAGTGGATGATGGAGAGCGTGGCCGCTGCGCAGTGGATGATGGAGAGCGTGGCCGCTGCGCAGTGGATGATGGAGAGCGTGGCCGCTGCGCAGTGGATGATGGAGAGCGTGGCCGCTGCGCAGTGGATGATGGAGAGCGTGGCCGCGGCGCAGTGGATGATGGAGAGCGTGGCGTGCGCAGTGGATGATGGAGAGCGTGGCCGCTGCGCAGTGGATGATGGAGAGCGTGGCCGCAGCGCAGTGGATGATGGAGGCTGCGCGGCTGTGCATTTAGGCAGCTTTGGGGCTTCCCAAGGTGACTGGATTACAGGGCAACGTCACAGAGAGGATTACCGGATTACCCAGGCTGCCTCGGGCCAGGGACTCGGGTGATCATCCCAAGAGCACAGAGACACAGACAGGTCCTGGGTAACGTCAAAAAAAAGAGCACTGCCCAGGGATTCGGAGAGTCATTTTCAGGGCCTCGAAGCCTGCGCAGGGAATACGAATTTGAAAATGTAAAGTGTCTCATTTTTTATAAAAGTGCGCGTGTCGCCTGCGTTCGTTTAGCGTCCCAGTGGCTGCACGCTGACGAGACGAAACGTTTTAAATTCCTTCGCAACGGCGCGATTGCATTTGGGATCGCTGTTACCCCTTCAGGGTTTTTTACTTCCCAACCCAAATATTCGAATCTATATAATTTTATAAGACTTGACAATTCATTAGTATTCTTTTTACTGCTGTGAGAGTGAGCAGGCGGTTTGTATAAGAATCTCTGAGGTATAAAATAACAGCTTCCTCTTTCTTTCTCAAGTCACGTTGCAGACAGCCTGCGGTTGGTGGTTTTGTTTTGTGCGTTGTTGTTGTGTTTTTTTTTCTGTTCTGTTTGCCCTTGCAATCCGACCCGGCAGGCTTGCCAGTACTAATCCTGTGTAATTGCCGCGGTGCCGGCTCAGTGTAACTCTAGCCGGTCGGTGTCTGGTTGATGCTGCATTGTGAGCCAGGGAGGGAGCTCTGATCCTCCGGTTTCATTTCAGCCCCCACTGTCTCCGTGCAGCTGCCTGGCGAGGCTGCGTAGCTATCGAGCACTGCTACATAAAATATGAATGGGGAGGAAAACCAATACCTTCTCTCTCTCTCTCTCTCTTCGACCCTGCATGTAATACACGCACCGAGTAAAACGCTCACAAAATACCTTCAGGTGCGACTGGGGCAGTGCTGGTCCTGCTGCAGCAGCTGAGGCTCTAAGTAGGGTAGCAGGTCATTAATCACTCAGTGGATGAGCGCATGTGTTTGATTGAGGCTTGGTTCAGAAGCACAGGTCACGCCAGCTCAATATTTACGCAGTGCAAGCAGGATGTGTCTCGTGGGTGGCATTGTAAAGCACAGAGAGGTGTGGTAAAGCATAGGGAAGCATTGTAAAGCACAGAGAGGTCTGGTAAAGCATAGGGAAGCATTGTAAAGCACAGAGAGGTCTGGTAAAGCATTGGGAAGCATTGTAAAGCACAGAGAGGTCTGGTAAAGCATAGGGAAGCATTGTAAAGCACAGAGAGGTCTGGTAAAGCATAGGGAAGCATTGTAAAGCACAGAGGTGTCTGATAGAGCATAGGGAAGCATTGTAAAGCACAGAGAGGTCTGGTAGAGCATAGGGAAGCATTGTAAAGCACAGAGAGGTCTGGTAAAGCATAGGGAAGCATTGCAAAGCACAGAGAGGTCTGGTAAAGCATAGGGAAGCATTGTAAAGCACAGAGAGGTCTGGTAAAGCATATGGTAAAAAACAAGGCAAAACCGGGTCAGGTGAATGCATGGGGGGGGGATTTTGTCAGGGTGTTTTATTGAGGGAACTAAAATTAGACACGATCACTGACTGACTCACACACACCATAGTGACTGTTTGCATTCATCTCTTAACCCTGTGCGCGTGTGAGGGTCCTCCCCAGAAACTGTGAACGTAGCCAAATTGTTCCTCTCTCTCGCTCTCTCTCTGTTTTTTCTTCCTTCTCCTCCTTTTATATACCTCTTCCCTAGTTCCCTTCTCTCTCTCCCTCCTTCCCTCTTTCTTTCCAGGTCAGTTCATTCATCATGACACATTTTTCCAGCCTTCCTGTCTCTCACCCACTGTGTGAATCAATGGATTAGCTTTACTGGTCAAAAAAGTCACACAAGCTTCTCAAAGCCCGAGAAAACCTCCTGTGCTTTCACTAGGGGGGATTTTATGAGGGTTAGCTTACCATGGTTTGTTTTTTAATATGCTTTACCAGACCTCTCTGTGCTTTCCAATGCTTCCCTATGCTTTACCAGACCTCTCTGTGCTTTCCAATGCTTCCCTATGCTTTACCAGATCTCTCTGTGCTTTACAATGCTTCCCTATGCTTTACCAGACCTCTCTGTGCTTTACAATGCTTCCCTATGCTTTACCAGACCTCTCTGTGCTTTACAATGCTTCTCTGTGCTTTACCAGACCTCTCTGTGCTTTACAATGCTTCCCTATGCTTTACCAGACCTCTCTATTAGGGTATAAAACACTTCCATGCTTGAAAAAAGATCAGATTGCTGTGTTAAGAATATGCGTGCGTGTGTGTGTGGTGCTTCCAAAACGCTGACATCGTTTTAACTTCCTCTTTCAAACAAAGAGACAGGAAGTGGAGTCAGGTGGGTTTGTTAGCATGTGCTTGGGTGTGTGCGACCTGCATTGCAAAATAAAACCCGAACAACGAGAACAGAGAGAAAAATAAAACCACAGCACAGTGTCGCAATACCTAGCAGGGCCATGTGGAAACCTGCGTAGTGTTGCGATCTCACAGAATCACAGCGTGCTGTGTGATTCCAGGAGAGGAAGGCACAGGGTAGCGCGTGATCGGAGAATTCAACGACCACCCGAGGGGGGGGGAGGGGGTGCTACATAAACCCACGAAGCTGGGCATTAAAGTTTCACACACACTGACCCACCGCGCTCTCGCTCTCTCAGTGTAACTCTAGCCGGTCGGTGTCTGCTTGATGCTGCGTTGTGAGCCAGGGAGGGAGCTCTGATCCTCCGGTTTCGTTTCAGCCCCCACTGTCTCCGTGCAGCTGCCTGGCGAGGCTGCGTAGCTATCGAGCACTGCTACGTAAAATATGAATGAGGAGGAAAACCAATACTTCTCTCTCTCTCTCTCCCTCCCCCCTCTCTGTGTTTCTCTCTCCCTCCCTCTCCCTCTCTGACTTTCTCTCTGTCTCTCCCCCTCTCTCTTTTTCTCCTTCCCCATCTTTCTGTCTCTGTCTTGTTCTCTTTTCTCTCTCTTTTCTCTCTTGCTCTCTTCCCCTCTATCTCTCTCTCTGTCTGTCTGTCTCTCTCCCCCCTCTCTTTCTCGTTTTCTCTCTTGCTCTCTTCCCCCTCTATCTTTTTCTCTCTTGCTCTCTCCTCCCCTCTTTCTTTTTCTCTCTCTCTCTTTCTCTCTTGCTCTCCCCCCTCTCTCTCTATCTCCAGTGAGCCAGTTTTTTTTTGTTTTGTTTTTCCTGGTTGTGAAGCGAGTGAGAGGAGACGGCCGCTCTGTGAGGTGGGTGTGGAGTTCCTCTCAGTTTGGCCTGCGCTCGCGCTGGCCGGGGTCGCGCCCTGCTGCTGTGGTGTTAACGAGCGGGGGGGGAGAAAGCTGGCATCCCACTCCACAACGAAGCGGTCAGTGGCTGACTGGTCATGAGTGGGCTTTAAACATTGTGTAGAGCCACCATATTGAGGCCCTGGAGATAAAGTGTTACATTTGTCCCGATTAAATGAATCCAAATAATTAGACTGATTAGAAGCAATGGAGAACTCGGGGTGGGACGAAAGCCAGAAGCTGCCGGGGCCCCCCCTCCAGGAGCTGAGTTTGACCCCCCTGCCCTGGCTGACCTGGCTCGAGCTGCTGTCTCCGCTCCTCGGACCCCTGCGTGCGAGGAGTCCGGGTGAGGCGCTCTGGGTGTTCAGCTAACGGGTGAACGAGTCTGTGAATTAATTCCCAGGCTGTGTCGCAGGATCCATGACTCTGGCGGCTGTGTCACTGACGAGGTCAAGTCCAGATTCAATCTGCAGCGGGAAAGACCAGAGCCGTCCACCTAGCCCCCCAGATTGGAACCCAGGCCTCTGAAAGGAGCATCAACATGAACTAGCGCCACCTAGCCCCCAGATTGGAACCCAGGCCCCAGAGGAAGGTGAAAGGCCCCTAGCCCCCCAGATTGGAACCCAGGCCTCCAGAGGAAGGTGAAAGGCTGGTCTAGTGCATTAACATGAACCCGCTAGCGCCACCTAGCCCCCCAGATTGGAACCCAGGCCTCCAGAGGAAGGTGAAAGGCTGGTCTAGTGCATTAACATGAACCCAGATTGAAAGCAGGCCACCTAGCCCCCAGATTGGAACCCAGGCCTCCAGAGGAAGGTGAAAGGCTGGTCTAGTGCATTAACATGAACCGCTAGCGCCACCTAGCCCCCAGATTGGAACCCAGGCCTCCAGAGGAAGGTGAAAGGCTGGTCTAGTGCATTAACATGAACCGCTTAGCGCCACCTAGCCCCTCAGATTGGAACCCAGGCCTCCAGAGGAAGGTGAAAGGCTGGTCTAGTGCATTAACATGAACCCGCTAGCGCCACCTAGCCCCCCAGATTGGAACCCAGGACCCCAGAGGAAGGTGAAAGGCTGGTCTAGTGCATTAACATGAACCCGCTAGCGCCACCTAGCCCCCCAGATTGGAACCCAGGCCTCCAGAGGAAGGTGAAAGGCTGGTCTAGTGCATTAACATGAACCCGCTAGCGCCACCTAGCCCCCCAGATTGGAACCTACTGTGTTTTACTGGGGCAGTGTAATGGTGCAGGGCTGATAACTGGTGTAGTGTTGCTGTGCTCAGCGGTGTGACTTTGCGGAGGGTGGCTCAAGGTGACGCGCTGCGGCGGCTGCATTGAACACAGCTGCAGTGCGGAGTGAGAGAGAGAGAGAGAGAGAGAGATCGCCGAGCTGAGCTGAGCGTCCAGCAGCGCAGTGTAGGACTGCAGAGCCAGCACTGTGTACATGAGAAGCCAGTGTGTCTGAACGTAGCATCTGTAAAGAATTTCTCTTCTCTGCAGTTTCATAGGTTGTTTTTGCTCGGGTTTATTTTTTTTCTCCATCCCTTTCTCTCCTTCAGTCTCTCCCTCCCTTCCCTCTCTTTTGTCTCAAATCTGCCTTTACCTGGCTTTGAGCTGGTCTAGGCAACCTCTATCTCGTTCTCCTCGTTTTTTTGTCTCTTTCCTTTTTTCTTTCCACCTCTTTCCCCACATCCTCTCTCCTCCCTTTCCATGTATCTCTCTTTCCCTCTCCTCCATTTTCACCCTCCTGTCTTTCCTCCTTCCCTCTTCTCCCCCACCTCTCTTTCTTTCTCTCTCTCTCTCTCTCTCTCTCTGCAGTGCTGGCAGTTTGCCATTGAGCAGTGGGTGTGAAATTGCTGCAGGAGAGAGGGGAGGGACGCGCACACACACGCACACACCTGCTCTCCTCTCCTAGTGCTGGGATTATTCGTGCTGCAGTCAATTGACATGCACACCGTCCACCCACACCCCGACCAAACAAAACACGACCGTGCTTCAGAGCAGCAGAGATCCGCGCCAAATAGGAGTGTGTAATCTTATAAGCAGTGAGTTCTGACTTTCCCTGCTGTTGGAACAGCGCTGTGGCATCGCTGGGAAAGGGGGGAGCGGCGCAGGCTTGCCTCTGTGTGCCCCGACCCGTCCTGAGACGAATCGTGCTTTTAAAATCTTATTTATTTTTTTAATAAAGCCTTAGAAAGTTTCTGTGGTCATTGTGTTTCTCTCGCCGCGTCGCGGGCTGAACTGTCTCGTTCCTCGGGGTGGAATCCCGTTGCTCTTTTAAATCCTCGCAACAGCTCCCCCCACCCCCCCTCGTGGGTTCAGCAGGGAACTGCGCCACACGCTGCACTGTACCCAGTTAAACCCCTGATGTCAGATATGTCCCTCGTTTTTATTGTCTGTCGCTTAAAATAGTTCATTTCAGAACTAATATTGCACTTCATTGTGAATTCAGCAGAATTAATGAGAGCAAAACAGCAGAGTTTATTTTAATAAGAGTCAAGCAGACCAGCGTTTGGGCTCTAGCGACTTCATCAGTGTGATTGAAACTAGAAGAGACCGAGTCAAGCAGACCAGCGTTTGGGCTCTAGCGCCTCATCAGTGTGATTGAAACTAGAAGAGACAGAGTCAAGCAGACCAGCGTTTGGGCTCTAGTGCCTTCATCAGTGTGATTGAAACTAGAAGAGACGGAGTCAAGCAGACCAGCGTTTGGGCTCTAGCGCCTTCATCAGTGTGATTGAAACTAGAAGAGACCGAGTCAAGCAGACCAGCGTTTGGGCTCTAGTGCCTTCATCAGTGTGATTGAAACTAGAAGAGACCGAGTCAAGCAGACCAGCGTTTGGGCTCTAGCGCCTTCATCAGTGTGATTGAAACTAGAAGAGACCGAGTCAAGCAGACCAGCGTTTGGGCTCCGGTGCCTTCGACTTTGTGCAATGTAATAACTGTAGCACTGCTAGTTAGGAACCTTGTGTAACAGACTGTCTTTGTTTCCCTCCCGGCAGTACGGACGGTCGGACAGCTACCGCGTGGCCACCACGCAGGAGGACAAAGATGGCAAGGGCTCCCCCAAGAAGGGCAAGGGCAAGGGCAAGGACCTGGACGATCTGAAGAAGGAAGTGCCCCTGGTGAGTCACCCCTGAGCTTCACAAACTACAGCTCCCAGCGTGCACCGGGGCTAGCACTACAGCTCCCAGCGTGCACCGGGGCTAGCACTACAGCTCCCAGCGTGTTTTATTTATTTTGAATATTTAAAATGCAGTCCAGTCCATCTGTTGTGTCGATGAACCGAATTGATTTATTTCTCTCTCGCTCTCTCCTCTCTGTTGTTCAGACGGAGCATAAGATGTCTGTGGAGGAATGCTGCCGCAAGTTCAACACAGACGTGGTGCAGGTGAGTGGAGGGGAGGGGCTCTGCGCGAGCATAGGGGAGGGGCTCTGCTCGAGGGGAGGGGGCTCTGCTCGAGGGGCGGCGGTGCTCTGCTCGAGGGGCGGGGGCTCTGCTCGAGGGGCGGGGCTCTGCTCGAGGGGCGGGGGCTCTGCTCGAGGGGTGGGGCTCTGCGGGAGGGGCGGGGCTCTGGTCGCTCGAGGGTCTGACTCTGTTTCAGTGTGTGTTTCAGTGTCTGTGTCTCGTAGTTAACCCCTCGCTCCCCCCCCCTCTCTCTCTCTCTCTCCCTCTCCCTCAGGGTCTGACTCTGGCGAAGGCTGCCGAGTTCCTGGTGCGGGACGGCCCCAACGCGCTCACCCCCCCTCCCACCACCCCGGAGTGGGTGAAGTTCTGCAGGCAGCTGTTCGGAGGATTCTCCATCCTGCTGTGGACCGGAGCCTTGCTCTGCTTCCTTGCGTACGGAATCCAGGCCGGCATGGAGGACGACCCCGCGGGAGACAATGTGAGTGCGCCAGAGCCGCTGTCCCCCCCAGGAACGAGGAACCCGTGTGCTGAAAATCAGAGGGACCCTTATAAAAACGATTCCCATGAGTAACAGCACCCCACAGTGTAGTGAAGCATTGTAAAGCACAGAGAGGTCTGGTAAAGCATAGGGAAGCATTGTAAAGCACAGAGAGGTCTGGTAAAGCATAGGGAAGCATTGCAAAGCACAGAGAGGTCTGGTAAAGCATAGGGAAGCATTGTAAAGCACAGAGAGGTCTGGTAAAGCATAGGGAAGCATTGTAAAGCACAGAGGGGTCTGGTAAAAGCATAGGAAGCATTGTAAAAGCACAGAGAGGTCTGGTAAAGCATAGGGAAGCATTGCAAAGCACAGAGAGGTCTGGTAAAGCATAGGGAAGCATTGCAAAGCACAGAGAGGTCTGGTAAAGCATAGGGAAGCATTGCAAAGCACAGAGAGGTCTGGTAAAGCATAGGGAAGCATTGTAAAGCACAGAGAGGTCTGGTAAAGCATAGGGAAGCATTGTAAAGCACAGAGAGGTCTGGTAAAGCATAGGGAAGCATTGTAAAGCACAGAGGTGTGGTAAAGCATAGGGAAGCATTGTAAAGCACAGAGAGGTCTGGTAAAGCAGACGGGAAGCATTGTAAAGCACAGAGAGGTCTGGTAAAGCATAGGGAAGCATTGTAAAGCACAGAGGTCTGGTAAAGCATAGGGAAGCATTGTAAAGCACAGAGGTATAATTTTACAAATAATGATGATAGTCGTAAATATTGCTGACCGTACCCACGCAGGAGTGCGTGTGACGTGTGACCTGTGACCCTCACGCTTTGCCCTTTGCTCCTCTGCCAGCTGTACCTGGGGATCGTGCTGTCAGCTGTGGTCATCATCACCGGCTGCTTCTCCTACTACCAGGAGGCCAAGAGCTCCAAGATCATGGAGTCCTTCAAGAACATGGTGCCCCAGGTGAGAACCATAGAACACAGCCCTGTGCCAACTGCGAGACCCCGCGCCTGCACCAGTGAGCCGGCCACAGGTTCAAACAGTGTGGCAGCGAAGAGGTTAATGTTAACGGTACACCAGCGGTAATGGAGTTTTATTAGAATCGTAGAACACAGCTAGGGGGGCCAAACGTTTTGCATCAGCCTCTACAGAATTAACTAATGTTGCTTCGTAAAGTTGAATGAAAGCTGATGGAATAACGTCACGTTAACTTATTGAATCACACGCCGTCGCTTTGTAGTTTTCCCCGTACACTACTTAACAGAAAAAACCCGACAACAAATAGAAAAATTTAACATTTCGAAATCTAATCATGAAATACTGCTGGACTGCTTCCTGACCCTAGACTTTATATAAGATATCGTTGTTTCTTTGATTAAAATGATGTCAAAGATCTAAATTATGTTCACATAGTATTTATGCCTCAATCCTAAAATTCTAGGTGATGCTAAATGTTTGGACACAGCTGTAACTGTAAAGGGATTTTACTGAGAGAATCCTAGAACGCAGCTGTGAAGACGCTGTGTCACACAAGGTGCTGTGTTGATTTTACTGAGGGAATCCTAGAACGCAGCTGTGAAGACGCTGTGTCACACAAGGTGCTGTGTTGATTTTACTGAGGGAATCCTAGAACGCAGCTGTGAAGACGCTGTGTCACACAAGGTGCTGTGTTGATTTTACTGAGGGAATCCTAGAACGCAGCTGTGAAGACGCTGTGTCACACAAGGTGCTGTGTTGATTTTACTGAGGGAATCCTAGAACGCAGCTGTGAAGACGCTGTGTCACACAAGGTGCTGTGTTGATTTTACTGAGGGAATCCTAGAACGCAGCTGTGAAGACGCTGTGTCACACAAGGTGCTGTGTTGATTTTACTGAGGGAATTTTAGCTGTGAAGATGGTGAAGGTGCTGTGTTGATTTTACTGAGGGAATCCTAGAACGCAGCTGTGAAGATGCTGTGTCACACAAGGTGCTGTGTGTTACTGCCATGGCCAGAGGGTTGACCTCATTGCGAGCGCTTCTTGAATCTCTGCAGCAAGCCCTGGTGATCCGCGAGGGAGAGAAGCTGCAGATCAACGCTGAGGAGGTGGTGGCTGGAGACCTGGTGGAGGTGAAGGGGGGGGACAGGATCCCTGCCGACCTCAGGATCGTCTCCGCACACGGCTGCAAGGTACCCGGGCGAGCATGCACACACGCAGAGAGACACACGCACACGCACAGACACACACGCAGAGAGACACAGACACACACACACACAGAGAGACATGCACGCACACGCATGCACACAGAGACGCACGCAGAGAGACAGACACACACACACACACAGAGGCAGGCAGGCAGACCTACAGGATATATAGGCAGGCATGCAAGACAGACAGACACACACACATACATACATACACACATACATACATACATACATACATACACACACACACACACACACACACACACACACACACAGACACACACACACACACACACACACACAGACTAGATAGACAGGTCAGACATCTACAAAACTTTTTTGTCTAATTGACCCCCCCCACTCCCCCTACCCCCCCTTCTGTCCCTCCTTGCTCTCTCTCCTGATAGGTGGATAACTCCTCCCTGACTGGTGAATCAGAGCCCCAGACCCGATCACCTGACTGTACCCATGACAACCCCCTGGAAACGAGGAACATCGCCTTCTTCTCCACCAACTGTGTGGAAGGTGAGTCGCAGGGAGATGCAGCTTCTGTATAGCGCGGGAGGATACTGATACTGTGAAACCCTGCTTAACGTTCCCCTCACCCTTCGAAAAGTGTAACACAGTGAATCTACACAGGAATCTCGGTGCTTTACAATGCTTCCCTATGCTTTACCATACCTCTCTGTGCTTTACAATGCTTCCCTATACTTTACCAGACCTCTCTGTGCTTTACAATGCTTCCCTATGCTTTACCAGACCTCTCTGTGCTTTACAATGCTTCCCTATGCTTTACCAGACCTCTCTGTGCTTTACAATGCTTCCCTATCCTTTACCACACCTCTCTGTGCTTTACAGTGGTTGCCTGTGCTTTACCATGCTTTCACTGTCCTTGATTACACTATGATCAGTGCTGCCCGTTTCAATAGCTGACTCTGCATTTAGTTCAGTGTTTTGTGTTTTTCGGTTCTTCACTCTCTCACTCCTCTCTCTCCCCTCCCTCCCTCTCTCTCTCAGGCACGGCCCGTGGTATCGTGGTTTGCACGGGAGACCGCACGGTGATGGGCCGCATCGCCACTCTCACCTCGGGGCTGGATTCGGGCAAGACCCCCATCGCCAAGGAGATCGAGCACTTCATCCACATCATCACGGGTGTGGCCGTGTTCCTGGGCATCTCCTTCTTCATCCTGTCCATCGTGCTGGGCTACAGCTGGCTGGAGGCCGTCATTTTCCTCATCGGCATCATCGTGGCCAACGTGCCAGAGGGGCTGCTGGCTACTGTCACTGTGAGCGGCTGAGTCTCTCTGTACCCCTCCCTCTCCCTCTCTCCTTCCCTCTCTCCCACCATCAGTTTGAACGACTGAGTCTCTCTGTACCCCTCCCTCTCTCCTCCCTCTCTCTCCCTCTCCTTCCCTCTCCCTCTCTCCTTCCCTCTCCCCCACCATCAGTTTGAGCGACTGAGTCTCTCTGTACCCCTCCCTCTCCCTCTCTCTCCCTCTCTCCTTCCCTCTCCCCCACCATCAGTTTGAGCGACTGAGTCTCTCTGTACCCCTCCCTCTCCTTCCCTCTCCCTCTCTCTCCCTCTCTCCTTCCCTTTCCCCCACCATCAGTGTGAGCGGCTGAGTCTCTCCCTCTCTCTCCCTCTCTCTCACTCTCTCTCCCTCTCTCCTTCCCTCTCCCTCACCATCAGTGTGAGCGACTGAGTCTCTCTGTACCCCTCCCTCTCCCTCTCCCTCTCTCCTTCCCTCTCCCCCACCATCACTGTGGGCGGCTGAGTCTCTCTGTACCCCTCTCCTTCCCTCTCCCTCTCTCCCTCTCTCCTTCCCTCTCCCCCACCATCAGTGTGAGCGACTGAATCTCTCTGTATCCCTCCCTCTCCTTCCCTCTCTCCCTCTCTCCCCCACCATCACTGATTGACTGAGTCTCTCTGTACCCCTCCCTCTCCCTCTCCATCACTGTGATTGACTGAGTCTCTCTGTACCCCTCCCTCTCCCTCTCCCTCTCCATCACTGTGATTGACTGAGTCTCTCTGTACTCCTCCCTCTCCCTCTCCCTCTCCATCACTGTGAGCGGCTGAGTCTCTCTGTACCCCTCCCTCTCCCCCCAGTCACGTCGATCGGAGGTCTTTTTGAACGCTTCCTCTCTCTCCCCTCTGCAGGTGTGTCTGACCCTCACTGCTAAGCGCATGGCTCGCAAGAACTGCCTGGTGAAGAACCTGGAGGCCGTGGAGACGCTGGGGTCCACGTCCACCATCTGCTCCGACAAGACAGGCACCCTCACCCAGAACAGGATGACCGTGGCTCACATGTGGTTCGACAACCAGATCCACGAGGCAGACACCACGGAGGACCAGTCCGGTAAACTGGGAGACTGGGAGAGGGGGAGTGGCTAGGGCGGTCGCACAGTTTGGTTTTGCATCCCTTGCATTTGCAGTCCAAGATCTCCCTGAGAGAATTGTAAAGTTTACAGCGCTCTGAGAGAATTGTAAAGCTTGCACTTCTGTGTGAGAACTGTAAAGTTTACACCTGTGCAAGACATTGCTGTGAAGGATATTGTACACCTCTTGAAGAATTATCACAAAGGGTAGTTTTTTGGATGATCTGTTCTGAGAAACACTAAAAAAAACAAAAATTCAACGACAAACTTTTTGACAAGAAGTCTTTCGGTGTCCAACATCGGAAGACATGGGGAACGGCGTCTAGTCGAAACATCAGTCGTTTGAATTTGTTTCTTTTTAGCGTTTCTAAATCAAGCCCTGTTGAGTGATTAACAGTCCCCCGTCCCCCCCCCAGGCGCCTCGTTTGATAAGAGCTCCGCGACCTGGGTGGCCCTGTCTCGCGTGGCGGCCCTGTGCAACCGCGCCGTGTTCAAGGGGGGTCAGGACGGGCTGCCCATCCTGAAGAGGGACGTGGCGGGGGACGCCTCCGAGTCGGCCCTGCTCAAGTGCATCGAGCTGTCCTGCGGATCCGTGAAACTCATGAGGGAGAAGAACAAGAAGGTGGCTGAGATCCCCTTCAACTCTACCAACAAGTACCAGGTGAGAGAGAGACACAGCGAGACTCACTCACACACACACTGAGACACACGCTGAAGAACAAGAAGGTGGCTGAGATCCCCTTCGACTCTACCAACAAGTACCAGGTGAGAGAGACACAGCGAGACTCACTCACACACACACTGAGACACACGCTGAACAACAAGAAGGTGGCTGAGATCCCCTTCAACTCTACCAACAAGTACCAGGTGAGAGAGAGACACAGCGAGACTCACTCACACACACACTGAGACACACGCTGAAGAACAAGAAGGTGGCTGAGATCCCCTTCAACTCTACCAACAGCTCACTGGGTTTTTCGCAGTGTGTTTTGACGTCCTGTTTCTCTCCCCTCTCCTCTCCTCCCTCCCCAGCTCTCGGTCCACGAGACGGAGGATGTGAATGATAACCGCTACCTGCTGGTGATGAAGGGAGCTCCGGAGCGCATCCTGGACCGCTGCTCCACCATCCTGGTGCAGGGCAAGGAGCAGCCCATGGACGAGGAGATGAAGGAGGCTTTCCAGAACGCTTACCTGGAGCTGGGCGGGCTGGGGGAGAGGGTGCTGGGTGAGCGAGGGGGCTGAGAGAGAGGAGGGGAGGGTATTGTGTGTATTCTGTGGTGATGGGGTCTTGTTTTGTATTGAATCGGGTTGAATTGAATCCCCTCCCCTCCCTGCAGGTTTCTGTCACCTGCTGATGGCTGAGGACCAGTACCCCAAGGGCTTCGCCTTCGACTGCGATGACGTTAACTTCCAGACCGATAACATGTGCTTCGTGGGGCTCATGTCCATGATCGACCCCCCCCAGGGCCGCCGTGCCCGACGCCGTGGGCAAGTGCCGCTCCGCCGGCATCAAAGTCATCATGGTGACCGGAGACCACCCCATCACAGCCAAGGCCATCGCCAAGGGGGTGGGCATTATCTCCGAGGGCAACGAGACCGTGGAGGACATAGCTGCCAGGCTCAATATACCTGTGAGCCAGGTCAACCCCAGGTGAGGCACAGAGACTCCCACACACACACACCTGTGTAGACACACACACACACACACACCTGTGTAGACTCACACACACCTGTGTAGAGACTCACACACACACACCTGTGTAGACACACACACACACACACACACACACACACACACACCTGTGTAGAGACTCACACTCACACACCTGTGTAGACTCACACACACCTGTGTAGACTCTCACACACACACCTGTGTAGACACACACACACACACACACCTGTGTAGAGACTCACACTCACACACTCACTCACACACTCACACACACCTGTGTAGACTCACACACTCACACACACACCTGTGTAGACTCACACACACACACCTGTGCAGACTCTCACACACACACACACACACACCTGTGCAGAGACTCACACACACACACACACACCTGTGCAGACACACACACACACACCTGTGCAGACTCACACACACACACACACACACCTGTGCAGAGACTCACACACACACACACACCTGTGCAGAGACTCACACACACACACACCTGTGCAGACTCACACACACACACACCTGTGCAGACTCACACACACACACACACCTGTGTAGGCTCACACATACCTGTATAGAGACCCCGTGCCTGTGGTGACCCTGCCCCTCCCCTCTCAGAGACGCCAAGGCCTGTGTGATGCACGGCACAGACCTGAAGGAGCTGTCTCAGGAGCAGATCGACGACGTGCTGAGGAACCACACGGAGATCGTGTTCGCCAGGACCTCCCCCCAGCAGAAACTCATCATCGTGGAGGGCTGCCAGCGACAGGTGAGGCTCTCGCACGCTCACTCGCTCGCTCGCTCTCCCTGACTCTCACTCCCTGACTCTCACTCCCTGACTCTCACTCCCTGACTCTCTCTCTCACTCTCTCTCTCCTCTCAGGGTGCTATCGTTGCTGTGACGGGTGACGGAGTGAACGACTCTCCCGCCCTGAAGAAAGCCGACATTGGCGTTGCCATGGGGATCGCGGGTTCCGATGTGTCCAAGCAGGCCGCCGACATGATCCTATTGGACGACAACTTCGCCTCCATCGTCACAGGAGTGGAGGAAGGTGAGACGCCCCGAACTGCCCCCTCCCGAAAATTCCCTCTGCCTCTCTCTGCCCCCCCTCCCGTCTCTCCCTCTCTCTCTTTATTTCCATGGCAAGTCATACAAGCACTGCCAAAGTTAATGTACAGAAGTATCTAATATATCTCTCTCTCTCTCTCTCTCTCCGTCTCTCTCTCCATCTCCCCGCAGGTCGTCTGATCTTTGACAATCTGAAGAAGTCCATTGCGTACACCCTGACCAGCAACATCCCTGAGATCACCCCCTTCCTGCTCTTCATCATGGCCAACATCCCGCTGCCCCTGGGCACCATCACCATCCTGTGCATCGACCTGGGCACCGACATGGTGAGAGAGGGGCTGCAGCAACAGCACAGTACAGTACAGTGCAATTCAGTACAGTACAATACAATACAATACAGTACAGTACAGCTACAGTCCCAGATACCTGCAATGCAGCTACGATCAGGGCTGAATTGAGATACCCTCTGTGTTTCAGGTCCCTGCGATCTCATTGGCTTACGAAGCAGCCGAGAGTGACATCATGAAGAGACAGCCCAGGAACCCCCGAACTGACAAGCTGGTGAACGAGAGGCTGATAAGCATTTCTTATGGACAGATAGGTAGAGAGCTGCAGTACAGCTGCAAGACAGGCTGACACTGCCTCCTCTGTGTGTGTGTGTGTGTGTGTGTGTGTGACACTGCCTGCCTCGCTCTGTGTCTCACACTGTCTCTCTCTCTGTGTGTCTCACACTGTCTCTCTCTCTGTGTGTGTCTTACACTGTCTCCTGTCTCTGTGTGTCTCACACTGCCTGCCTCTCTGTGTGTGTCTTACACTGTCTCCTGTCTCTGTGTGTGTCTTACACTGTCTCTGTCTCACACTGCCTCCTCTCTGTGTGTCTCTCACACTGTCTCTCTCTCTCTGTCTCACACTGCCTCCTCTCTGTGTGTGTCTCACACTGTCTCTGTGTGTCTCTCACACTGTCTCTGTGTGTGTCTCTCTCTCTCTCTCTCTCTGTGTCTCACACTGCCTCCTCTCTGTGTGTGTCTCACACTGTCTCTGTGTGTGTCTCACACTGTCTCTGTGTGTGTCTCTCTCTCTCTCTCTCTCTCTGTGTCTCACACTGCCTCCTCTCTGTGTGTGTCTCACACTGTCTCTGTGTGTGTGTCTCACACTGTCTCCTCTCTGTGTGTGTCTCACACTGTCTCCTGTCTCTGCAGGAATGATCCAGGCTCTGGGCGGGTTCTTCAGCTACTTTGTGATCCTGGCTGAGAACGGCTTCCTGCCGTCCAGGCTGGTGGGCATCCGACTGAACTGGGACGACCGGGCCAACAACGACCTGGAGGACAGCTACGGGCAGCAGTGGGTAAGTGAGGCCCTCCCCTCCCCTCCCCTCCCCTCCTCGGGGGCCCAGGGCTGTGCTAACCCTCTCTCTCCCTCCTCAGACCTATGAGCAGAGGAAGATCGTGGAGTTCACGTGTCACACTGCATTCTTCGTCAGCATCGTGGTGGTGCAGTGGGCTGACGTCATCATCTGCAAAACCAGGAGGAACTCCGTCTTCCAGCAGGGCATGAGGTGAGGCTGTCTGTCTGTTTCTGTGTCTGTCTGTCTCTCTGTGTGTGTGTCTGTCTCTGTGTGTGTGTGTGTGTGTGTGTGTGTGTGTCTGTCTCTGTGTGTCTGTGTGTGTGTGTTTGTCTGTGTCCAACAGAGATTAAAGTCTGTCTCTCTCTCTCTCTCTCTCTCTCTCTCTCTCTCTCCAGGAATAAGATTCTGATTTTTGGCTTGTTTGAGGAGACTGCCCTGGCTGCCTTCCTCTCATACTGTCCCGGGATGGACGTCGCCCTCCGAATGTATCCCCTCAAGTGAGTACCCTCCCAAAAAAACACTTTACAGAGTTTCAGATCCCTTTTATTGGGAGTTCAACTAAAAATCATTCTAACCTCTCCCCTCCCCTCTCCTCTCCCCTCCCCCCCCTCCAGGCCCAGTTGGTGGTTCTGTGCTTTCCCTTACAGCTTCCTGATCTTCGTTTACGATGAAGTCCGTAAACTCATTCTGCGCAGAAACCCTGGAGGTAAAATCTCACCAGCGTCTGTCTGCCTGTCTGTCTATCTAACTGTCTGTCTGTATCTACGATCCATCTCCTGGCTGTGTCTGTCTGTCTGACTCTTGGACAGATACAGGCAGGCAGTACATGACTTTTTGATTGCCTCAGTGTTCTCTGTGTATGTAGAGTCTGTTTGTCTGACCTACATTGCTGTACGTCGATTGTGCATCTACAGTTTCAGACAGACGGTTTCCAGACAGTTTAATTTTTTTTTCATTTGTGGCTGTAATGGAAATACTGACCTCTCTCTCTCTCTCTCTCTCTCTCTCTCTCTCTCTCTCTCTCTCTCTCTCTCTCTCTGCAGGCTGGGTCGAAAGGGAAACCTATTATTAAACTATTACCTGCCCCCTCTTTCAATACACCAGAACCCCACCCCACCCATCATATCAGAACGCTCAACACAAACACAAAGAAATCGACAGCGACGAGAAAACCGGGCCTCTGTCTCTCTCTCTGAGCCCAACTTTGTCTTTTTTTCTTTAAAACATGTTTTTTTAATTTTAAAGTCATGTTTCAGAAATGTAACACGAATTATTATTGCTGTGGTTTATTATTGGCACTGCTATTTATTAGGATTTGAATGTGTTTTTTTTCTAATATTGTATGTTTTGTTTTTAAAAGTTGACAACGGGCTGTTTTTTGGGATGGTATCAATATTGCCCACGCTGTTGCAATACGGCCCGTTTAAATATTATCCCAGTCGCATGCGGCTTTCTGTCTCGTCTTTCTACTTCAGTCATGACCATGTTGGTTGTAATCTGAACCACGCGTTATTCAATATATGGACTGGGCTGGGTCCATACTGGGGTCACACTAGCTTCAATAGCGGACCAGCTTTCTTATCCTATAGAAGGAATATCCAGCCCATTCGTAATTCTACAGTGCTAGCGCGGGGCTGAGACGAGACACACTGGGTTGTGAGTGGACCAGACTCCTTTTTATACTGGTCTTTGTTACATTAACTTATATTATACTGGTTCTTGGTCCTGGGATAACGGTTTTGAATTACTTTTTAATAAAACAGGAAAAAAAATATATATATATAATTTCAGACAAAAACATACACGAGAACATTACGAAGCATGCCAGAGAAAGCAGGATCGAGAGAGAGATAGACTGCGGTTTCAAGTACCAGCGACTTCCCCCTGAGCATCTACTTCCTGTTCTGTATCGGTCCTTTAATTTGCTCCCCCCTTGTAGCTACTGTTCCCTCTAGTCTGTGTGAAAGCCCTCCCCCCGTCCCGAATTCATCTCAAAGCTATGTTATACACAGTCTTGTCAGTACAGGGAAACATAACGGTACATTATATATATATATATATATAATAGGGAGAAAAACAAAACGGGAGGGTGTTACACTGATCATCCTCCCCACTGCAACTACAGGGGCGGAGGTGGAGAGTTTGTTTTTATGGTTTTCTGGGGTGGGGGGGGTATTTTTCGGGCAGTTTTTTTTTTTTTTTTTTTTTTGGGGGGTCCATGTTGCTCTCGCCCTTGTTACTGACAGTACATGACAATTTAATTTTCTTCTTAAGTGTGTGTGTGAGTGTAAAAATAAAAACTAGTAAAATTCAAATGTGTTGCAATGTTGTCGGTCCGTTTACCCAATCTCCCTATCCACCCCGAGCCGAGTCCGTTTGTGTGTCCTAGGTTACATTCTTTCTGTTCAAATGAAATAGAAAAATACTTCTCTTTTCTTCAGAACTGCCGTTTTAAGACGTACAAAAAACAAACTGAATTATATAAATTGGGGAAGAGGGGAGGGGACGTTTGTGTGTGAACTACAAAAAAATAAACCCAACAGAAATAAAACCAATTTCAAAATAAATCAACGTGAAATAAAAATAAAAAAAAGTCTAGACACTTTAATACAACCGACAAACGAGTCTGACTGATTATTGCGCTGTTAGTGTGTGTGCGTGAGTGTATTCCACTGTGTTAGTGTGTGTGTGCATGCATGTATTCCAGTGTGTCAGTTTGTGTGTGTGTGTGTTGTGTTCAGCAGTGTGTGCCAGTCAGTGTTTGCGTCTGTCTGTTTGTGAATTTCAGTGTCTTTCAGATTCTGTGGTTGTGTGTGTCACTACCTCTCCCGCACTATATGCGTCAGTCCCGGGGTACCGAGGACTTGTTGGGGAGTCTCGCGTTTCACAAATTAAACTGGACTCCTCTCCTCCTGTGCAATGCACCACTTCCCCTGTAGTCAGCACTGATCTGCAGGCAGTTGCTGCTACATGTGTGTGAGACGGTGTGTCAGAGTGGCACACTGTGTGTGTCTCAGTGTGTGTGTGTGTGTGAGAGAGTGCTGCTCAGCTTTACTGCAGGGGAGGGGTCTGCACGGTCATTTCCATGGCTACAGGGGGACAGGAAGCTGCTGTTGCCGTGACGCTGGGGGAGTCGGCAAGGAGGGCACAGTGTGAGAGGGGTCAGCAAGAGAAGAGGCTGCTCCTTCCAATCATTCAGAGAGATAAGAGGCTGCGTCTTCCAATCATTCAGAGAGATAAGAGGCTGCGCCTTCCAATCATTCAGATAAGAGGCTGCGTCTTCCAATCATTCAGTGAGATAAGAGTATCGAGCAGCAGGATCTTCCAATCATTATAGAGAGATAAGAGGCTGCTCCTTCCAATCATTCAGAGAGATAAGAGGCTGCTCCTTCCAATCATTCAGAGAGATAAGAGGCTGCTCCTTCCAATCATTCAGAGAGATAAGAGGCTGCTCCTTCCAATCATTCAGAGAGATGAGGCTGCGCCTTCCAATCATTCAGATAAGAGGCTGCGTCTTCCAATCATTCAGTGAGATAAGAGGCTGCGTCTTCCAATCATTCAGTGAGATAAGAGGCTGCTCCTTCCAATCATTCAGAGAGATAAGAGGCTGCTCCTTCCAATCATTCAGAGAGATAAGAGGCTGCGCCTTCCAATCATTCAGTGAGATAAGAGGCTGCGTCTTCCAATCATTCAGTGAGATAAGAGGCTGCTCCTTCCAATCATTCAGAGAGATAAGAGGCTGCTCCTTCCAATCATTCAGAGAGATAAGAGGCTGCTCCTTCTAATCATTCAGAGAGATGAGGCTGCGTCTTCCAATCATTCAGAGAGATAAGAGGCTGCGCCTTCCAATCATTCAGAGAGATAAGAGGCTGCGCCTTCCAATCATTCAGATAAGAGGCTGCTCCTTCCAATCATTCAGAGAGATAAGAGGCTGCTCCTTCCAATCATTCAGCGAGATAAGAGGCTGCTCCTTCCAATCATTCAGAGAGATAAGAGGCTGCTCCTTCCAATCATTCAGAGAGATAAGAGGCTGCTCCTTCCAATCATTCAGAGAGATAAGAGGCTGCTCCTTCCAATCATTCAGAGAGATAAGAGGCTGCTCCTTCCAATCATTCAGCGAGATAAGAGGCTGCTCCTTCCAATCATTCAGAGAGATAAGAGGCTGCGCCTTCCAATCATTCAGTGAGATAAGAGGCTGCGTCTTCCAATCATTCAGTGAGATAAGAGGCTGCTCCTTCCAATCATTCAGAGAGATAAGAGAAGCGCCTTCCAATCATTCAGATAAGAGGTTTGCGCTCTTCCAATCATTCAGAGAGATAAGAGGCTGCTCCTTCCAATCATTCAGCGAGATAAGAGGCTGCTCCTTCCAATCATTCAGAGAGATAAGAGGCTGCGCCTTCCAATCATTCAGTGAGATAAGAGGCTGCGTCTTCCAATCATTCAGTGAGATAAGAGGCTGCTCCTTCCAATCATTCAGCGAGATAAGAGGCTGCTCCTTCCAATCATTCATTCAGAGAGATAAGAGGCTGCGCCTTCCAATCATTCAGTGAGATAAGAGGCTGCGTCTTCCAATCATTCAGTGAGATAAGAGGCTGCTCCTTCCAATCATTCAGAGAGATAAGAGGCTGCTCCTTCCAATCATTCAGAGAGATAAGAGGCTGCTCCTTCCAATCATTCAGCGAGATAAGAGGCTGCTCCTTCCAATCATTCAGAGAGATAAGAGGCTGCTCCTTCCAATCATTCAGATAAGAGGCTGCTCCTTCCAATCATTCAGTGAGATAAGAGCCTGCTCCTTCCAATCATTCAGTGAGATAAGAGGCTGCTCCTTCCAATCATTCAGAGAGATAAGAGGCTGCTCCTTCCAATCATTCAGAGAGATAAGAGGCTGCTCCTTCCAATCATTCAGAGAGATAAGAGGCTGCTCCTTCCAATCATTCATATAGAGATAAGAGGCTGCTCCTTCCAATCATTCAGAGAGAGAGAGGCTGCTCCTTCCAATCATTCAGATAAGAGGCTGCTCCTTCCAATCATTCAGTGAGATAAGAGCCTGCTCCTTCCAATCATTCAGTGAGATAAGAGGCTGCTCCTTCCATTCAGAGAGATAAGAGGCTGCGCCTTCCAATCATACAGATAAGAGGCTGCTCCTTCCAATCATTCAGAGAGATAAGAGGCTGCTCCTTCCAATCATTCAGTGAGATAAGAGGCTGCAAAGTTATCAGCATGTTTATTGCATGTGTTGCACAGATGATATAAAGACATTGTAACGCCCCACGCGGCTCCAGCGCGCTCGCTGTGGTTTTACAGAACAAGATCCACAGCTCCAAATAAACTCAAGAGACCGGGTCACGCAGACCAGCGTTTGGGCTCTAGTGCCTTCATCAGGGTTATTGAAACTAGAAGAGACCGAGTCAAGCAGACCAGCGTTTGGGCTCTAGTGCCTTCATCAGTGTGATTGAAACTAGAAGAGACCGAGTCAAGCAGACCAGCGTTTGGGCTCTAGTGCCTTCATCAGTGTGATTGAAACTAGAAGAGACTGAGTCAAGCAGACCAGCGTTTGGGCTCTAGTGCCTTCATCAGTGTGATTGAAACTAGAAGAGACCGAGTCAAGCAGACCAGCGTTTGGGCTCTAGTGCCTTCATCAGTGTTATTGAAATATATATATATATATATATATATATATATATATATATATATATATATATATATATATATATATATATATACACACACAAATACAATTAAAATGTTTTTTTGGATGTACACAAAAGGTTTAATCCAATTATTTGTTTTTTTTTATTCATCCGTTGTTTAATCCTTTAATTTTTCACTTCATTTTTAAAAACGAGTGGCATGTAACAACATAGGAGTGAAAAACTAAAGGATTAAACAACGGATGAATAAAGAAAAACAAATAACTAAGGACTACTGTAGCTCTTAAACATCTCATTACAAAAATGCAAAAAACGAAGTTTTGAAAGCTTTGAGCCATGCTTAAGATACAGTATTTGAAAGTATATATTGATGCTGTTGCAATCAGGACTGTTTATAGTGAAGTATGAAGTATGAAAGGTTATTTCCACAGGGAAGTACATATCACACAGCAATGAGTAAACTTCATGGAAATCAGTGATAACTGAAAATCATACAGCCTTAGTCATGAGATGAGGAGGGGAAAGAGAAGAGGAGGAGAGAGCGGAGAGGGGAAATGGGGAGGAGAGAGGGAAGATGGAGAGAGGGAGGAGATAGGGGGACAGGAGAGGAGGAGAGATAGGGGGACAGGAGAGAGTGAGAAGAGAGGCGAGTGGAGAGGAAATGGGGAGAGGAGAGGGGGACAGGAGAGGAGAGAGGAGGAGAGATAGGGGGACAGGAGAGGAGGAGAGATAGGGGGACAGGAGAGAGTGAGAAGAGAGGGGAGAGGAGAGGGGGACAGGAGAGGAGAGAGGAGGAGAGATAGGGGGACAGGAGAGAGTGAGAAGAGGGGAGAGGAGAGGGGGACAGGAGAGAGGAGGAGAGGAGAGGGACAGGAGAGGAGAGGGGGACAGGAGAGGAGAGAGGAGGAGAGATAGGGGGACAGGAGAGGAGAGAGGGGGAGAGGAGAGAGGAGGAGAGACAGGGGGACAGGAGAGAGTGAGAGGAAGAGCAGTTACTGGTGTTACAGCCAAGTAAGAGTCCTATAGGGGAGAGGTCAGGGGTCAGGGTCGGGGGGTCAGACAGGCTCCATGAGGAGGTCGTCTGCGTCACCACCTTCGATCTCGCGGAAGCCAGCGTGCGAGCCAATCAACACGATCGTAGCACCTGGAACAGAGAGAGAGGGGGAGGGGCTTCAGAAGAGGAAGTCCGTGTCCGGTGAGTCTGTCTGTTTAATTTTATTAACCCATTCGGTGAGATAGTGTGTGAGAGAGAGTGAGAGAGTTACTCACCCAGCACCCAGAACACAGCAGAGCCGGCCCCCGCCAGCCAGAAGAAGGGGAAGGAGACTCCGCTGGCCAGACCGTACTGATGCGCCGGGGTCACCTCACGCCCTGGAGACACGAGACAGGGACACATGTCAAACACACGAGACAGGGCACGCGTCACACACACGAGACAGGGACACGCGTCACACACACGAGACAGGGACACGCGTCAAACACACGAGACAGGGACACGCGTCAAACACACGAGACAGGGACACGCGTCACACACACGAGACAGGGACACGCGTCACACACACGAGACAGGGACACGCGTCACACACACGAGACAGGGACACGCGTCAAACACACGAGACAGGGACACGCGTCACACACACACGAGACAGGGACACGCGTCACACACACACACACACGAGACAGGGACACGCGTCACAAACACACATGAGACTGACACGCGTCACACACACACACGAGACGGACACACGTCAAACACACGAGACAGGGACACGTATCAAACACACACACACACGAGACGGACACGCGTCACACACACACGAGACAGGGACACGCGTCACAAACACACACACATGAGACAGGGACACGCGTCACACACACACAAAGACAGGGACAGGGACACGTGTCACAAACACACAAGACAGGGACACGCGTCACAAACACACACGAGACGGACACACATCAAACACACGAGACAGGGACACGTATCAAACACACACACACGAGACAGGGACACGCGTCACACACACACGAGACAGGGACACGCGTCACACACACACACGAGACAGGGACACGCGTCAAACACACGAGACAGGGACACATATCAAACACACACACACGAGACAGGGACACGCGTCACACACACACACACACATGAGACAGGGCCACGCGTCAAACACACACATGAGACAGTGTCTGTCTCTTGCAATACACAGACTGGACTAGCCCTCCTGGAGGGGGGCAGTGATAATGTTGCGAATCAGAGGCGAGAGAACGGATTTGAAAGCCTTTAAACAGTGCTGTGGGATTGCTGGTGTGAGAGTGCCCTCCTCTGGTGAGATCAGGAATAGCAGGACTGCAAACAACTTCACCCGAACAACTCGTCATTCGGATGAGACGGAAAACAAACGAGCTCCTATTGGAAGCGACTCTGCAGCAGCAGCAGCAGCAGTTGTTGATGATGATGCAGTGTTCACCCACCTAGTCTCTGTGAGTCTCTTTGCATAAAAGCTTCTGCTAAATGAATGCATGGCACACCTGGGGCAAACGCGTTATTTCACTCTGAGCAATATAACATACCCACAGACACACACACACACACAGACAGACACACACACACACACACACACACACAGACACACTGACACACACACACAGACACACACACACACACACACAGACAGACACACAGACACACAGACACACTGACACACACACACAGACAGACACACACACACACAGACCGACAAACACACACACAGACACACTGACACACACACACAGACACACTGACACACACACACAGACAGACACACTGACACACACACAGACACACTGACACACACACACACAGACCGACAAACACACACACAGACACACTGACACACACACACAGACAGACACACACACACAGACACACTCACACACAGCGAGCCCCACTCACCGAGCAGCACCAGTTTGCTCTCCTGTGTTTTGAGGTGGATGATGTAAAAAGCTCCCAAGAAAACAGCCAGAGCGATGAGAAGCATGGGGGAGCTGATACTGGAGAGAGAGAGAGAGAGAGAGAGAGAGAGAGAGAGAGGAGTTCAATGTCCTGTACCACTAAGCACTGTGGTGTACAGTATCCTGCACTGCCCCCTCCTGGTCACTCACAGTGTCTGCACTGCCCCACTCCTGTCACTCACAGTGTCTGCACTGCCCCCCTCCTGTCACTCACAGTGTCTGCCCCGCCCCCTCCTGTCACTCACAGTGTCTGCCCCGTCCCCTCCTGTCACTCACAGTGTCTGCCCCGCCCCCCTCCTGTCACTCACAGTGTCTGCACTGCCCCCTCCTGGTCACTCACATGCAGTACAGGATGAGTCCCAGGAGCACGAAGATGTAGTTGCTCTGAAAGTGCTCCACGTTTTTCACCAGCCTCTTGCACAGCTCCCCCAGGTTCTTGGGCTTGGAGAAACGCCGCTGGTCCACGAAGACAGCCCAGGGTCTTATAGTGGAGCGCTGGCGATCGAACCACTCCTTCGCAGCCCCTCCTGAAATCATCTTGGGGAGGTAGAGCCTGGGAGAGAGAGAGAGAGAAACGCCAGATTAATATCATCACCAATCAATACTGATCAATCGCTATTAATACTAACACCATCAATCACACACACACACCCCCTAATCACACAATACACTGAAGTCACTGTTAGACTCCCGCTGCACAGCAGTGTGATCCAGTCCTGGTTTCACTTGGAGTTTAATAATCAGACACACCTGAGCTTGTTACCTGGACACACTGGGGGCTGATCAAGCTGGTAGTAAAACCTGGACTGGGTGACACTGCTGTGCAACAGGAGTCTGATTACCATCCCTGCAATGACCAAGGTCAATCACTAAACACACACACACGCCAATCACACCACAGCTATCACTGATCAATATAATTCACTGAGAAAGAGCAAATCGCTGATCACACACACACATTATCAATCATCAATACCAATCACTGATCAATCGCGCGCGCACTAATCACACAATATCAATCAACAGTACGGATCGATATAAATCACTGACTTCCACGTTTCGGTTTCTGTCTTCATTAGATTGCAAGAAATAGCCAGTTTGAAATATATATAAATCTATATAAACCTATAACACACACACACACATTACAGAACGCAAGCTGATTTTGAAGCTGTGCACTTCGCAGCCTCTTGGGCGGAGCACTCTACCATGAAGCCCCACTTGTGCTTCTCTGAAACGAGCTCTTAATCAAACTCATGCACTGGACTGTGGTGCTGCTGTAGCTGCTGAAGGACTCTCACGTCAGAAACCTCTGAAATGCTTTTGTATTCACATTGTACATTATTATTATTATTATTATTATTATTATTATTATTATTATTATTATTATTTATTTCTTAGCAGACGCCCTTATCCAGGGCGACTTATAATTGTTACAAGATATCACATTATTTCACATTATACATTATATATATATATATATGTGTGTGTGTGTGTGTAAACTTTACTACTTAAAAATCATTGTTAGTAGTGAAAAAACAGACAGACACAGACACAAACAAACACAGACAAACACAAACACAGACACACACACAGGCAGACACACACAGACACACAGGCACAGACACACAAAGACAGACAAAGACACACGCACAGGCACAGACAGACACAGACACACACAGACACAAAGACAGACAAAGACACACACAGACACTGACAGGCACAGACACACACACAGACACAGACAGGCACAGACGCACACACACAGACACTGACAGGCACAGACACACACACACAGACAGGCACAGACACACACACACACACACAGACAGGCACAGACACACACACACACACACAGACAGGCACAGACACACACACACTGACAGGCACAGACACACACACACAGACACTGACAGGCACAGACACACACACACAGACACTAACAGGCACAGACACACACACACAGACACTGACAGGCACAGGCAGAGACACACAGACACTGACAGGCACAGACACACACACTGACAGGCACAGACACACACACAGACACTGACAGGCACAGACACACACACACACAGACACTGACAGGCACAGACACACACACACACAGAGACACACAGACACTGACAGGCACAGACACACACACACACAGACACTGACAGGCACACACACACAGACACTGACAGGCACAGACACACACACACAGACGAGAACCAAGGAACCCATACTTCCCAGCAAGGCCTCCCCCAGCCTGATCCTCAGCTCCAGGGCTGAACAGATCCCCAGGCATTCCTGCCATAGCTACCCCACTCTCTGCACCTCAGTCCTGGGCTCGCTGCTTTATCTCTCTGGGTCTACCAGGAGTCCTATTATTATTTAAAAAAACTGAGAGAGAGAGAGAGAGAGAGAGAGAGAGAGAGAGAGAGAGAGAGAGAGAGAGAGAGAGAGAATATAATTTGACAAGCAAGGCAGGTTAGCAAACATTTAATTGGAAAAACCTGGGAAACATTCCTTTTCGTTTTCCAGGCGAGGGTGTAGCGTGAGAGAGACACGCTGTGCTGAGCAGGAAGGACGCGCCTCGACTGGTCAAACTGCTTCAATAAATGAGCTTTTAAACCAGCAAATGAATCGACTGATTGATACCAAGTGACACACAACATGGCTATTATTACACAGCTGGGCAAAACAAATAATCATCGATATACTGAATACAGACTCTGTGTGTGTGTTTATTAGTACACCGTTAACCACTCCCCAAAACAAACGTTACTTTATCCAAATATAATGCAATATTTAATAATAATAATAATAATAATAATAATAATAATAATAATACAGTATTGTTTCCGTTCACTCACCAAACTTTCAGGCGCTATTCTGGTAGTCGTGCGATGTTTATAGCTGCAAATCTCTCAGATGGATTCCATGATCCACTTCCTGTTCACACCCGGATGTGATGTGGAACAGCTGGCTTGACCGTGTGTCGGAAGTGACGTGTCAGGGCTGGCACAGGCAAAGGTTCTGCACCGCATGGCAGGGTTAGTGCGCTGCTGTGTGCGCGCTTCCAGTGACTGCAGCGGAGAGCAAAATAATGACATTCCTTGAGCGGCAGCACTTCACACGCCCAGTCACATGAATTCATTCGCGGTTGGAGAGGTCAGTTCACAAACCTGACCCGGCTCAAAGGCTCCCGGAATTACGGGGCCAGTTCGCCACCCTATCTGGCCTTCCAGATAATTTGGGAAAGGTATAGTTAGCACCCTGCGTCCTTCTGATGAGACTCACACAAACGAGCTCCTACTGGCTCTGCAGCAGCAGCAGTTGTTGATGATGCAGAGTTCACCCCCCCTAGTCTCTGTAAGTCGTTTTGGATAAAAGCGTCTGCTAAATTACTACGACTACTGCTACTAATAATAATAATAATTCTAGCAGTTTCCTCCCATTGCAGCTGCCCTATACTTGTGCCACCATTGCCCCTCAGTACTGAACCATTGCACTGCCATTGTAGAGTGTCTGTTTGTCTGTCTGTCCTTATTTCATTGTAGCACCTATCTCTGCGTGTGTCTGTATTGCTGTTTAGCGCCTCTCTCTCTGTGTCTGCATTGTTACTGTAGAGCCCCTGTCTGTGTGTCTGTCTGCAATGGCTGTCGATGGTTGAGACGCTGTGTCTGTGTGTCTGTCTGCAGTGGCTGTCGATGGTTGAGACGCTGTGTCTGTGTGTCTGTCTGCAGTGGCTGTCGATGGTTGAGATGCTGTGTCTGTGTGTCTGTCTGCAGTGGCTGTCTATGGTTGAGAGGCTGTGTCTGTGTGTCTGTCTGCAGTGGCTGTCGATGGTTGAGATGCTGTGTCTGTGTGTCTGTCTGCAGTGGCTGGCGATGGTTGAGAGGCTGTCTTGTCACTGTAGAGCTCCTGTCTGTGTGTCTGTCTGTTTACGGGCTGGAGGGGTAGAAGGCAGTTCAGTGCTGCTTCCTGTTTCAGAAAGGAAGTACAGCCTCTAAACTGCCCTCTGCCCCTTCACCCTGACCTTCCACCTTTCCCCCAGACTCTTCTTCCAGCACTGAAACACAAAGAAAGCATTCTCGATCAACCAACACCCCCCTCCCCCTCTCTCTCCCCTCTCTCTCCCTCTCCCCTCTCTCTCCCTCTCCCCTCTCTCTCTCTCTCTCTCTAACCTCTCCTCTCTCCCTCTCTCTCTCTCCCTCTCCCCTCTCCCCTCTCTCTTTCTCCACACTCTCCCGTCTCTCTCTCCCTCTCCCCTCTCTCTCTCTCTCCCTCTCCCCTCTCCCCTCTCTCTCTCCCTCTCCTCTCTTTCACTCTTTTCTCCTCTCTCACCCTTCTCTTTCAGTCTCCCTTACTCTTTCACCCTCTCTCTACCCAATAATGAACCAGACCCCTTCTCAAAGCGTACTGCTGTGGTATCCCCCTGGTAAAAGCACAGCACAGTGTAGTAAAGCACAGTGAAGATAATGAACTTACCTCTCTCTTAAATACCTCTATCTGCTTCTTCCTCTCTCCCTCCTTCACCCTCTCCCCGTTCCTCTTATACATCACTCTGCTCCTCTCTCTCTCCTCTGCGAGCTCATCTCGCCATCATCCCTCTTCTGTGTATCACTCCTCTCTTCTCTCCCTCCTTCACCCTCTCCCCCTCCCTCTCTTATACACCTCCTCTCTCTCTCTCTCTCTCTCTCTCTCTCTCTCTCTCTCTCTCTCTCTCTCTCATGCTCCCCCCACCCCCGGAGTTCTTGTGGCCTGTGTTGCTGATCACAGCCGCCCCCTCCTTCCCTCCTTCCCTCCATCCCTCCATCTTCACTCTCTCTCGCTCTCTCTATGGGGGGAATTCCTTTTTGGGTTGGTCAGTGGTTGATCTATCTTGTGTACCTCCTGTTACCCTGTCTGTCTGTCTGTGTATGTGTGTATTTGTGTCACTGTCTGTTTGTGTGTATGTTTGTCAGTGTGTATGTTTGTCTGTGTACAGACTGCTGTCTGTGTGTGAATTCCCCATTTGTATCAGTCTGTCTGTCTGTCTGTGTGCTGTCTGTCTGTCTGCCTATGGCTTTCTGTGTCAGTGTGTGTGTCTGTGTGTCTGTGTCAGTGTCTGTGTGTCACTGTGTGTCAGTGTGTCAGTGTGTCACTGTGTCAGTGTGTCAGTGTGTCACTGTGTGTCATTGTGTCTGTGTGTCACTGTGTGTGTCTGTGTGTGTGTCTGTGTCAGTGTGTCTGTGTGTCACTGTGTGTGTCTGTGTGTGTCTCTGTGTGTCTGTGTGTCAGTGTGTCTGTGTGTCAGTGTGTCAGTGTCTGTGTGTCAGTGTCTGTGTGTCACTGTGTGTGTCTGTGTCTGTGTGTCACTGTGTGTCAGTGTCTGTGTGTCACTGTGTCAGTGTGTGTGTATATTTGTATCAGTCTGTCTGTCTGTCTGTGTGTCAGTGTGTCTGTGTGTCACTGTGTGTCAGTGTGTCACTGTGTGTCAGTGTGTCTGTCTGTCTGTGTGTGTGTCAGTCTGTCTGTGTCTGTCTGTGTGTGTCTGTGTCTGTGTGTATATTTGTATCAGTGTCTGTCTGTCTGTGTGTCAGTCTGTCTGTCTGTGTGTATCAGTCTGTCTGTGTGTCTGTGTGTATATTTGTCAGTGTGTCTGTCTGTGTGTATATTTGTGTGTCTGTGTGTGTCTGTCTGTCTGTGTGTATGTGTCAGTCTGTGTGTCTGTCTGTGTCTATTTGTGTCAGTCTGTGTGTCTGTGTGTGTGTAGTGTGTCTGTGTGTATATTTGTGTGTCTGTCTGTCTGTGTGTCAGTCTGTTTGTCTGTCACTGTGTATATTTGTATCAGTCTGTTTGTCTGTCTGTGTGTATGTGTCTGTCTGTCTGTCTGTGTGTGTGTGTATATTTGTTCAGTGTGTCTGTGTGTATATTTGTCTGTGTGTCTGTGTGTCTCTGTTGTGTGTCTGTGTGTCTGTCTGTCTGTGTGTATGTTTGTATCAGTCTGTTTGTCTGTCTGTGTGTATATTTGTATCAGTCTGTCTGTCTGTCTGTGTGTATGTTTGTATCAGTCTGTCTGTCTGTCTGTGTGTATGTTTGTATCAGTCTGTCTGTCTGTCTGTGTGTATGTTTGTATCAGTCTGTCTGTGTGTATGTTTGTATCAGTCTGTCTGTCTGTCTGTGTGTATGTTTGTATCAGTCTGTCTGTCTGTCTGTGTGTATGTTTGTATCAGTCTGTCTGTCTGTCTGTGTGTATATTTGTATCAGTCTGTCTGTCTGGGTTACACTGCAGTGAATTCAAACAGTTTAGGAATTTAAATAAAGAATCTCAGGTGAACTCAGTAGAGAAAATATACTTTATTAACAGGATCGAATACAAGCAATACAAATAATAATAATAATAATAATAATAATAATAATAATAATAATAATAATAATAATAATCACACAAGGATGTTTTATATTAAAAGGGATTGTACATGAATTGAGTTAAAAGTGTCATCAGCGATTGTAAACTATCGCACTGTGGGATCTCTGATTTATTTATAAGACAGCTAAAGACAGCGCCCCGTCTCCCTGCGTGGCTCTGCTGTATTTTCACCGGTATTGTAATAGTTTGTTGTTGACTCTTTGGGGGGGGGGGATCTCCACTCTCACCCCCACTCCCACTCCCACTCTCTCTCTCGAACTGGAAACGGGGATTTCAAACTGGGTTAACCCTTTGAGCGCCGCGCAGGCTAAACTTTTGATTCACAGAGGCGGGGAGTTTCAAACTTGTTCCTATTGCGTGAGACTGCTCTTAATGTGAGTGGGAGGGAGAGAGAGAGAGAGAGAGAGAGAGAGGCAATTAAAAGAACATCATTTTAATGAATTTATTTTATACATTATATTTTATACAGACTAATACATATATATATATATATATATATATATATATATATATATATATATATATATATATATATATATAAATAACAGTCCTTGATAAACTGAAAACTCGCTGTTAATCATGAGCCACATCATTTCAATATCTTCTGTCTTCTTCAGAGAGCACGCTAGAAACACCCAGGCAGACTGGAGGTGTTGTTTCGTGTATAAACGATGTAGATTTTGCTTTTACTTAAACGTGTGTCATCTCTGTAACTTTTTTTAGGCTTCTGACAGAATAGCATTACACATATATATATATTTTTGGGGGGTCTTTTGCGAGAGTTTGGGCTTCGCTCTGGTTTTGCGCTGAGGTGACTGAAAAGGCTATTAAAAAAAAGTGTTAAAGTACCGCCGTTATAAAATAAATGTAATATTTATTATAAATATCGAGAACACGCAAGCAGCGCTGCTGATAGCGCTGTTGGATGGCTTTTGAATCCTCTGTACGGTGTTTTTTTTTTTTTTTTAAATGATTCTGTGTGTGATTTTTAGATTTTTTTGTTTTGCCCTTTCCTAACATGGCGGCGTCGCGGCTTCACTCGGATCCCGTGATGATCGTGATTGGTGGAGCGTCGGCGGTGACGTTGCTTAAAGGTTAGAGAACGAGAAGCTGTGAGCTGGAAAGAAAGTACCAGAAATCAGTCACCAAAAAATATATAAACACACGGAGAGAGAGAGAGAGAGAAAGAAAGAAAGAGAGAGGGGACTGAAACACATTGGCGAATGGAGGCTTTTTAGAAATGAGCAAAGAAGAAAATTCAGTTCGAGCGAATTGTTGAAACACAGTTGCTGAAATAGGACTCCGCGAAACGACAGAGGGGAAAAAACACACCACGACAAAACAAAACGGCGCTTTTTAAATCATTAACTCGTATGCAGTTACTATAAGCTTCTTGTTTCGTGCGTATTTAGAATAATTTTCGAGTAAACAGCGAAGTTTGTGAGGAAAATGTAGTGTTTTGTGTGTGTGTGTAACGACGTGGAATAAACGGTCTAGCGAAGAGGCGTCGGTACAACACCAGTCTATAGAAATGTCCTTAAAAAAATAATGCATTCATATCAATAAAATTAGGTGTATCTGTACATAGTCCCAGTTTGATTTGTGTTTGTGTGTTTAATTTAAAAAAAAGACTTGTGTCAAAAATACATCAATCATTATTATGCGAGTAAATTCTCGTCTGTTTTTGTTTGGTGTCTTTCTGAATCTAGAGAACCTCGAAATTGTAATTTGTGTTCGTTAGTCGAGAATTAATCGAGGGCATTATAATTTAATGAATGCATTGTAATTGATAGTAACTGGATATTGGTAGGAACCGGGCGGAAGCGGTGCTGAGACTGCACCTGACGGAGGGGGCGGGGCCGTGACGCAAGAGGGGGCGGGGCTGCGAATTGAAAACAAACAAGCCCCGTGCTTTGCAGTTGAAATCCTAACAATAAAACAATTCAAAACCTCGAGAAATAACACTTGCATAAACATGTTGCGTGTTTACAGTGTTGCCGTTTGAGGAGGAACGAGGAAAGGAAACGCATCACAGCCTATATATGCATGCACGTGTTGTTTTTATATACTGTGCAGGTCTGCTCAGCTCAGTAGATGCACTTTGTAAATAACAGCATCAAATAAAGAATTAAATATATATATTAATTATACAAGGACGTTTTAGAACTACAAAGTTAAGCGTGCATGATTTTTTGTACGGATTGTGAAGGAGTTTATTTCGGGTTTTTTTAGCGTACCCGTGATCCGGGGTCTCTGAATTGAATTGCAAAAGATAGCGAGACGCTGTTTTTAAAATACTATGGCGGCGGCGGGGACACGGCGGCTGGCCATATCTCAGTGCTGGGAGGAGGCGGCGTGTCTCTCTTTCTACGGAATGCAGTCGCTGCATGAAATATTCGAGGTGGTCGGCTCCCACCTCACCGACAGCGACCTCGAGGTCCTGTCCTTTCTGCTGGACGAGACGTACCTGGCCACGCACCCGCTCGACCCCGCCGGCTGGGCGGTGGATCTGGAAGGCCGGGCCGGCGCCACTTGCCCGCGGCTGCAAGCGGCAATGCAGCGGTACCACGGCCGGCGTGGAAGCTCGACCGGGGAGCTGGGCTTCTGCGCGGCCGGCGTGCACAAGCCCAAAGACGGCGTGGAGTTGCTGCTGGAGCTGGAGAGGAGGGGCGTGTGCGATGAGTCCAACCTCACCCACCTTCTACAGCTGCTGCGCATTCTGACCCGACACGACCTGATGCCGTTTGTGACCCAGAAAAAAAGGAGGACAGGTGCATCATTATTATTATTATTATTATTATTATTATTATTATTATTATTATTATCAATAGCTTTGACCGAGTTGCAGGTACAGCCAAGTGCACGGTAGTGTTAACTGTGATCCTGCGTCACCAGTCTGCCCCCTGGTGGATTTAAAAGAAACACATTGCTTCAGTGTGTGTATTATTATTATTATTATTATTATTATTATTATTATTATTATTTATTTCTTAGCAGACGCCCTTATCCAGGACGACTTACAATTGTTACAAGATATCACATTACAAAGTACAATACAATCAGTAGTAAGAGCAAATTAAAATGAGAGAAATTTAAAAAATACAGTAAATAATTCTGTTTGAGAGCGATTAGGACTAAGAGCAGTTCAATTTGAAGTGTTCGGTTCTAAGAGTAAATTCCGCTGGGGTCCGAGCTATCTCCTCCTGCGTGTTTAATTCTTTCACTATGACGTTTACAGGTGCCTGTCATACATGACGTCAGTGTGCACACACTAGACTTGCATTAAAAAAAAAAAAAAGGGAACTAGTCTGAGACTCACCCCGTTCAGCACAGGTAACAAAAACCACAGAGAAAGAGAGAGGCTTTGTAGAAATAAACATTGTTTGTTTATTGTTTGTCAAATTTCTTGTAGCGTGGCCAGATCAAAGACAATGAAACAACAGCATGTATTATTATTATTATTATTATTATTATTATTATTATTATTATTATTATTTATTTCTTAGCAGACGCCCTTATCCAGGACGACTTACAATTGTTACAAGATATCACATTATTTTTACACATTATTTTTACATACAATTACCCATTTATACAGTTGGGTTTTTTTACTGGAGCAATCTAGGTAAAGTACCTTGCTCAAGGGTACAGCAGCAGTGTCCCCCACCTGGGATTGAACCCACGACCCTCCGGTGAAGAGAGGGAGGGGAGGGGGATGGATGGATTGAGGGAGGATGGATGGATGGATGGAGGGGAGGAGGATGGATGGCAGGAGGGAGGGAGGGAGGAGGATGGAGGGATGGAGGGAGGGAGGGAGGGAGGGAGGGAGGGGTCGGGTGAGCGTGGCCCCGTGCTTCAGGCTGTATTGTAACTCTGTCGCGTCGTTGTTTCTCGTTTTGCTTCTCGCAGTGTCTCCGGAGCGCTGCAGCTACGGCTCTGTGATCTCGGGCGCGGAGGAGGAGGAGGAGGAGGGCGTGAGGAAGAGCGCGGCGGAGACGGACGGGGCAGGCAGGGGGCAGTGGAGAGCAGGTCAGTGTGATTTGATAACGTGTGAGCGGTCTCTCTCTCTCTCCCTCTGTCTCTCTCGCAGTGTGCCAGGGGGGAGGTCAGGCTCCTGTTGCAGAGCAGTTTCATACACATTCCAGGTTTTAATGTCTTCATCAGCCACAGTGTGAGTGTAGGGAACCAGCGCAGGGGAGTCTCATGAAAATCCTAGTAAAACCAGGAGTGGATCAAACTGCTGTGCAATGGGAGTCTTATTCCTATCCCTGTTTGTTTGTGCTTGCAGATATGTGTGTGTGTGATATATAATGTATGCTGTTTTACAAAACAAGTGTGTCCAGAATTCTCTGGACGACCTGAGCAACATTTGCAGACCCCCAAAGGTTCCTCGGAGCCCAGTTTGACCCCCCCAAATGTCCTCGGAGCCCAGTTTTACCCCCCCAAATGTCCTCGGAGCCCAGTTTGAGAGCCCCTGCAGTAGATGGCTAGATAAATGATATCCGTGGGAGAAGATGAGGTAGGCTCATCGGCCGGGTACAAGGTCCTTGGAGCGGGACGGCTTTCTCTGGTGTGAACGAGACTCCTGTTTGATTTTTTTTATTCTGGTTCTGTCCAGGGGTCGACCCGAACAGGCAGAGTCCAGCTGGCTCCAAACGCCCCAGGGGCAGGAAGCGCAGGAGCAGAAAACTCAACAGCCCCCCTAGGAGGGCAGGAGGAGGAGGAGGAGGAGGAAGAGGGGGGGGGCAGGGGCAACAGCACATCTTCGCTCAGGACAGAGTCACCTGTGGTAAGAGACCCCTGTTTGCCTCCCTCCCTCCCTCCTCGCGTTGTTTTTCTCTACATACGGCTTTCTCTATATACACTTCCCATTTGAATATTTTCTCCCCCTCTCTCCTCTCCTCTCCCCCCTCTCTCCTGTCTCTCTCTCTCTCTCTCCCCAGACGTGCGCCTGCGTGTGCGCGCGGAATACTGCGATCACGAGACGGCTCTGCGCGGGGGCGTGTCCTCCAGCAAGCCGGGCCTCGCGGAGCGGCAGTTCGATCTCTTCAGCCAGGCCGACGCGCTGATCCGCTCGCGGGACCTCGGCGCCATCGTGTGCGACATCAAGTTCTCGGACCTGTCGTACCTGGACGCCTTCTGGAAGGACTACCTGAGCGGCGCGCTGCTCGAGGCCCTGAAAGGCGTCTTCATCACAGACTCGCTCCGCAGGGCAGTGGGAAGGGAGGCCGTGGAGCTGCTGGTCAGCGTGGATGAGGAGGACTACGCGGAGGGCAGGAGGAGGCTGCTGGGAGACCACGGGCAGCCACTGCGCTGACACACACAGAGACGAGGCAAGTGTGTGTGTTTATACGAGGTCCCTACAGTCATAGCCTCCCGGTAAATACATGACCTGCACAGGGCAGCAGTGTGGAGTAGTGGTTAGGGCTCTTGACTCTTGACCGGAGGGTCGTGGGTTCAATCCCAGGTGGGGGGGACACTGCTGCTGTACCCTTGAGAAAGGTACTTTACCTAGATTGCTCCAGTGAAAAACCCAACTGTATAAATGGGTAATTGTATGTAAAAAATAATGTGATATCTTGTAACAATTGTAAGTCGCCCTGGATAAGGGCGTCTGCTAAGAAATAAATAATAATAATAATAATAATAATAATAATAATAATAATAATACATGTACACGCACAGTACTGTGCTAGACATGTATTGTGATAAATTCGTCTTAGTGGCTCCTTGGAGTTGCAGTGACCCCCTGCCACCACAGGAGGGCAGCACACACCACAGACGCCACACTCTTGTAGTGAACGCAAAACCTGTTTCTCATGAGATGCGTTTCATTTTGTATTTTATTTTTTAAATCATATTCTCTGTAGATGCACTTTCTTTAATACCTCTCTGAGAAAATATTTTGGGCAGGGCAGGGGGGGGGGGGGACCCTAACCCTAACCCTAACCCTAACCCTAACCTAGAGTTTATTTTAACTTCTGTTTTCTTTGTCTTCTCTTTCAGGTCTTGCTCCTCCCTTTTTTCATTCCATATATTTTTTTTATTGTTTTTATTTATTTATTTATTTTTATGCTGGGGGCGCGGTGTACTGGAAATGCAAGACTTGTCACATGCTGACCTTTAAATGGTGGAGGAGAAAATAAATCCACAATGTGAGTTTGATGCTGAACCCCCCTGTCTGCACTGTGTGTTTGATGCTGAACCCCTCCTGTCTGCACTGTGTGTTTGATGCTGAACCCCTCCTGTCTGCACTGTGTGTTTGATGCTGAACCCCTCCTGTCTGCACTGTGAGTTTGATGCTGAACCCCTCTTGTCTGCACTGTGAGTTTGATGCTGAACCCCCCTGTCTGCACTGTGTGTTTGATGCTGAACCCCTCCTGTCTGCACTGTGAGTTTGATGCTGAACCCCTCCTGTCTGCACTGTGAGTTTGATGCTGAACCCCTCCTGTCTGCACTGTGTGTTTGATGCTGAACCCCTCCTGTCTGCACTGTGAGTTTGATGCTGTGCAGGATCCTGCGCTGAACCCCTCTGTCCAGGGATTTGTATTTGAATAAATATGTTAATTTGTAAAAATAAAAAAAATGATAATAAAACTTGTTTATTTTAAGGGACACTTGCTTACACAGCACATGCACAATGTGGAATATACGTCTGTTAAGTTTATATATTCTCATATAAATGACTTGTCACGGCTGGAGATTTCTGTAAATTTAATTAATGACATTTTTTTTGTTTGTTTTTGACTATAGTTCTGATTTAGTATATTTCTAAAAATATTTGTAAGAAAAAAATAAAGGCTTTAAAAACGAAATGGTTGTATATAATTCTTTCATTTTAAATACCAGCAATTTGCATACTTCATATTAGCTTATTATTATTATTATTATTATTATTATTATTTTGTCATTAAGCAGACGCTTTTAACCAAAGCGACTCGCAGAGGCTAGGGGGGTGAACTCTGCATCATCAACAACTGCTGCTGCTGCTGCACAGTCACTTCCAATAGGAGCTTGTTTGTTTTCCGTCTCATCCGAAGCACCATTCCTGCTGCCAGCCTTTCAAAGCAGCCCTGCAGAGGACCCGTATCCTGTCACTGACTCGCACCGGCAGTGTGGTCACTGCTCCCCGTTTAAATGAGCTGCAACCAAAAGGTTCAAATCGTTTTTCTGACACCTCTAATCTGCGCCGTGCAACGTCACCGCCGGCCTCCCCTATGAAGCAGTGCGAGCCACGCTTTTCGATCCTCACACGCGCGCCCAGCCCGGAGCTCGCTTGCTGTGCTCCAGGGAGGCTGCGGCTGTAGTTATGTGTGTTTTTTTGTTTGTATTATTTTTAGCGTAGCTCGGCTGCGGCAGCAGGAAGCCAGCATGCTCCTCACTGTAAAGCAAGAGTCCGGCGCCCTGTCCTGTCCTGAACCCTGCTGACCTCTCGAAGGCTACCTGGCGGGTTTGAATCCTGTAATATTGACCGGCTTGTGAGCTCCATTGATTCCGCGTTGTTTCAGCGGACAGCTGGGTGCTGCTCGATAATGTTGACTGGGGGTGGGGGTGGGGGGGCAGCAAGACTCGCGGATCGTTGATCTAACAAGCCTAATGGAGTGTCTGTGGGGGGGGCGAGCAGAGCAATTAAACCAGCCTGTCGATATCGCACCAGCCGCCGCAATCAGATTATCTGAACACCGCTTCCTCCGCGTGTCACAGACAACAACAATTCACTCGGCTCAAAAACACGAGGGGGTGGGGGATTCGCACACATTTATTCAGGCACAAGAACTGGTAAAAATAATAATAAATCCAGTCTGTGGGGGGGCATCATAAATAAAGGGCAGGTTTGAGGGCAGGCTGCACGGATTGAACTGCTCAATCCCTCCCTCACCCCCTGAGAGAAAGGGTTCCTCCTCCAGTCCAGGGCAGGCTTGAGGCACGGAGACTGAACTGCTCCTCCCCCCCCCCTCAGGGCCGAGGCACGGAAGAAGCTCCCTCCCCTCCCTCCCTCCCCCAAAGAAAGGGTGCTCCCTCCAGTCCAGGGCAGGCTTGAGGCATTGGAGACTGAACTGCTCCCTCCCCTCCCTCACCCCCTAAGAGAAAGGGGGCTCCATCCAGTCCAGGGCAGGTTTGAGGCACGGAGACTGAACTGCTCCCTCCCTCCCTCACCCCCCTAAGAGAAAGGGGGCTCCCTCCAGTCCAGGGCAGGCTGGAGGCACGGAGACTGAACTGCTCCCTCCCTCCCTCACCCCCCTAAGAGAAAGGGTGCTCCCTCCAGTCCAGGGCAGGCTTGAGGCACGGAGACTGAACTGCTCCCTCCCTCCCTCACCCCCCTAAGAGAAAGGGGGCTCCCTCCAGTCCAGGGCAGGTTTGAGGCACGGAGACTGAACTGCTCCCTCCCTCCCTCCCTCTGAGAGAAAGGATGCTCCCTCCAGTCCAGAATGATCTGGTTCCATTCTGTTTTAAACCGTGTATTACTGCATTATCAAAACTTATATAAACTTTTTTTTTTTCCCCCCCAGAGTATGTTTTTTGAGATTTAACACACATCCAGAGTTTAAACTGTCAACGAGAAACACGCCAAGTAATGAAACAAAAAAAAACAAAAAAACAAAAAAAAACGTCAATTCGCTAGTTGATTTCCTGTCAGTCAGGCAGGTTGACAGTTAATTGTAAGGTCCTGTATACATTCACTGGTTGTCAATATCTGACGCGCTGTGTAAGTTAAGTACCGAGATAAAATTAAGACGCGGGTTCCATAATAGCAACACTAATACTAACACTGTCTGTAGACGCCATTGATAGCGCTTGACGGCTGTGTGTGTGTCAGTGTGTGTGTGTGTGTGTGTGTGTGTGCGTGTGAGTGAGTGTGTGTGTGTGTGTGTGTGTGTGTGTGTGTGTGAGTGTGTGTGTGAGAGTGTGTGTGTGTGTGAGAGAGTGTGTGAGAGTGTGTCTGTGTGTGTGTAATGTTGCAGCGTGGCCGCCAGATGGCGACCTGGAGCCGAAAAGAAGCGCGTACAATTACAGTTTATAGTCACCGTGTCTCCTCCGCCTTTCCTCAGCAGCCACGTCGTCATGGAAACAGCTGAGGTAGGGTGGGGGGGGTCGAAGCGCGTCTCCTCCCACCCCCACCCCCCTCGCCCCCCCTCGCTCGTATCGAGCCCCGCGTACAGGCAGGA